>JADRCH010000277.1:2054498-2094070 GCA_019843965.1 Rhynchomys soricoides
GGGCTCCTGACTTCTCTAACCCAGTGAGCGCGGGCTCTTGACTTCTCTAACCCAGTGAGCGCGGGCTCCTGACTTCTCTAACCCAGTGAGCGCGGGCTCCTGACTTCTCTAACCCAGTGAGCGAGGGCTCTTGACTTCTCTAACCCAGTGAGCGCGGGCTCCTGACTTCTTGACTTTTGTTTTCTTCTTTCTAACACAGGTATCCTTAACGTAGTTTATAAGGACTTAGGACTAAAATTTCGTTTTTAAAAAGGACTTATTTATATATTTAATGTATACAGATATTTTGCCTGTCTGTACATCTGAACAGCAGTAGACAGCATCAAACAGTTGAGCTGTTGTGTGGGTGCTAGGAATTGAACTCAGGACCTTCAGAAGGGCAGCGAGTGCTTTTAACTACCGAGCCATCTATCCAGCCCTGAGGACTTAAAGTCTTAATAGCATGGTGGTTTTAGATATCGGGTGGGGCTGGTACATTTGGAACTGTCTTCTGGATATCATTTAACTGGTATCATCTTGGTCTTCAGGTAAGGTGTTTGGCTGTGTTAGTGTCTTCTGCTATATCAGGGTCTGTATGGAAGGTAACTGGGTGGGTTTGATCAGTGAGGCCTACTTGCTTTTCTGGACTCTGAATATTGGATTTTAGAAATAATAGGGATCGGTATGTGAGGTGAGGGGAGGAAATGCTTGGGGCACTCATTTTAAAGTCAGACCTTTATTATAAAGCTTTTAGGAAATTGCTTTTTACTTCAGTCATCATTCATTCATTCATTCATTCGTGTTTCTCAACAGGTTTGAAACAGAGAAAAACAGAGACAGGAAAATAAAAAGCTCAGAACTGTCCCCAGGTGTAGACTTGCAGACTCTGGGAGGACTGCTAAAGGTATGGGCTGGGCCCATGTCCCCAGTCTTCCTCCTTGGCATTCCAGTTTGTGCTTCAGTCTTTGAAGGGACAGAGACCCAGTAAGGAAACAAAGGTAGAGACCCAACATGGAGGTAGTGGCCTGCCTTCTGTGAGACCACCAGGTCTCCGTGTCAGTGCCTGTGCTTCCTTACAGGACTGTTTGCAGTGCAGTGCGCCGGCCGGGACATGGTTTAGTGAAATGTAGTGACTCATGGTAGGAAAAGTTTTTATTGATTTATTAATTTTATATATGTGAGTACACTGTTGCTCTCTTCAGACACATGAGGAGAGAGAGCATCGGATCCCATTACAGATGGTTGTGAGCCACCATGTGGTTGCTGGGAACTGAACTCAGGACCTTTGGAAGAGCAGTCAGTGCTCTTAACCGCTGAGCCATCTCTCCAATCTCTCCAGCCCCAGAAATTTTTTTTTTTTTGCTGTTTCATTTTTTTTAAATTTCATATTTGTACTGTATTTTTAAAAATTATTTCATAATATATCCCAGGCACACATCTTTGTTGGTAGATTTTATGAATGGATCGTATCCATATTGTGTATGGAAGATAGGAAACCTAAATAGTACAGGCTAAAGGGAATTTCACAGTCTGTAATGTGGGACTGACAGAAGGTTCTCTTTCTCTGTCTGTGAGGGGAGAACTAGGTGGTCTCAGGTAGATGGGCCTAGTCAAGTTAGAAATGAGCGGGAAGTTAAAGTTGTTTTTCAGAAGAGGTGGAATGACCTTCAGGGGTGTTCTAGTGGCGACCCTGCCTGGGCTGGATCTTCAGTCAGGCAAGTTGGGGTCATTTGAGTAACTTTTGAACTACAGGTTTCTAGTAGTTGTAATGATTACATTACATTAGTATATAATATATATAATACATTAGTGTATTTAATTAGTATATTAGTATAATTAGTATGCAGTGCATTAGTGTAATGGTTGGGAATTCCTGAAGTCCCACGGGACCGTTAACTCCTGAATGGGTTTGAGATATCCCAGTTGATCACCCAAATTTGAGAACCATGGGACCGTTAACTCCTGAATGGGTTTGTGGTACCCCAGTTGATCACCCGAATTTGAGAACTGCAGTACTCTAGATCATATTCATAGACCTTCCCAAGAATTTGTTTTTTGTTGTTTGCTTGTTTTGTTTTCTTGTGTTTTTTTTTTTTTTTTGGTTTTTTTTCGAGACAGTGTTTTTCTGTATAGCCCTGACTGTCCTGGAACTCTGTAGACCAGGCTGGCCTCGAACTCAGAAATCTGCCTGCCTCTGCCTCCCAAGTGCTAGGATTAAAGGTGTGTGCCATCGCTGTCCGGGTCTTTCCAAGAGTTTTAAGTGGCCATAACCTGAGTTACTCTTCAAGACTGAGATGGTGACCATGTTGTGCTGCAGTCAGGCATATGCTCATGTGGCTCTACTGAAGTGGTGTCTTTTCAGGTACAGGGAATTCTGCGCCAGGAGAGCCAGGCATGGTGGCGCACAGCATGTCTCTAGCTTTAGCTGGTTTGGAAACTGAGACATAAGCATAAGTAGAACTTAGGGTTCAAGGGAGCAAAACAAAACACACTTTAATTTGCAGCACAAATTGCTAGTGTAGTTTTGAAAAATATCTGCTGTCCCTAACCAAAAGTTTTAAAAGTAAACATTTTAAAGTGATACAATTCTGCTTTTTGGCTTACTGCAGGTGCAACTGTTACTTTCAGTTTTATCATAAAAGTAGTTTCATTTGTAGAAGGATATATTGGAAAAACTACTGCTAAAATAATTTTTAGTCAGTTGTTTTTACTATTTTTTTTGTTTTTATCAAAAACCAGAAAAAGTTGCGGTGAAAGAATATATATCCATGCACATCATGTATGCACACACATCATGTGCGCACACGCGCAAGCGTGTATACACACACACACACCCACACACCCACACTTCTGTATGTGAGTGCACATTGTGAGTGACAGAAATCATTGCAACATAAATCTTCAATAATGAAGTGTTCATTAGTGAGATAATTTCCCCTATAAATCTGTCCCCATTTACTGCCAGCGGCTCTTCTGCTTCTGCCTTTGAATCTGTCTGGTCTTTCAGTCTGACTCATAGTGGCCGGCAAACTATAATATGATGCACACACAATGCAAACTAATTGCAGTGTCCAGTTGCAGTTCTGAAAAAGGAGTGTGGTTTCTGAAAACAGTGAATGTGAAGGAGAAGGCACCCAGCAACTGACAAAAGAGGGTCTGGCAGAGTGAGACCAGTTCACAAGTGAAGAAAATGTAATCAGGGTTGATAGGAGAGCCGTGGAGAGCATGTTCAGGATTAAAAGCTTTGGAGAAGTTGATGTCTTTGACTGTGATTGAATCTAGGAGGATGCAGTTCTTCTCAGAAGCAAAGTTTAGCTTAGACTCAGTCTTTCAGCGACTCTGTTTGCCAAGAGACGATCAAAAGCAGGTATGAATATATTGATGGACGGATGAAAGTAGGGAACGAATTTCTCTCACTGCTGAGAATTAGTAGAAAACCCTAGCTTTTCTGGAGCTGTTTAAAAAGAAACCTCAGGATAATGTCTAAAAGGTTATAGTTCTTAGATGCCCGCGTAGCTCAGAAGTGTGATATTTTAGCTGCATTATTTGTGACTCTTACTGGTCTTTGCTGCCTAGAATACCAGGGATGGTAAACCAAGACTGACAGGCACAGCGAGTTACAGGCTTAGTGAGAGTCTTCTTTGGGATGTGTGAGTCAAACTATCTCCAGGTGATGGTATCAACCAAATCATAGTTTGTGGCTACCAGGCATGCGTCTCTCTGGGCAGGTAGGCATACAGGCTCTCCCTGGCTCAGGGAGAGCCGGAGAATCATGTGTCTCTGTTTGGCCTTTGATAGCTGCTGCCAGTCTTGATGGCCTTTGATGGCTGTAATCACCATATTTAACTTTGGCTTTTAAGAGGATTATTCAAATGGTGTGTTTGGATAAACTGATATTTCTTGAAGAAGGTAGACAGTTATTTAAAGGCCTGAAATATGTGGCCCATTCAGAGAGCTCAGTGATTCCTCCACACATAGAGATTGGGAAGTGTGTGCTGCACACTGTGCTGCAGTGTTAGGCGATCACTGACAGGAAAATGGTATGACTTTTCTAGGTGGTTCTTAATTGACTGTTGACTAAATAGAAGTCTTAAGTATCTTAATAGGATTTGAATTTCAGAAATAATTTTATATATTAACTAAGTGAGAAGATAGACAACCAATATTATGGATAAAATAGAGTTTGTTGTTCAGAGCCTACCCAGATTGTAAAAAGGGAATTTCAGGAGTTAATTTATGCCAGTGAACTTGGCAAATGAAGTTGTCTAGTTCTTAAGAGGGACAAATTACTGAAATGGACACAAGGAGAAATTAAAAACTCTTAACAGTGCCATATGTTAAAGTAATTGCATGTAAAATTATAAATCTCTCCAAACAGAAGATTAAAAGTCCATTATTTACATTGGTATAGTTGTATTTATTATTACATATATACTACATAGATATATATATGCATACATATGTGTAATATATATATATATATATATATATATATATTCACATGATTAGGAAGAGATTCCATAGGTCAAGTCTGTACAAACTCAAAAAAAATAGAGGCAGAGAAAACTTTTCTGATCTCCATTTTGTGAGTCCAGTGTAAGCCTGTTCAAATAAAAACAAGAAAAAAAATTGTATTAACAGCTGTCATGTTTAAAGTCCCTATGAATATTAGCAAATCAGATCTAGTGAAAAGGGTAATATGCCAGAGTTATTGGAGTTATTCTAGAATTGAAAGTTTATTGTCAAACATAGTAGTGAAATGGGAGGGTTCATATGATCATCTCAGTAGATGCAAATATTCGACACAATGTAAGTCAAAAACTGGGGATATAATGTAATTTGCTGAGTTTGATGAAGAGCAGCTATAGGAAAGACAGCTGGCAGACTTTGACAGTCACTACTGCCATCCAGGGTCAGACTACAGTGTGTAAGTCTGCAGAGGAACTAGAAGAAAGAAGAGAAATAATCACATCTCAGACAGAATGCACATTGAAAACCACAAGGGATGCACCTTCGAACACCTGCTAGCTCTAAGTAGTTAAAATGTTAAACTTCGGGATGCAGAGTGGCAATGCAGGAGACTGTTTCTGTATGCTGGCAATACCTGAAAAAGGAGACTTAAAAGTAAGCATGGTTTTAATGTCTGAAGTAGACTAAACCGAGTCAGCCCCAACCTGCTGTTAGGTTCAGTTTAGTTCCAGTTAAAATTCTAGCAGGCCTTTTCTCGTTCCTGTAGTTTGCTTGTTTTTTGAGACAGGGTTTCTCTACTAGGCCTGTCTGTCCTGTCTGTCCTAGAACTTACTATGTAGGCTAGGCTGGCTTTGAACTCACAGAGATCTACCTTCCTCTGCCTTCCAAGTGCTGCAATTAAAGATGTGTGCTATGTCACCTGTCTGTTTTTTTTTTTTAAGAGAACTAAATAAGTTGATTTTAAAACAGATGTGGTAATGCAAAGGACAAATAATTACTAAAGCTATACTGGGAAAATAGGAAATTGAAGCACTTACAGTATCATACTGACTGAAAGCTGTGGAAACCAAGCCAGTATGAGATTAATATACAACTGATGTGTGCAAGAACGAAAGCGAATAGAGAGCAGGGCTAGTGTTCTCAACAAGTGGGTATACACATAGAAAAAAGAGCCTCTCTTTTTGTCTCACTGGGCAGAAAAGTTAATCCAACATTGATCACTAATGTGAATACAAAAGCTGATTATGGAGCTGCAGTAAAGCAGGGAAATTGGCAAAGGTTTCTGGGAAATGGCACAAATAGCATTAAATAGAAGAGGAAAATAGTGATAATTTTCTATTTTACCAAAACTGTAAATTTCTGTTCTTGTAAAATGCCATGAAGAAAATGGCATATTTTCTTAAACCAGACATGGGGAGAGGTTTGCAAAATATGCGTTGGATGATGAAATTGTGTCCAGAGTCTATGTAAAAACCTCTCTGGACTCAATGATAAGACAGCCTAGCTTTAAAAATGGGCAAAAACTGAATTCCAAAGACAAGATAAATGAAAAACGTATGCACTTATGTTCATCATCATTAGTAATTAGTGGGAAGCACATTAGTTTGTAGCATTAGCTATTCTTTGTCACAAGAAAATTGACTGTTGTGATTGTCACTACACTCAGTTGACTGATAGAACAATTTGTGGGAACTGCTCAATTTATAGAACAATTTGTGGGAACTTTTCAATTTAGGTCCGCTTTGAAGCATTAAAATAATATTGCTATTACTTTTAAATTTCATTTTCCAATTATTCATTACTACCCTATAGAAATAAGGGATTTTGTGTTGCAGTTTTGCACCCATAAAATCTAAAAATTTCACTTGTTGGGTACCACCATCTACCCATTAGAGAATGGCCAGAATTAAAAGTCAGAATACCAAGAATTGGTGGGGAAGGAACAAGTGAGCTCTGATACATTGTAGCTAACACGATGGCACAGGTGGGGGGGGGGACACTGTGGCAACTGTCAGAAAGTCAGGCGGTCAGTCACTATGCAGCTCACCTTTTAAGCTAATTATTTTTGTTATTTTGATGCATCTCCTTTTTCTTTTTCTTGGTTTTTCAACACAGGGTTTCTCTGGGTAGCCCTGGCTCTCCTGGAAGCAACTCTGTAGACTAGGCTGGCTTCAAACTTGGATGGAGATCTGCCTGCCTCTGCCTCCTGAGTGCAGGGATTAAAGGTATACACACCTTCCGGCCTCAGACACATCTGAGAAAGTAAGAGAAGCCAGAGATGAAAGAGTATATATAATGTGCAGTCCCACTCTAGGAAATCCTAGAATTGGAGAAAATAATCTCTAGTGATAGTGACTGTTGGTGGTCACATGGGCGAACACTGATTGCTGAGGCCCGAAGGTCTTGTGTAGTAGTAGTGGTTATGTGTATACATGAACTTGCTGAGATCAGTTGTGCATTTAATGGGTACATTTTGTTCTGTGAATTGCACCTCAGCAAAATATATTTGAAAAGAAAAAAGCTTGGCAACATAAAATTCTGGCAAGGCTGTGGCAGTAACAAGCTCTAATATGATGCTGACTGCCCTTGAAACAGCACGTTTAGACCAAGACCTTGGTAGCTTCTTATAATTCATTTGGATATGCACTGTATGATCCAGAATTTCCATTCCTAGATAATGACCCAAGGGAAATGAAACAGATGCCCACAACAGTGTCCATAGAGGCTTGCTCACAACAAACTATTCACTTATCCATCTGTAGGAAAAATAGATAAAGCATTGTGGTCTGGTTAGATAGCAACAGAGAGGGTGGATATGAAACTATCCTGAACAGAAGCAGGCAGGGAGGCAGACAGACAGAAGGACCAAACATTATCATTGCAGAACTATCACAGGATGATAGAACACAGTTTGCTTTTGTGCCAAGACAAAAGGAGGCACACAGGAGACCTGGGGTAGTAGGAATGCTTTGCGTCTTCTTGTATGTGTGTGAGTGGCTTAGGTGCACAGACTTGGAAAATCAAATTATGAGTTAAGGACTGCATGTAACTATATATACTCAATTAAACCAATAAATATTAGGGTGGGAGATGGCACACTGCACTTGCCATGCAAGTATGAGGACAGGGTTTTGGACGGCTCCCCTCCCCCTCCCCTCAGCGCACACTCTTGTAAATGTTGGGTGGGCATGGTTCTCAGGAGGCTGCAGACATTTGTGATTATGGGAGCAAGCTGGCTAGCTGAGCCAGCCCAATCAGGGAGCTCTGGGATCAAGGGAGAGCCCCTGCCTCAATATGGAACGTTTCTTCCTTGATCCCTGTTCATTTGAGGTCAGCCTGCACATGCATGCACACAGGGGCACTAACTCCTCACTTGCGCTCATATAGATTCTGATTGATCCCTGTTCATTTGAGGTCAGCTTGCACATGCATGCATACAGGGGCACTGACTCCTCACGTGTAATCACATAGACTCTGATTGATCCTTGTTCATTTGAGGTCAGCCTGCACATGCATGCACACAGAGGCACTGACTCCTCACATGTGATCACATAGACTCTGATCCCTGTTCATTTGAGGTCAGCCTGCACATGCATGCACACTGGGGCACTGACTCTTCACATGCGCTCACATAGATTCTGATCTCTGTTCATTTGAGGTCAGCCTGCACATGCATGCATATAGGGGCACTAACGCCTCACGTGTGATCACATAGACTCTGATTGATCCTGTTCATTTGAGGTTAGCCTGCACATGCATGCACACAGGGTCTCTGACTCCTCACATGCGCTCACATAGACTCTGATTGATCCCTGTTCATTTGAGGTCAGCCTGCACATGCATGCATACAGTTGCACTGACTCCTCACGTGTGATCACATAGACTCTGATTGATCTCTTGGAAGTTTGGCTCTCAGGAAACTGAAGTTAAGCCTTGTACTTAATTTGTATTTCCTACATTCCAACCAGCTTCTCATATCCTAATAATTTGGCAAAATTTATCAAGTTTTGGCTTGAAAAAAAAAACCTTTTTAAAAAAATTTCTTTTATTTCCTTAATTTCAGTGCAGCGCGCACACACACACACACACACACACCTTAGATTAATGATACCACTGTCAGGCAACTTAATTTTGTCTCACCCTTGATTGTTTTGGAGGTGGAAATACGTAAACTCTGAACATAGTTTGTAAAAAATGGTGATTAATCTGTTAGCTATTCTGCTGAAGTGCTATCTACAGTGACAGAGTCTTTGTAGGAAAAAGTCTATTTTGTAAATGTTTTCTTTGGCTATGTCCAATACTTGTGTGCTTTTTGGTGGTTCAGGTTCTTAAAGTTTAAGAAGTAATTCTTCAGTTCTAAGCATAGTTGTTAATTCATGCGTGCATATGATGAGTTTTGATCACAGGAGTCATTCATTTCCTCTTCTTCAGTGCATCTGATCCCTTCCCACCCCAACTCCCCTTCCCTCCCAGTCAGTCAGGTGCAGTGTGGCTGGGGAGGGGCTCGTGAACTCCTATCCCTGTCTGAGGAGTTTTTGATTACTGAGCTGTTGGGGAAGGAAGAGTCAGTTTTCTTCAGGGTTGAGCCCCTCAGAGGCTGTTTATGCCCCACTAGATTGTCCTCTACCCATACAAGCAGGCAGCACTTAAGGACACACACAGTGTGTTCAGCTTTAAAAAGAGACCACACTTTAACTTGGTGCACAGCTTGGTATATTAAACATAATTTTGTGTAAGCATCACTGTTTCTTTCCAGGACTTTTTCATCACATCGAATTGTCACTCTGTCTATTATCAGTATGTTATTGTCCCCAGCCCTTGGTGGCCTCTGTCCTAGGTACATCCATGAAGTCATATAGCATTAGTCTGTTCCTGCTGGCTTATTTCACTTAGCACAGTGTTTGTGCTTCACCCATGCTGCATGGATTAGCACTCTATGACCTTTTGTGGCGAGCAGCATCCTGCCGTAGGAACAGACTGCAGTGTTTATACACTCACTTGTTTACAGCTTCTTAGACCGTGAATAGTGCCATTGTGGACATAGGTATCTGTTTGAGTTCCTGTTTTCCTCAGATAGTAAAACTGATGACAGTCGAAAGCAGAAAGGACTACTGGACAGAGGGGAATGCATGATAATGACTGATGTCCACAGCAAACAGAAACCATGGCAGGGAACTCCTGGTAAAATATGTACATTAATTCCCAGATGAGATTGTACACTGTCAAAGCTTCCAGTGATGATGCGGAAGCAGGCGTGAGTGCTTGAACAAGTCTTTGAAGGGTTCCGTTCCAGCTCAGACCTGTTTTTGGCTCATGAGAGCACCATGCAAGGAATCTCTGCTGTAGTCTGTATCCCATATCTGACTTAAAAAACATCTAGGGTCTAGTTAGCAGTAGGCAAATGGAAATTTTTTCTAAGTCAAACTGTCATCTGCTCGTTCTCACAAGTTGAGTGTTTTTAGGACTGAGAAACTGTAATGTTAGTGATAGTACTTTTCAAAGTTTTTCATTTATAGTGAGTTAAATCAGAGATGTCTCCATTTTAAGTATTTTGATAAACTCTGGTCTTGCTCTCTTCATTTACTTAGTCTTGTTTCTGCCCATCTCTTTTCGCAGCTAGTTTATAGCCTGGAGTCTGCTGGGGACTTACAGGTGGATGGCTGGCCTGGAGTCTGCTGGGGACTTACAGGTGGATGGCTATCTTGCTTTTCCGTAAAGGGAACGAGCACAGTTATAAAAATAAATTGATTTCTACTGAGGTTTAGAAGTTTGCCTGCCAAGCCACTTTAACTCTTAGCAGGGTGTGATATTAGTTAGATTGTTTTGTCTGTAGGTAAAGATACTGATTCTAATTCTAAGAACTTTTAAAAAATTATGTGTATTGTGTGTCTCAGAGTGTATGTCACTTGTGTCCAGGTGTTGAGGCCAGAAGAGGGCGATTGATCTCTGGAGCTGGAGTTACTGACAATTGTGAGCTATCTATCCACTATGGGTGCATAAACTCAAGTCTTCTGGAAGAGTGGGACGCACTCTTAACTGATAAGCTGTCTTTCCAGCCCCTAGTGAATAAGTCTTAGCAAAGATCGATATGGGCTTATGGGCTGTTAAATGGCCATAGAGCTTATAACTTTGTTTTGTTCCTCTAAATGTATACGTTTATAGAAAAGTAGTTGTTGATCTGCTTTCTAGCATGCGGTATAGAATTGCATCTGTTTTTGGTTTTGAGTATTTAACTACTGTTTAATATCTCCTTCCTGCTGTACGGTAGGCATTTATGCTGTTGGCATTTGTCAGCTGCAGTGTCTGTTTAGTCTCAGAGAACTGGTTAGTTCTTTGTAATGCCTGTTTCCTAGATAATTCAGCACGAGACAGAGAGCATTTTAGATCGTTTAATTCTGGTGCTGAAGAAAGAGCATTAGCACTCACTGAGTATCTCAACACTTAGCACTTAATACTCACATCACTCAGGTATGTATGACTGTCTGCGTTGTTTTCATGGTGTGGAAACTGGCGGTCAGCGGGCTTAGCTAACTTAGCCAAGGTCATGCAGATTTATGGCTGTCTTGTTTTAGAGTGGTAGGTTGGTAGTGATGTATTGATGTCGCCTAAACTAACCTCCTGAGGCAGTATCAGAGGTCTTTAGAACGCTCCACTCTGCAGCACGTGACCTAGCTGTAGGTCCTTGAAACCCCTCGTGTCCATTCACGTTCATTGCACTGTTCCTCTCTCATGTCCTGTCATGTCCATAAACCCCACACTTTATTCAAGCCTGCCTCGGATTCCACTGCTTTCTGACCTCACTGACCCCAGGTAGAAAATACTTTCTCAGTCCCAAGGTGGGGGATGGTCGTCTTTTGGTGGCTTCTCTGCCTTTTGTCTTTCTGCTTTCTCTCCCTCTGAGCTTCTTCTGGCATTTACTTTGTTTTCGTATTGTCTGGACAGGCTGTGGCCCCTTACCTAGACCCTTAGCTGTTTCAGAGTTTCCTAGAAGTGGTATATGTTGCTGCACACTCTGGGTGGCCTGTGTGAGTATTTGCTCTCCCTGGGATAAACACTGACTTAGAGCCTCTGGTCAGCTCAGGTCAGGTTTTACCACCAATGTGTTAAAAAAATATTTTCACTTTCAGGGCTGTTTGGAATTTAGGATAATCAATATGTAATTATAGATACACATTGACTGATGTTTAGGAAACCTATCTACTAGTCACGTGATACTTTATGACTTTTCATTTGTTTCTCCTTTTTTTATTTTTAAAGTATTGATTACCTTAAAGATAATGTGAGTGTGCGGGTATCATCTGCCAGTTGATCTGTCATTAACTGGTAGATGTAAGCACGTATGTCTTTCAAAGCTTATTGTATTTTGATTTTCTTATTTTAGTTTCCTCTTACATCTGTTAGAAACAAACCTGATTATCATAGATGTTTTTCTTATTTTCTGGTATGATTTTCTAGTTCAATTTTTTTGTGCTATTACAGCCCAGGATCTGGAATCAACTATTGTTTCAGGACGTCCTGGTGTCCTTTAGTGGTGGACACAGTATTTCAAGGCCTCACCTCCCCATTAGAGATGTCCATTCCTAATGAGTTGACATTGAGGCTTTTTACACAAACACACACTCAGAAAACTGCAGAAATGTACTGAGAGGCCTGTCCTGTCCTTCCCGCAGGATCACAAGCATGTACTATAGCCCTGTATAATTAAACTCCACAGTGGTAATGATAGTGCTACAGTACTGATAGGAAACTAGAGACCCATTTGCTTATTTGTTTTTTGTTTTAAGATAATGATACTCTATGAATCTATTCTTTTTCTTTTAGGCTGTTTCTTTTTGAATTCAGGGTTTGGAGGGTGGTGTTGTTTTCCACAGAGGGTCTCTCTGTGTAGCCCCGACTATCTTGAAACTCACTGTGTAGACCAAGTTAGTCTCCCCACTCATAGAGATCCTCCTGCCTCTGTGTCTTGTGTGCTGGGATTAAAGGCATGCAGCACCACACCTGGCAGTTAGTTCTTGTTTAACATCTTTGGTATTACATTCTGTTTATCTTGATCCCCAGGGATTTAATTTTATGCCAACAACATACCCAACAACTTTTTTTCTAGAAAAAAAGTAGTAGTGCCTAATGAATGTAATTACTGAGAAGGTACAAAGTTCTTACTCTTTCTCTCCCACACCTCCTGTTTTCTTAGCTGTACTGAATCTGCCCTGTCAAACTGTCAGGAACACAGCTGCACTTTCTTCCCTTAAAGTTCTTTTAGTGTTGATTCTGAAATACCTAAGTGTTATGTGTTTGCTTGTTTCCCACGCCCTTGCTGCTTTAGTGTTTTGTTTTGACACAGGGTCCTTCTTTGTAGCCAACACTGGCCTGTGGTTTACTCTGTAGCCCAGGCTGGCCTGGGAGCCATGCTCCCCTTGAGTCAGCACACCTGCATGCTTTAGTCATTTTGATTGTCTGGAGTTTGTTTTCTGATAGTTTCTGTCTTAGGACACAAATTCCTGGCATTCTCATGAGTTTGTCTGGATATTACCTTAAATCTGGTTTTTGGCATAAAGGTTTGTTGTGGAAAAGTCAGATGGTCATTTAATTTTATTTCCAGAAGTTCCATGTTCTTTCTGCCTCAGTTACTAAAAGTGGTTTTGTTGGTGACCTTTCATTGCTGTGCTAAAACACCATGATCAAAGTTGACTTATTGGTTGGGTGGTGATGGCACTCGGGAGGCAGAGGCAGGGGGATCTCCTGTGAGTTCAAGGCCAGCCTGCTCTATAGAGTTCCACGACAGCCAGGACTACACAGAGAAACTCTGTCTTAATGAATGTATGAAAGAAAGAAAGAAAGAAAGAAAGAAAGAAAACAAAATTGACAGAGGGAAGAAAGAATCTATTTCTGTTTACAGTTCATGGCAGGGAGTCCGTGATGCTGGCAGAAGTGTGACAGCCAGAGAAGTAGAGGTTTTGTCTTTCACTTACAACACCAAGCAGAAAGCATTCTGGGAGTGGGGCAGGGGTACAGACTCTCACAGCCAGATTCCACCTCTCAGCCATCTCAGCCTCCCCAAATGGCACCACCAGAAGGGGACCAAGGCTCACACCCAAGAGCCATGGCCACGTTGCTCATTCCAATCAGCATCTCACTGATGGCCCCGCTGAAGCTTTCCCCTTCCATTTCAAATGCTTCTATCTCAGGAAAGCACAATGAATCAACTCCTTGTACACACTCCTTTTTCCGTGTCTCTGGTTTCTTACGGACCATGTTGTGTGCCCATCGAAATGTTTGTGTTTTCAGGATCACTGCATTCTCGTGTACCTCCCCTAGCTCACTGATCACCTCTCATTTTGTTTCTTTTTCTTCTTTTGAGTTTTGTCATCTCATTTCTGAATTGGTGTAGTTTGGAAGCAAGCTTGTTTGACCAATTGGTGATTGTTTTAAGCCTGTTCTAGCTCACATCCATGTCCTATAGAACAAATGGGAACATACCTTGAGAAATGGTACCTGACAGAAAGCAATGGAGGAGGTGATGTAGCCATGTAGTCCTATGAGTAACTGGTTTAAAAGATTCGTTTGTTAATCCTGTGGAGCAAGGTTGTAGAGGAGTGGGGAATGGAGGAGAAACCGACCTAGGAGAAGCTGATGGAGTCTCATTTAGGAGGAAGCCAAAGGGAGAAAGGGACTGCATTTTGGAAATGTCAAACTTGGTAGCTGGGTAGAGAGAAGGGGCTCGGGGCTGTTTCTGTTTTGGTAACTAAGGGCTTGAATTGTGCCATCGTTATGTAGATGAGGAGATTACTGGGAGGGGGAAGATAATGAGCCTCGTTTGGGACGTGTAGTGCTAGGCATCTAGGTACCCATGCTTACTTAGCCAGGGTTCAGTCATGCAAATTGGAGCTTGGGAGAAGGGGTGGCTTGGGAGAGGGTTGGAAGTAATTCATAGTCATGAGCCTGGAGGATGACATCATCTAGGGAGAGTGCAAGAAAGGAGAAAGTAGGTCAAGGAGAGAATTCTAACTTAGATAATATTAATAAGAATGATTGGGTGCTCTGTTTTAATCTTGTTATACGTGTTCATGCTACAAGACCCATGCCGGTGTTACTCTTTTACAAATGAATGAGTCAGAGTTCAAAGGTTAAACCCTTTGCTCCTTGTACTTTTAGCAGGCAGCCATTGAGGAAGCTGAGCCTGTGTGACTTGGTTGGACCCACACTTTCCTCACCTCCTTCCTGGCCTCTGCTAGACAAGGAGTTACAGAAATATTGCATGAAGTGGCGATGTGGTGCACCTAGGATGAGAGAGTGGAAGGCTGTTAGCAGTGTGAGGTACTGCTGAGAGATTGTAGAGGATGGGGGACTCTGGCCGGCTTTGAGCCGAGTAAAGACATCAATACTTGTGTTGGAATCCGTTTGCTTCCAGGTGTAGATAGTATGTTTAGTTTATTGTACCATGTTCCTCGATGTGCTTTTATTGTCTAAGTAAATGACAGCTCCTAATTCCCCAAAGAAGAAAACAACAATCGTTAAATAACCAAAGTGAGGCTAAATACAGACTAAGACTGTTGAGGGACAGGCTCTGCTGCAGGACAGGCTCTGCTGCAGGACAGGCTCTGCTGCAAGATGTAACAATATCCTAGTGTTTGAAGAGGGTGATGCAGCCTGGCCCGCTCCTGACGCCGCTCAGACAGGAAAGGGAGGGAGGGGAAGAGCCTCTGAGCACTTGACTGCAGAGGGAGGGAGGGAGGGAGGGAGGGAGCGCTGCTTGCTGACAAAAGCTGAGTCAGAGGATGAAGGCTGCGCTCTAGGCAGTCATGGCCCAGTTCAGGCTGCTGGACTGCATGATCAACCACAATTGGAGTTTACTCTGCAATCTCTACTGTGCATGGAGTGGCCAGGTATGTCTGATGGATACATAGTTTTGCTTTTTAATTTGAGACTGCTGTAACTGTAGGGCAGAGTGAATATGCTTGATATGAGAACATTGCCTTTTGTTACAATCATCTTTTGTTACTTTTAGGTTAATTAGTTTTTCTTTTTTAACATAGCATGTGGTAAATCTGATGATCTGAGAATCTTACTCTGAAAGACTGCAGTCAGTTGAAGTAGCACAGCCAATATGCTTTGTGGAGCGTTAGGTTGTGGGGGAGGGGAAGTGGGACCGAATTACTTTACTTAAAACTAATAAATGAGAAGACAATACAGTTGTCAAAGAAGGCCAATTCACAGCTTTTCCAGGGAGCTCAGATTGTGTTAATAAGGCCGAAGGAATTTGGAATGAAGTGCCTCTAAGCAAGCTTTTTATTTACCATAAAATATGGTTCTGGATTTCTTTCAGGGTGGGACTGAATGAAGTTTCTTTCTGAACTTTTCATGTTACAACTCTTTTTTTCATGTTACGTCTTTTATGAAAACCATTGTTTTGTAGCGCAGAAAAATCGCTGGGCATAGTTTTTAGAATAGCTGCCTGTTCTTAAGTTCTCTAAGAAGCAAGCCTTTCTCTGCACAACCCCATCAGTACTGTTACCAGGTAGAGACCTCTTCAGTAAGTCATACGTAAATCATATTGTACATGCTCAGCCTAATGGCTTGGCTTTTCTAACAGAGAAAGCCCGGCCACGCCCCAACCATGTCTCAATGCTTGCACAGGCCAGATACAAACTTCCTAGCCAGAAAGACCTGACGTCCGTTCCAAGCAGGATCTTTGCGCCTCAGGTCTTACATTAGGTCCTATTTTTTCCCCCATCTAGAAAATAGTTTCCTAGTTTTAGTATGAACAGTAGACGAGAGAAATTAGAGATGGAGAAGGTCATTTGGTGTTTGTTTCTTCCAGGTTAGGATTGATCCCTCATTGCACTTTCTATTACTCTCCCTAATGGATTTACATTACCATAACAATATGGGTTTTACATGGCTACTCAAAGACTAAAAGAAGATAGATACTTCAATTATCTTAACATTTAAAATTCATGATATCAAGAGCCTAGCAAAGCTGAAATTTGATCTCTCTGTGTTACGTGCTTTGTAACTATCACTAAGCCCCATTCTTCTTCTTCTTTTTTTAAAGAACTATTTATTTTATGTATATGTGTACACTGTCTTCAGACACACCAGAAGAGGGCATTTCAGATGGTTCTAAGCCACCATGTGGTTGCTGGGAATTGAACTCAGGACCTCTGGAAGAGCAGCCGGTGCTCTTAACCTCTAAGCCAGCTCTCCAGCCCAAGCCTCATAGTCTTACCAGGAAACTTCCTTGTTTGAGGTCTGAATCCCAGAGGAGTGTTAACTGTGCCATAGAGGCTTTGGGATGGGATAGTGCAACTGCTGATACTGAGTGCTTTGTGTGTGCCTTGGCCTGAGTATTGCTAGTGTTGCCTTCCCTGTGGTTTTGATCTGACAGTAGCATTTCTTGCAGAATATAGCCTAAGTAAAAATGGCACAAGACACCACCGTCAGTGATATTGATGCCACTACGTAAATACATTTAATGGAAGACGCAGGTGTAGCACCTCTGAGGCCAGGCAATTGAAGTATGAAAGGAGATTGGTTGGTTGTGATGGCATACATCTGTAATCCCAGCACTTGGATGCAGAGGCAGGAGGATCAGGAGCCAAGGCCAGCCTGAGATTAAAAAGTTAAGAGACCTGCATAGAGGCAGGTATAAGAGACTGTCTTCAACAGGTGAGCAAGCTCTAGGAGCCAGCTCCTGTGCTGGACCTGCTGTTGACAGGTACTGCCTGTGTGTTTATTTTATGTAATGTGCATAGCTGGTGCTGGCCCAGATGAGAAGAGGGGGTTGGGTCCCCTGGAACTGGAGTCATGGATGGTTGTGAGCCACTGTGTTGGTCCTGGGAACTGAACCCAGCAATGAGTGCTCTTAGCTTCTGAGCCTTCTCTACAGCCCCTCAAGATAATGTATTTTTTTCAAAAGCTAACATTTTCGATTTGCATGTGAACTTGTCTTATATTTTAAACATTGATGACTTATTAAAAATATCAAAACAGCAGGATCTGAAGCAAACACATCTGGTGGGCAGATGTGGCTCTAGGCTTCCTGTGTGTGGCTTGTGATTTATGGTAGACTTCGGGTAGCTCTGGGGTCCCGTGGTCTCACCACTGAAGCTACCCTGCACCCGGGAATGTTGTTGTAGGGTAAAGCCTGCGGTATTGATAGTGTGGGGGACGGGGAGGAAATGGGGTGAAAGAAATGCTGGGTGAAAGCCTGCGGTATTGATAGTGTGGGCGACGGGGAGGAAATGGGGTGAAAGAAATGCTGGGTGAGAGAAGAGGGAAGGACTGGAAACAGAGGAATGCTAATGCTGGGAATCAGGAAATGCTACCACAGGGCAGAATGCCGGCCATGGTGGCACACTGAGAATTCTGATCCTGTTAGTTGCTGAATATCTCACTGCTATAGGGAGGCAGGATAGTGGAGTTGAATGCCAAGGTCAGTGTCCAAAGCCACTGAAGGCAGGGGTGATGCCGGCCGGCTCTGTGATGGCCACAAGCGGCTAGCTTTGCTCACTCACCTCCAATAGTGTGGACATCAGGGATTGCTGTGAAGGAGCTTGGTTCAGCATTGAGCACAGTGCCTGGCATGCTAGTTATATTTGATACATGCTTATTGTTGTTGTTAATGTAGTCTAGCTTGATACAGTGTGCAAAAGATAATATATGAGTTAAGTTAGAAATTAAATTTTTAAATTGTATGTAAGTTGAATGATCACTTGTAAAACATTGGAAATATCAGTTAAAATTGATCTGTGCCTTTTAGTCATACAGTGGTCAGTCCTATTAATATTTGATATGTGTACGGCCAGTGGTTTTCAAGTGCTTTTGAGTGGTTTGTTGCTTTTAAGAACTGTAGTCATATTATGAACTTTACTCCCAGTTTTTTGAGATGTCGTTAAAACAGATTTGTTTTTTAAATTTGTGCGCGTGCGTGCGCTCGCTTGCTCGCAATGACGTTGAGTGCAGGTGCTTATGGAGGCCAGGAGAGGGTATGGGACTTCCCTGGAGCAGGAGTTAAAAGTGGTTGTGAACTGCCCTGTGTAGGTGCTGGGAACCAAATTTAGGATCTATGCAAGATCTATAAGAACTCTGAACTGCTGGGCCATCTCTCTAGTGCTCTTTGCTTTTAAGAGCTTTAGTTTTAGTTATATTTGTTTTGCATTTAAATTGCTTCTTTGTATATTTTCAGGTGTGTTTATATACAAGTTGTGTGCATCTATGTGTGCATGTGCATAATATACTTTTCCAAAACATAACCTTTCAGTTTTATGTTTTGTATTTTGGTAACACAGCTAGGGAGTCCCAGAGGGACTTTAGGCAAAAATCCTAAAGTTTTTGTTTCATAGTGGTCATGGTGCTATAAATGGGCTGTACTCCTTAGCCTGACCTCCAGGACAGCCCTGTTTATAGCTTTGTGGGTATGCTTCTGGAGTCTTCTGTCTGCTCATTCTATTTGCTGCTCTCTTGCACATAAATGGCTCTGTTCAGGAGGTGAGTAGGTGACATCAGTTGGAAGTGGCATGGGAAAACAGGCTAGTGGGCAGATACAGTACAAGCACAGGTTTGACTTGCAGGGAACATAGGAATGGAAGAACAGAGGTCTCTTCATCATTGTTAAGTCCAAACTGAGCATCTGTGTGTAACCAGTAGTGCTTGAGAACTGCTGACCTCAAGCCTCAGGACTGAAGCTCTTAGGACTTCTGGTCTCAGGGGGAGGAGGAAGAAGCAACCATCCACCATTAGCCCTAAGATTTGCTCCACCATAGGAAGCCTGCACAATGATGAAAGAGGCCACAAGGAATTTTAGTTTAGTGTTTTCAGAGTGATTAAAAATAGATCCCAGGCATTTTAAATATTTAACCTTGTTTAGTACTTCTGATAGCTCCATGGTGATGGTGTAATGGTCACATTCCTGGTTTTGCACACAAGGAACCTGATGCAGTGGTAGGTTTAGTCACTTGCCCAGGTTCCCACAGCTGGGACAATGCAAAGCAGGGTTTACTGGGAGTCAGGCTCAGCTGAGCGGGGACTGCAGCTGTGCACCACCTGCTACACTAATTTGGTCCTTTCCAGGGCTTCTAAATTCTAATTCTAACAAAATAAAATACACATTACATAGTACTGTATGTTGACACGTGATGTCTTAATTCTGCTTTGAACCATGGTTGATGGTTAAAGTGATGGTTGATGAGGCAGCTTCCTAGTGGCCTTGAGTTGAGAAAATGGGTGGGAAAGTTCTTCTCGTGGAATGAGCTTCACTTGGTACATTAAAGACCGAAGGGCTTGGTTCTCCTGCAGTTACGCAAACAGCAAACGCAGCACATTATAACGTTATCGGCAAAAGGCTGAGATGAGAATGTTTCTGTCCAGATGTAGTATGTGCTTGTCTTATACTGTATCTTCTCTTCTTTGAAGAAAATTGGGCTCAATAACTCATCAGGCTTTGAGACAGGAGCCATAAAGCTGCATTCAGAATGTTTAAGAAGTGGCATGTTGAGAGCTGTGAACAGTAATCAGAACAGGGAGGAGAAGGGACGGCCCAGGACACAAGGGCAGCAGATCTGTCTGTGATGCTGCACACATCGCCTTCCTTTCTGTCCCATCACAGACCACTTTACAAGCTGGTCCACCCATCCACCACTGGCCCTGCAGCCACCTCCTCACAACGGTTTCCTGTAGCTCAGGAAGGAGCTATAGAAGGAGATTTGCCTCTCCTGTGACATTTCCCTCACTCTTTGGAGCAGGTGGAAGCTCCGATTGGATCACGTTAAGGAACAGTGTGTTTCATTACCCTTTCTATCATTTCCAGCTCAGGCCTTTGGAACCATTCTGATTGGACCCCGTTGTTTTCTGTGATCACGCCAACCCCGTTACTCTATCACAAGTCTGTATCTTCATTCTTAGTGCTTGTTGTCCTGAAGAGGAAGAGAGAGCTCTTAGCATCTTGGCAGCCTGGTGCTGGATTGGTAATGAAGCATCCTCTGACCGCTCACTCTGTGATAGCCTTTGTTTTCTTCTGTGATGCGTTGACCTAGTCCTGGATGTTCGGATCCTGAGTCCTTAGATCCTTCCATCGTGGTCGTCTGTAACAGTTCTGACACCTCTGTTTAATATGAAGTCTCATTTTGACCAGGCTTCTTAGATCTTGCCCAGTGGTGTACGTGAGCCTCTCTTTCCCTCTCCCATGCCCACAACTACTCCACAGCTAACTTCTAATAAGCCAGTGTGGATTGGCAAGGGTCTACAGCTCTTGGGAAATACCCCCCCCCCCTTTCTTCTTGGAGTTGTTTCTAGTGTTTATTAGGTGGGGCAGATCATTTGCAGTCCAGAGTAGATTCTCTGTTAGTGGGTAGTGCTCTAAGTATTTTACTTGGCACACCATGACTTACTGGATTTCCCCCTCTTGTCTGTTCCTGGTCCAGTGTGCTTGCCAGGGACTGGCCACCATCTTTTTAAGAGGGTCTTTCTTCAGGTAGACTAACCTTGGCTTGTTGACCCCAGGCTTTGTATGGGGCAGAATCCCGCCCTGAGCATCTATCTACATGGCTTTCTGGTCTGTTGCTTAGTTGTCTGGTGAACTTAGTCTTTCCTGCCTGCATTCCCATTCTCTGTGCCAGGTCTTACAAACTTTGTGTGTTATAAGCTGGGTGGCCATAGAGCTCAATTCTTCTCTCAGGGTCACTGTCCTTTGCTGTCTGCTGATTCCCATCATAGCCTGTAGCCTCATAACGCTATGTGAGTTTGGTTGTTTGTGTGGTACAGTGTTACTTACCTATTGCTTGAGTAGCAGATTACCCCTCCAACTCAATGACTAGGAGAACGCTTATTATTTCAGTGTCTTGGCAAGGTAGAAATAGAAGCATACTTTCGTAGGGCTTCTTGCTTGGCCCCAGTGTTTGGTTTTCCTGGTGAAGGGTCTACTCCCAGGCCCATCCCTGTTCTTGACTTTAGTTCTTCAGTGGTTGTGAAGCTGAGAACTGTAGTTTTTTTTTTTCTTTGTTAAGAGTGGTGGTTTCATTTTGCTCATTTTTATTTTTAATGTGTATGTTTGTCTGCACGTGCGTGTGTGAATCACATGCAATGCCTGGTGTCTAGAGAGGCCAGAGGAAGGTGTCAGACCCCTGGAACTGAAGTTCCGGATGGCTGTGAGCTGTCACATGGGTGCTAGGAACCAAATCCTGGACCTTGGCAAGAACAGGGAGAACCATCTTCACCCCCCATGGGCTTAGTTCTCAAGCCGACTGCTGGGTGGAAGGCATCTCCAATTTTGAGTTTTGTGTCACAAGATCCTTTTCAGAGAGAGTTCGGTTTTCCACACGGCAGCTTGTTTCATAAAGATGTGAGGGAGAAGAAGCAGAGACTGGGCAAGACAAAGGTGGCAGTGTTTTGGAATCTTAACCTTGGAAGTGACATTCCATCACTTTTATGGAATCCCATTCTTCAGGAGCTAATCACTAGGTACAGCCCACATTCAAGGGAAGGGTTTGCTCATAGACAGGAATGCCAGAAGGTGGGGAGATTGACTAGAGTCCACTGCAGAATTGGGGAATGTGCTGGAAATCTCTCCTATATCCCTTGGTTTGTAAGGAGGCTCACAGATCTGAATCTTTAGCATTCCACTCTGGTAGATAATCACAGTAAACAGACGCAAAGCAAATCAGCAAAGAGGAGAGGCAACGGAGGCTGGGACAAAGGTCAGTGGAAACCACACACAGGCTTCCAAGAGTGCTCCCTTGGTGAAGTCACACAGGATGTGCTTAATTGTTTCAGCAACAGACTGTTACGGTGCGTGTGAAAAGTGCACT
The DNA here is from genome assembly GCA_019843965.1 of Rhynchomys soricoides. Classification (NCBI taxonomy): domain Eukaryota; kingdom Metazoa; phylum Chordata; class Mammalia; order Rodentia; family Muridae; genus Rhynchomys; species Rhynchomys soricoides. Next base: position 2,076,749 of record JADRCH010000277.1, read on the forward strand.
GGAGAAACGCATTGGAGGTGAGATTTTTTTTTTTTTAACTACAAGCCAGTCACCTTTTGCCTAGAATATACCAAAATTCTGAATCCTAGAAAGACCGCAGGTGCTTAACATAGAATACTATGTACACCGCACAGGTTAGGCAAGCATGCCCTTCTCATCAGCTAGGGTTATGGGAACATTCTTCAAATCCAAAGCGCATGGCACCCATGGCCACCTTGCAAGCATCTGAAGAAGGTCTGGTGTGCTAACTCTTCTGAATAAGTTGGAGTTTATGTTCATCTTACCACAGATCATAGTAACCAGTCAGAACATTTTGTCAAGGCCAGGTGTGGCGATGCTTTTGATTCTAGCTTTCAAGAGATTGAGTCAAGAAGAAAGTCAGGTCCATGCCAGTCTAGACTGTATAGTATAGAATAAATTACCTAATTTCTTTGAATATAGTGGAATAATGTTACCTAAGTTTTACTTTTTAGTAGTCTCTTTACATAAACAAAACAGTTAATGCAAATTATAAGGTTTTGTATCTTTTTCAGCAGTTTATAAGGACTAAACATAACTATTTAATATTAACTTTTCTACTCAAACAGTGTCTACTTTGGATATAAAGAGTTTTCAAGACAATAGATCCAAAGTGTGACTTAGCATTGTTAAAAATCAGCAAGAGCTAGGGATCTGGCTCACTTGATAAAGTAAATGTTTCACAAGCATTAAGACCTGAATTTGGGAATTTTGGTCCCAGAACCGACGAGAAGATGGTTATCGTGGTGTACACTTGTATCCTGGTCCTGTGGAGGCAGGGACAGGGACAGACAGACAGACCTGTGAGGCTCCTTAGTCAGTATTCTTGCCTGATTTGTGAATTCTAGATCAATAGTATACTCTTCCCCCAAAAGAGGTGCACACAGGGTTTTGCTCTGACCTACACACACACACACCCACACACCCACACACACCCCAAATGAATGAAAATCAACTTTCAACAAATAGGATTAGCTGGGGATGCAGATGAGTTGGTAGAATGCCAGTCTAACATGCTGGAGGCATGGTTATACCCTTGAGGCAAAGCAGGATGATCAGGAGTTCCAGGTCATTCTCAGACCCAGTCAACCTGGATTATATAAGGTCCTGTTTAAAAATACAAACAGAAACAAACAAAAAACCCCCCCAAAACTACTTTATAAGGAGATTCTTGTTCCCCTTTCACAAGAAGAAACAACTTTTAGTTATTTAAGCCCAATTTTGAAAGAAATATCTAACATAATCTTATCAGAAAGATGTACCAAGAAATGTTCATATTCTGCATTCATTCTGTGATTTTATCTACTCCCTCATGTTTGGTGTCTGTCATGCCACAGACTGGCCATTCCTAATCAATTTCACACCTAACTCTAAAGTTTCTGCACATGCACCTTTCAGGTGCTTTGGGCCCTGTATCCAGCATTTCCTAAACTGGACAGGAAGAGCAAATCAGCAGTAACAACAATCCAGCATTTGGTTTTGGAGACTCGCCCTGACTAACCAGCATTTAAGCCTTGGCCCATGGCTTTCAAGTGCACACAGATGCACCTGCTCTATTAGCAGAGCAAAGCACTGCAAACAGTCCTTGTCCATTTACTACGAACAATGCATGTTTCATTTAAGCAATTCGTAGTATGTTGAGTTTGTATCTTAAGTTTGATATGTGCTGTAAGACACCTGAAGACATTCTTTGTATAACATGCAACCTTCTTAAAGTTGTGATGGATTAGATTGTTGCTCACTGGTAGAGTGCTTGCCCAGCATGCACGAGCCCCTAGTTTGACCTTAACATTTTCACATTGTAGATGGTTTCTGAGTTTTCCAATTTCTACTTTGTTTCTTTCCCATTGTTGGGTTATTTCTGGGTTTTGGAAGCATTTTTTCTTTATAATCTCTGACAACAATCCGTTCTATACAACATTTCTAGATGCACAGCACATTGATAGACAATTGTACTGTAGAGTTATTGAAATTCTTCCGTGCTTTTTAAAAGATTTACATTAGGTTCTCTTAACTATCAGGCTTTCCTGCAGTGCTCAAATATGTTTAAAATTACTTTCTTGATACTTAACTATAGCTTTTTTCATGACCCAATTGTAAAATAGATACTTTGGAGTTTTTACTTCACTGGGTTTTTAGTAAGTTTATCAAACTTACTAAAACAATCCCTTTGAGAGTGCATGGAGAAATTGTGTGTCCACAATGGACACGGGACAGTGGGAAACTTGGGGAATTGTCTCAGTGGATGCGGCACTTGTCATGCAAGCATGAGAACCAGGATTTAGGTGTCTAGAACCCATGTAAAGTCAGGTGGGGCATAACAGCCCATCCCTAATCCCGGTACACTGGAGGAGAAGGCCAAATTGGTGATCCCTACCTTCAAAGGAGATATTTTGCCTCAGTTTATAAAGGTGCAGAGCAGTTGATGGACACCTAACATCAATTTCAGTCCTCCATCACATGTGCTCACACATGCATGCATATCACACACAGCATGTCTCTCTCTCTCACACACACACACACACACACACACACACACACACACACACCCCACATACAGACAAAAGAACTGGAAGTGCAGCCTGCTTGTTCTGTTCCATCTCCTTGCTGCAACTCCCCTGGGGAACCTTGCATTTCTAGTTAACTGCTCCAAGGTCAACCCACTGCACTGTTTCTATGGAGTTAGGGCCCATCCCATTGCTGTGACTAATCAGAGTATAAAACAGTTCTGTCCTACTGTGGTTTGGGCATTATCTCCTCTGAGAACCCAAATGCTGCTATCTTCCACGATAACCTTGTGTATCTGGGGCTCTTTCCAGCCCTCAGGGATTTTGTTTTGTTTTGTTTTCTGCTACCAGGAGTTAAGACATTCTTGTCAATGAGAATTGCATTCTGAATTTCAATGACACCACATACTTTTGTCTTAAAGGCACAGAGACTGAGTTCTCTTCTGGTACTTACATTAAAGGAGTCTAAGAAGAGTGTAAGGTGCTTAGCTTTGCTGTTAATTAAAGAAACAAAAAGTTAAGTCAATGAAAACCATTTTCATTTTAGCGTATTTGTAAAAATTAAGAAAATCCTAATGTTGATTTGAACACATCAGCCTCCTGCTGTGGATGGATTTTGTTCTCTATTTACACTTAGCACTTTAAAAGTTTGCAACAGAAAACAAATAAAATTCTCAGGAATCTACCCAGTGTTATTTTCTTGGTTTTTCACACTCACTGGCCTACAAAGTAGTAGTTGTGTAATAGAGAAGCTCAGGGACAGTATAAAAATGACCAAGACTGAGAGACTGCTGAGACTTCAGTTTTTAGCACCGTTGTTGAACAGGCAGCTAAAAAAATTCCTGTAAGTCCAGTTCCAGAGGATCCTACGGCTTCTTCAGGACAATGGGGGCATGAGTACTCACACCAGCCCTGATGTGTATATACAGCCACACAGACAGACAGACACACACACCTAATTTAAAAAAAATCTTTTAAAAAAGGTAGTGACCGCAGCCCATTTTGGTGGTGCATGCCTTTAATCTCAACATTAAGGAGGCCTCAGAATTTGAGGCCAGTCTGGTCTACCGAGTGAGTTCTAGGACAGCCCAGGGCTACACAGAGAAACCCTGTGCCCCAAAGCAAAATAACAACAAAAGATAGCATATATACCTAATTTGAAAGTTTAAATCATCACAGTATGTTTTATTCATGTGATTAAATACTGGAGAGTTTTAAAAATACAGACATGTATGTTCATGATGAAAGAGGCATGTAAGTAGAGCAAAGTTAGAAAACTTGTAAAGTATGTATTTTCAAATGAGAAATGTCTGAGAGTATGCATATAAACAACATTTTCACTTCGTTTTCTCTAAAGAGATGAGTTTTTTCCATCAACTTGAGTTACCTGTGAAAAGGGAACCTCAGTTGAGGAACTGTCTCCATCATTGGCCTGTGGACATGTCATGAGGATTTTTCTTGGTTATTGATTGATACAGGAGGGCCCTGTCTACTGTGTGTGGTGCCACCACTGGGCAGGTGGTCCTGGGTTGTATAAGAAAGCAAGATGAGCAAACCAGTCAGCAGCATTCCTCCATAGCTCTGCACCAGCTCCTGCCTCCGCCTGCCCGACTTCCCACAGTGATGGGTTGCCCTGGGTGTTGGTTATGGTGTTTATCATAGCAACAGCAAACAAAGTAGGACTAGAGGGAGTGGTAGATAGGTTCAGCTACTTTCCCCTTTGCCTATTTTTATCTTTATGGAACATTTGTGTCTGATTGTTGTAAGAAAACGGTATGCCGTACTCTAGCTGTGTCCTCGTATTGTTGAGACGGGGTCTGCTGGTGTGGTTTACCAGGAGAGGTGGAGCTTCTCCTGTAGGCCAAGCCGTGCTGCTGCTTAGGCTCTCTGGCCTCAGTCAGTGTGCACAGTACATTGGTTCAAGTAGGTCTCTTATTTGGAGGGCTTTGGTAGTTGTTAGATAAAGAAAGTAAGTAGCAAGGGTTACAGAGCTCTCTGTGCTCCCTGCCTCTCTCCCCAAGCAACTATTTGTAGTTGTTAATGTACTGTCTTAGTTTGGATTTTACTGTTGTGAGCAGACCCCATGACCAAGGCAGCTCTCATAAGGACAACATTTGAATGGGGCTGGCTTACAGGTTCAGTGGTTCAGTCCCTTATTATCAAGGCAGGGAGCATGGCATCTGAAATGATGTTGTTCTGGAAACCAATGTTTCTTGAGCAGCAGTTGGTAAGTGAATGGTTGCTTTTGTTGGACTATGTTTTACACATGTGAAAGCCACATCAACATGTGCTATGGGTTATTTTTCTTAGTCTAACCCTTTGTACTGTCTTCTGGTCTGCCCAGTTGAAGTTGGACAGACCGTGTGTGTGTGTGTGTGTGTGTGTGTGTGTGTGTGTGTGTGTGTAGTTTAAGTCACGAGTATTTGCAAAAGGTTAGGCCATTTGCTTGAGATTTCAATGTTATACCTTCTAAATTAAAATATGTATTATTAGAGTGAGTATGTTGTATATCAGCATGTGCAGCTGTTGCGTGTGTGTAAGGTCAGAGGACAACTTTGGGAGTTGGTTCTCTCCTTCCACAGTGGGCTCCAGGGAGCCAGCTCATCAGGCATGCAGGGCAGTTGCCTTCACCTGCTCAGTTCTCTCACCAGAGTTTTATTTTTAAGATGTTAAACGACCAAGTTGGCCTACTTCATCTCCAAGTTTCCTTTAGCTGTAAGTTTCTGTGAAATTATATATTACCTTTACAGTATTAACTAGTGAGTCCACTGCTGTTAGGTGATCTTGATAATACAAGGTTTCTTTATGTAGCCTTGGCTACCCTGGTACTTACAATATAGACTAGGAGTAAAGGCATGCACTACCACAACCAGCTGATAATACAGCACCATAATACTATATTTGGCGTCGATTTATATTTTGGAAAACTTTGGTGAACATTTAAGAAGATGAATCTTTGTTCTACAGCATTGTGATGCTTCAAGTAAAATGGGTATGTTTCATGATTGCTGACCCACCATGTCTTCAGTGTCTTTCTTTGTCTGTCTCAGAGGGACTGCATTATTTTTTTGGTAACTAGGATGAAGTGAAAATTAAGCGTGACCTCTAATTTGATGGTCTGTTTCTACCTAAAGGGTAAAGAGGTAACTGTTTAGTCTGGAAATGCAATCCGTTCTCAGCTTGAGAAGAAGCACTCTTTATTCTCATCACAAAATAGAACAATGAAAATACCGCCTTTACAGGGTCTATTACTGTTATTTCTTTAACAAAATACATGTAAAAATACACATATCTATATTTTTCAATTTCTGGATTTGGACTTCTTCATTAGAGTTTATTCATGTGTATGTGTGTGTGTTTGAGCACAGATATGACAATCAGAAGATAACTTTTAGGAGTCTGTTCTCTCCTTCTCTCCTGTGGATCTGGAGACCTGGATTCGGGTGGCCAACTTTGTGACTGTACCTACACTGGTTGTGGTATTTCTCAAGCCTAATCTTTTTCATGTCATACAGTGCTATATATACTTATCATTTATTATAAAAAGAATACAAAATACACAAAATGGTGCAATTCCTGAACAAATTCTTTTTTTTTTTAAATTCCTAAACAAATTTTTAAGGTAGTTGGTTTCTGTTATATCATCCACGTTTTATATCAACTTTAATTGATCACAGAAATTTAATTCAGTCATTTGACTTTCTGTTAAGATTTTGTTTGGACACTGGAATAAGACAGGTTCTCCAGGGAGTGGTTCTGTGTCTTAAAGGGTGTGTGCATAAACATGCAATTCCAGTGTGCGGTGGTGCCTTACAGTACCCTACAGGGAAGAACCAGGGACCGATGGGGGGAGGGGCAGACAGTGGGAGAGCTTTGCTTTTGAAGAGCATTGTTCATGTGAGGATTAGTTGAATTTTATATACTGAAGTAACTTTAGAAATCCTTATCAGAATGGTACTGAAGACATTCATGGTGGTTTTCCTTTCTAGTTTGAAAGTCTCATGGAAAGATATTTTAGGAAGAGTCTAACTTCGCAATGGAGAGGATACTATGTCACAGTGTCACAGTGTTGTAGTTAGATAGGAACAGAGGTGTTGGTTGAACTACACTTGTGTGACAAACTTCCTGGGGAGAAACAATACTTAACCTGGGTAGGGAGCCCATGTCCAACTTGGTGAACCAGTGAGTTCTGTTGGAGTTACAGGAGTATGGGTTGCGGTTACTTACAGGGGCAGAAGTGACTCAAAGACCCAAAGAACCGGGGGTGGGTGGGAGGATGGCATCACCAAGGCCCGCCCCAGCATGGTGAGGGTTCACAAAAGCTGGGAACCTGGAATGCACACTGCACAGCCTGCCAGCCGCTCAACAGATTGGAGTGTCCTTTCTCAGTGACTCTGGTCTAAACTTCTTCCAAGAGTCTGTATTGTAGCTCAGCTTCCTTCAGTCTGAGAGGAAGGTTTAACCTTCATTTGCTTATTCTGGCAAGGATGGGCCTAACGAATCTGGTCCGTTTCAGGAACTTCCTGAAGTAATTTTGAGTTGTTTACCTTCCTGTCTGAAGAGCTTCCCTGTAGGATGCAATGTTTCAATCTAGGAGGAAACTGTTGTTACACAGCACTACCTATCCTTCTGTTGTCCTAACTATGGTTAGGATGCGCTTAGGAAAATAGGAAGTAAAATTACAGCGCCTGATCTTGGTTGCACATTTGAAGTTGATGGACTGTCAATGCTCAGTGCAGTTGGTGAGGCTTGGGAAGTAAGGGTGGAACTGATTGTGCCAACTGAAATTGTAGAAAGCTGCAGATGTCTGCGCCGATGGAGTGCTGTGGATGGCGTCAGGGCTGGCCGACTCTTGTTTACCCCTTACCCTTCTTATCTTTTGATCTCTCCCTGCCTTACGGAAGTCACATGTTTGCCGATAGGTTGGAAAGGAAAAGCACTTGAACAGAAAAGCTAGTGCTTATTAATACAGGGCCACAGCAGGATTTGTTGAGGAAGAAGTCAGTGAAGGCCTAAAACTGTTACCAGATTTTTTTTCCGTTTTAGACATGCATTACATTTGGTTAGTATGTGGTATTCCTTTAACAACTAAAAATGTCATTATTCATTATAAACCCATTCCCAATTGAAAAGAATTTATTTTTGACAACTTTGTACACGTACACAACATACCTTAGTCACGTCCAACCCCAGCACTCCTGCATTCCTGTAGCCCCTCTTCCTCCTCTACCCCATCCCCCATAGAGGCCACTTGAATCCAGTTACTAATACCTGTGTACCCATGGACTGAGAACCAAAATGTCTAGAAAATTTTCTTTTGTACATTTGGCTTAGAATTTTTGTTTCAAAGTTGCTTAATCCTTTTTTTAAAAAATAAAATACCCAAAATATACATTTCTTTTTTCTTTTTTCTTTGTTTTTGTTTTTTTCGAGACGCCTCCCGAGGGCTGGGATTAAAGGCCTGCGCCACCACTGCCCAGCCAGAAATATACATTTCAATGAGAATAATTTTTCTTTTCAAATGTGATACATGTCTTGTAATGTTCTAACATAGCAACTGTTCATTGAACTTCTGGCCTCCCACATGCTGGTGTTTAATTATGATTAATGTTTGAATATTTATTGCAGTAACATATCTTCAAGAAGAAATACTTTTTTCTTTGTAAGCGGAGTTTGGGCCTTCCAGTGCCTTAGAAGACAGCTCCTTAGTGTGCGTACCTTATTCCGAATACCTTACAACATTTTCTTTTATTAAAAGCTTAAGCTATAAACCATTATCAACTTCCTCTGATGCAGTGTTAAGGAGTGTTTGCTTAGTTTTTTAAGTAAAATTCTGAGCATATCCCACACATGTCCAGAGAGAGGTGACATCCTTCTCCTGTGCCCATCTGGGTGGAAGATGGCAGGCAGACCACACTGCTGTAGCTGAAGGAGGCCACAGCCCAGTTCACATATTTCAAATTCACTGCATGTTACAAGACATTCTATACCATCCGAGGTAACTTAAAAGATATAGATACTGTTAAACATGTGTAAGTAACTTAAAGAATTCATAAAAATACCGTGTAAATGACATGATTACCATGTGTAATATATTTGCGTACAGGCAGATGTTCCAAGAAACATTTAAAGTTTTTACTAGTGAAATAACTGGACACCCCGTTTCCCTTTACTGGAGAATAGATGAATACAATGTAGTCTTTTTACAATGGAACTGTATAAATAGGCATTAATGAACAGTATAGGTATTGCTGGCTAGCCATGCCCAGGAGACCCCTCTCTTTGTGGTAAGCACCTACATCTCATGTCCTTGCACCCTTACTTTAGTGAGTAATTTTAATAGCAGAAAGCAGTGGTAGAGGATATTAAAGCAGTGCCTGTAAACATATTGTAGATGCATTTGCATTTTGGCAAAGAGAAGAATTCTTTTAAACTATAAGCAAAGCTATACCAATGACAGAGGACAGGGGAAACTTTTTGTTCCAGGCACAATTCTGGAAACTTTATATTTTAGTAGTTCTCATTATGTGTTTGTGAATGCAGGGAGAAGGGGACACGCTTGTGGAGGTCAGAAGGCGGTGGTTTTGTCCAGTTGGCTCTTTCTGTCCACTTCTTTCCTGGGTGGAATTCAAGTCACAGAGTGTGTGTGACATTTTGCCTGCTGAGCCATCTGGCCAGCCTCACTTTCTCTTTTAGGAAGCCAAATCACTCTGTCCCTATTATCATGAAGATACGTAGTTTGTCACAGGGAGGACCAAGGAAGATAGGGGCACCTAGTTGGATTATGTCCTTGCCACCAATCAAACAGCTCAGAGTATGCCCAGAAGATAGTCTGAAGAGGCAGTATTGGTGTGTGAGGTTACGTGCGAGGTGACACCTCCTGTCATTCTGTGGCATGGCAATACTGGTGTAAGTGCGGAAGTCTAAAAGTTAATGAGAGGTAACTTTGGACGCCTACCCAAAGTCAGAGCTAACCGGCTTGTGAAGCATTCCCAAATGCTCTCAAGCTTGCTGCATTTTTGGTTACTTTTGCTATTATGTACATTTGAATTATTAACGTGAGGATTTAGGAATCTGTCTTTGAAAAGTTGGGTTCTAAACTTTTCAAGAGAAAGAGGGAGCAGGGACAAACCTCTGGAGAGTGAGAGGAGGTGAGTGGAGTGCTTAGGTCATAGGTACCCTGAAAAGCAGAGGCCTGGATGGAAGGGCAGTCTGAGAGCAATAGCACTAACCAGCCACATCAAGCACTAGTTTAAGTTCAGAGACTTTGGATGCAGGACCACAGCAAGGCAGCGTCTGAGGTGAGCTCTGACAGAGGTGCAGTGAACGAGTGTCCACATACATGATGAACTAAAGCTTGAGCTGTTTGTGGAAATACTGACGTCCACAGTTTCATTTGCATCATTACAGACAGAAGTTTCCCCAGTCTTCAGCCCCAAGCTGTGAGTTCATTTCCTTTGTCCTAATAACTGTACTGTGAGCTAGAATCACTGTTTAGAAGAATCTGTGTAGGTACAGCAAGATATTTAGTATCAAAGCAGCTCTCTTGTCTTCACCTTGATTGACAAAAAGTCTGCAAGGCTGGAGAGAGCTCAGTGGTAAAGTACAAGAGGATCAGAGTTTGATCCCCACACTAGCAGGAGAGCAGGCGTGGAGTCTGTATTCCCAACTCTGGGGAAGCCGGACAGGTGGGACCCCCTGGAGGCTCTCTGGCCTGCAGCATTGCTGGGTGAGTTCCAGACCCTAGGGAGGACCCTGTCTCAAACAATGGATGGCATCTCAAGAATGACACCTAAGGCTGTCCTGACCTGATTCACCCTCTTCCTCTTGTTCTCACTCTCCAACACTCCTTTCTCCTCTGACCCATATTAAGTTAAAAAAAGGATTTATCAGCAAGATGCTTTCAATTTGGCATATACAGATTATATTTTAAGAATCTTTTGACTAAGAATCTAAAATAATAGACACCCCTCCCCCCAAAAACAAAACAAACAAACAAAAAACCTTCAAAACATCAGATTATCTCTCTGGCATGACTCTGGAGAAATTAGTTTAGACATAAGCAACATCTAATTATTCAACATCATATTATTCTATTTCGGCTAGTGGTGTGTATTGAAGAAAGTAGGTGAGCTCATCACTTACTAAGTGTCTAGTTTTGGGAAATTACTCAACAACTGTAAATCCATTTCTCTATCATACTTAGGATATAAACAATTTTGGCTGGCAGTGTTGACTCCAAGCATGTTTGAGGCCCTGGGTTCAATCTCCAACACTGAGAAATAATCAGTAAAAAATTTTAGATATTCAAGTTTTGTTTTTCTTAGACAAAATCATGTTTTTACCTTTGATCTCAGTATCTGAATAGTGATACTTAAATAATCTTTGTGTTAGTGTAATTTTATTTTATAAAAGTAACTTGTTTACTTTCAAGGCACTATTTCAAGTATTTTACACTTTCTATTCCTTGAAAGACTTAAAGATGATAATACTTGTCTGCTGTCTCAGCACTTCGGAAGGAGATCCTTTTAGAGTCACGGGGTGGGAGGAGCAAATTCAAGGCCAGCTCACGACACATGAGACTCTGCCTTTAAAAAAAATTAAAAATATGTTTGAAATGATAGATAAGAATGACACAAACAGGCATATGACGTGGTTATTTATTTAGGCTGACCATTTCTTATCCAAAATTCCTGGGCTAGAGTGTCCTCGGTTTCTTTCTCATTGGTGGGTGGGATGGACCCTAGTGTAAACCCTGTGTATTATACACCCTGCACAGTGTCAGAAGTGCAGTGTTTCTAGTTTCCTGAGATCTACCATGAAAAGTATGATGTTTTCTACTTCTGTTGTCTCATGGAAATACTCAAACCTCTTTAGATGGGGGACGAAGGCATTAGGTTTTTGGATTAGTGGTTACTTATCATCCTCAGAGCAAATCAGTCAAGGCCCAGAAACGATTTAGGAAGCTTGGTGACCAGGTCTCCAGGTGTAAACCCAGGACTAGATTAAAGAGTCTAGCTCAGAGTCCATGTCCCCCAGTGCCATCCATATCCTAGAGACATCAACAAAATAACATCAAGCCAGATGAAAGCTGCAACCATAAAGTTAACAGTTCAGGGTCATAAAAAGAAAACCACATTTTTGTGTTTTCTCAGTAAGTAAAATCACCAAACTATGTTGGATGGCCATGAAAAAGATCTGGCTCTTCAAACAGACTCTTTCTTTAAGTCATTGTATGCCCTGTGGTAAGAGGTACAGGAACAAATCTTACCCAGTAGGACTGTCATCCATCTCAGAATTTCTGTGAGGCCCTTTTAGGACAAAGGGGTGCAGAATGCTTTCTCGGTGCATTCTGGGATGTACAAGGAGACTGGCCTGTTCTGTGTTAAACACAAATAAGTGCATAAGGCGACATACCTATACTTACTGTATAGTGAGCATTCTGTCCTGTTACAGCCTCCTGTAAGACAGCCCTGTCCCCCCTTTCTTCCTGCCTCTCCTGTTCTTCTCTCCAACCCTGTCACTGATACCAGAGCCTTCCATGTTCCTGGCAAACACTTTACCCTAAGCAGTTACCACAGTGACTTATGAACATAAATACTCACCCACTGTAGGTGTGCATTTCAGTGATTTGTGGCAGACTTACTTGTGTAAAATGTTTACCACAGTCCTTTAGAACTTTCTCATTGTTCCAGTCAAGCTAGTTCTCCTCACCTCCTTTTTAAAAAAAGATATTGCTTTAATTGTTTTCTGATCAGGCTCACCCTGACACTCGTATCTCGCCTGTTTTACTCTGCTTTGTCTAGTTATTGTATCTAACTTTTAGAGCTATTTGTTATCCTTCCCTTTGGTTTCCTTCACTTTGAGCTATTGTTCAGTCAAACGACCTTGTTATAAAATTCTTAAGAGAATGGAGTGGCCATCCTCTGGCCACAGGAATTTAATCTCTGCTATCCAGCCACTGGCCTGCCTTTCTTCACTAAGGTGCTCATGGCTGGGAAGTGAGATGTGTGGAGAGATGCGCATCAGAGCCGCCGCCCTCTTTCTTTCTTCTTCCTCCCCCCCCCCCCCAAAGATGGGGTTTCTCTGTGTAGCCCTGGAACTCACTCTGGCCTCGAACCCAGAAATCCACCTGCCTCTGCCTCCCGAGTGCTGGGATTAAAGGCGTGCACCACCACTGCCCTGTGTGTCAGAGGTTTCTAACTGGAGGGATCCATGAGTGCTGTCTCCTTCACTCAGGGCCCACAGTTGGCCCTTGTTACTAAATCAGAAGATCAAAGGCTCTGTGGGTATGTAGGAGTGAAAGCGGGGTTCATGTATGTTTCCTTTTCTCTCCTCTTTGTAAACAGGCCAATGAAAATGTAGCCTTCCCTTCTTTCCTACAGGGGAAAGGTCAGAGCCGAGAAGGGCTTGGATGTGTTCTGAGTGGATAGAAAAATGGAAGGGACTGAGCTGTGTGCTCTGCTTAAGGTCAGTATGGAGGACAAAAGTGAAAGGGCTTGCCCAGTCTCTCTTTTCTTTTGTGTAAAGAGTGTAGTAAAAGCAGCTGTAACACAACTAGTCAGAGACTTAAGAGGTTGGACCCATGGTCTAGGAGAGGTTCCTGTGTGATTGAAACGTGCATATGTCAGGGAGTATGAGTCCATCAAGAGAATACCCTAGACACGAATTTAATACAGAGTTCGGGTTTTAAGTGTTAACAGTAGAGTCCTAAAGTAAAGGGAAATCTTAAAAGATGCTCGGTTACACCTAAGAACAGAAATACACACAGATTACAGGGTTGAAGAGGTGAGAGACACGCAGAAAGTGCCCTAGTCTTGGAGGTGGGAGCCCTTTGGTTTTGAAGGTCTTCCTGAGATAAGGGCCTGCTGTCTGTCCCCGGTTGGCTGCCGCCACACCATCTTCCTGCATCAGCCCCTTCTTCCACCTCTAATACTGGGATTACCTTGTTCATCTTAGAAACCTTGGTGTTAATTCTTGCTCAGGTTGTAGCCGTCCACACTCAGGGCTAAATCATTTTAGAGTTGACCTCCACATGCTTGTGTAACATGAAAAGTTCACTTACAGTCAAGCTTAGAGGGTCTTCTGTTTGTGAAAATCGCATAACAGGGCGACTGAATATGCTAAGGAGGTGCTGGTTACCGTTAGCCATTGGGGGGTGCACGCGAGCCCACAGCAGGCTCGTGCCCCTGCCACACTGACAGTGGGAACAGCATGCTTTTAGTGATGCTGCTCCTTTCCCTGTAAATGCCCTGTAGTGCAGCAAGCGTCTTCTCTAATTCTCTTTACAATTTTATTTTTCTTGGTATTCTTAAATCACATTTTGACATGCTTATGTGTCAAATGCAGTCAGGAAAGGGCATCAAAGCAAATAAGAACTCTGGGGGAAAAAAAACCCCAAAACACCCAAAACTGTGGTCAGAGATCAGTAGGAGGAGGAGCCAGATCTTAGGTGACCAGCTAGCTAAGCCTTTTCCTCCTTGTTCTTAGTGTTTTGAGTGAAGACCTCTGAGTTACCTGTGGAGACTTTGTGTATTAGAAAGTGGCAGTTTATCTTCCTCTCTTGGATTTGGTTTTTAGAGGGCTGGGGAGCACAAATGGGGTCACTGTGTCAGGTAAGCTCCTGAACTGAAGAGCAGCGCACAAGACTGAGAGCCACACTTGCCAAACTGCAGACACAGTGCTGTCCGAATTCCTGAGCAGCCAGGGCGAGGATAAGCACATTCCCAAACAGGCCTTTTGATCTGCATGGAACCCGTAAATCCGCACCCTGACTGACCCTCCAAGGAGAGGAAGCAGAGGTTGGCTGCTTGGTCATGGTCTTATGTTTTTTCTCCCTCCCTTACACTGGGGATTAAAATGCCAAGGCACAGTCGGTCGAATCGTGTGTTCTTAAGGATTGAGCGTAGGCAGAGTTGCTGGATTATTATTCTACAATGTTAAATGACACTACTTTGCACATCTATGCTTGACAATTTAAATGATGGAAAAATATACGTTAGGATGTTGGAATAACCCCTTAGGGATTGCCCATTGGTCTTTCTTACACCGACGGAGTTCAGGTTTCTTCTGGATTTCAGCCTTGCTCTCACTTTCCCATTCTTCCCCAGAACAGCCATGTTCTTGGTTCATGGTGTTCATCCCATTGCCGCTCATCTGTTTAAGTCTCTTACTGAGACATGGCTGTCATATAACCACCTGCATATATTTTAAGTTGTGTAATCACACATATAACAATGTTACATGATCAGGATACTGAATACACTTACCCCTCCCCCGACTGTTCTCTCTCTCTCTCTCTCTCTCTCTCTCTCTCTCTCTCTCTCCATCAAGGTGACCAACATCTGCTTCCAGGTAGTGTAGACTTCATTTTAGAAAAGTTTTAGATCTTTTATGAATGGAATAATAAGTATGTAGTCTATTAGTCCAGATTCTTTAACTTAGGGTAGTTAATAGATATTTATATAGTGGTTCATTTCATATGCAGTATCACAGTTCAGCTTTGTTTTAAAACCTTTGGGGTATTTTTCAGTTTATAATAAATGAAGCTGCTGTGAACAAGTGACTGTGTCACATGGTAGACACATATTTAACTGTTTATCAAGCAATGAGATTGTTTTGCAAAAATATTTGTACCCTTTTAGGTTCCTATTAGCAGTGTGTGCGAGGTCTTGTTGCTTCACTGGCCACACTTGTAGGTTTGGTTGTTAGAATAGATAGGCCTTGGTTTTCCCTTGTGGCCCGGTATGAATTTCCTAGTCAGTTACAATGTGGAGCATTTCTTAGCTTCTTTGGTAAGGTATGCTTGGATTTCTTGTCCATTTTCTTTAATCATTGGATTTCTAGTTCTAGAGTCATTTTCTTATTTTTTATGTTCCATTCATCAGTCCATGACGAGATTTCATTTACAGAAAAATTTGAAAAAATTGTCTTCATTTTCTTACATGTTTCAAACAACAGATTTTTATGAAATCTGGTTTCTTATTTTAGAAAATGGAGCACGAGCATATGGAACTTGCTCTTCAGAGTTAGATTCTTAGCAGATAAGGTGACTTTTAGAAACTGTATTTTCTTGCAAACATGAGACCTTGATTGGGATTGCTTTGAGTCATTATTCCAATCTAAGTCTGTAGATAAATATGTGTAAAAACAGCACTAAATCTCTAAACCATGAACGTGCTCCATGTATGTAGGTGTTTAGACTTAAACCTTCAGTTTTTAAGGCTTGCAAACATTTTGTCATCTCCAAGCTCAGTGCCATTTTGGTTGATATATTTGGTCTTTTGGTCATAGGTGTTTGTGTGTGGGTGTGTGCAAGTGATTGCAGGTTCTCCAGAGATGTAGGATCTTCTGGAGCTGAAGTTCAGAGGCAGTTGTAAGCTGTTCAGTCAGTATGGTGGGAACCAAACTCAGGTCCTCAGTAAGAGCACTCTTAAGCAGCATGCCATAGTTCTAACCTGACAGATACATCGTTTTAACCGTCAGCTTTCAGTTGTTTATTCAGTATGGAGTTTGTACTGTGCAGTTTACTTTGACATTCCAGTTCCTCAGTCACATTGCTGTACTTCAGGCTTGGCTGGGTAATGCTTATGTCTGACTTCTCACCTCCATATGAAGTAAATCATTGTAGAAATAGACTTCTTAGTATATGATAATAAGCAAGGAGAGTCAGCAGATGAAAGTATTGGCTATTTGACAAAGGTGGCAGTTTTTGAATTGCTAGGATGAACTTTAAAACAAAATTTTATCAGCAACTTAGATATATAAAGTTACCTATTGGAGGTATGTTTTGGGCTAAAGATGTATATTTGATATGAGAGAAGTTAGTGGGTCTGCCATGGAGTTGGGTCTGTAGTTCGCTGGCACTCGGTATGTAAAGAGCCTGCTGGGAGCACTGTGTTTCCGTCAGTCAGTTATCATTTCATTCATGCTACATGTGACCTCTCCAGACAGCCAGATCTCCCACATCCTTCTGCAGTGTCTAACCTCATCTTCACTGGGCTCCATAGCCAGTGCCCTGGACCAGTCCAGCCACTCCTGCCTGCCCTGCAGCCAGCCTGTAGGCTCTACTAGGACCTGCCCTGACTGCCACCACCCATGTGGCCCCTGGCACTACCATCTAACCTCTCCACTCTCACAGACTTTTCACATCTTTCTCCAGGGTCTAGCCTGGCCCATTTCACAGTCCTCTCTTCTGCTCTAATCTTCTCTGTCCATATAATATTTATAACTAACAAAAGAGGTCCACATGTCCAGATCTCATTGAAAAATAAAATATGAAAGATCAAGCCAGTGTCTTCTCTCTAAAACCTGCCAGTCCCGGACGAATGTTTGCTAATGAGATTTACCTGAAAGAGCCCCAAGACTCAGAATTTAAAGAACAGTCATAAACTTCATCAAATAATTCAAGGAATTTAAAGAACCCACAAAGAAACAGCTCAATAAAATTAAGGAGGAAGAACTTAAGGAGGATAAATGCCCAAGTGATGCCCAAGAAAACACAGACACGAGGCTGATAGAAATGGCAGAGGCCGTCAAGGACCCAAGAACAGAATTCAGTAAGGGGATAGAAACATTGAAGAAAACTCAAGCTAAAATGAAGATGGAACAGAAAAACTCAGTAACTCAACTAAAATCCTCAAAGGAATCCTTACAAGGAGAATAGAGCCAGAAGAAAATAGATTAGCAGGACTCAGGTGAAGTAGAGAATCTAGAACAAATAAACAAGGAATATGAAAATAAAGCAACAGAAAGGAAATGGAAAACACCAGGGAAGCAAACCTGTGGGTTACAGGCG
>JADRCH010000277.1:2094080-2105549 GCA_019843965.1 Rhynchomys soricoides
TGGGTTACAGGCGGAGGAGAGGGAAGCAAACCTGTGGGTTACAGGCGCAGGAGAGGGAAGCAAACCTGTGGGTTACAGGCGCAGGAGAGGGAAGAGAGTCTCAAATCAGTGGCGTAGATCAGATCCCAGACTAAGTAAAGACGTACCCACACAGATAGTAGTAATCAGAGCACCAAATAGACTAGAGCTGGAAAGAAAATCCCCATGGCATAGCATAGTTAAGATAACAGTAAATATGCAGAAAAAAGAAAGTATATTGAAAGCTTCAACAGGAAAAAGCCACAAGTGACACACAGAGGAAAACCCATCAGAATAACATCTGATTTCTCACTGGAAAATCTGAAAGCCAGAGCGCCTGGGGCAAAGTATTCCAAGTCCTAAAAGACCACTACAGCCAGCCTACACTAATAAACCTAAGAAAACTATCTGCCTTAAATAAAGGAGAAAGAAAAATTTCCATAACACTATCAGCCTAAAAAATTTTTATATGCAAAAAACCAAATAAGAAAGTACAGGAAGCATTGTCTTGGCGGCTAGAGAAATGAGCGTAGTGGAAAGAAGTCCCAAGCCATGAAACTGTAACAAAGGACAGCTGAGAGCACAAATAGCCGCACAGCAGCCAACACCACAACAAACACCGTTAATGCACAGTCCAGTAGTGACTTGAAATACCGATGTCTTCACGTCTCAGTAATAACTTTATTTATTAATGTCCTCTATCCCAGTCAAAAGGCACAGACTGGCTAGATGGTTCAAGAAACAAGAATCCACCTATCTGTTTACAAGACATCTCTGTTTTAAAGATGGACTCCACCTTAGAGTAAAAGGACGGACAAAAGTGCTCCAAACAAATGGGCCAGGCAGTAAACAGGTTTTTCTATCCTAATATCTGATAGACTAGACTTCAAACTAAAATTAAAAAATAAAAAAGGGATGCTTTATTCTCATCAAGGGACAGGTACATTACTATCCTAAAATAGATACACCAAACTCTGGTACAAAAGTACTTCTGGATTTAAAGACAAAGATTAATAACATTCTTCTATTAATAGTAGATGATTTTAATACCCCACTTTCTCTGACAGGTCATCTGGGCAACAAAATAAATAAAAGCATCAGGATTAATTGACATCATACATCATGTGGATTTAATGGATCTACAGAATATTCCACCCAAACACCAAAGAATACACATTCTACCCATGAGCCCATAGAACTTTTTCTAAAATAGATCACATTCTGGGACACAAAACAAATGGTTATCAATTTAAAAAAGAAAGAAGAAAGAACTATTTTAATCCTATGTGACCACGATGCAATAAAACATGAAATTGACAGCAAACGAATCTCTAGTAAATACCTAAACTCATGGAGATTAAACAACTACTGAAGAATGAATGGGTCAAAGAAAGAAATAAGACCTTTCCTGGAATGTAATGAAAAGCCGAAAATGTAGTATAACAAAACTGCTGGGACTCACTGAAAGTAACCCCATGAGGACATGTATGTAGCTCTCAGTGGCGAAATTAAAAAAGATCTAGAAGAGCACACGTGAGTGGCTAAGTGAAGCAGCTTAAAAGCTTGGAAAATCAAGAGCAAACCAAATCCAAATCTAGTCAAGGGCAAGAGATAATGAAAATCAGCTCAGAAACCAATGAAGTACAAACAAAGAAAATGTAAAGAATCCAAAAAGAGCTAGTTCTCTGAGAACATAAATGGGATTGACAGACTCTTGGCTCAACTAACCAAAAGAAAGAAAGAAAGAGGCCCCAATTAGTGGTATCAGGAAGCCTGGCAGTGGTGGCGCACGCCTTTAATCCCAGCACTTGGGAGGCAGAGGCAGTCAGATCTCTGAGTTTGAGGCCAGCCTGGTTTACAGAGTTGAGTTCCAGGACAGCCAGGGCTACACAGAGAAACCCTGTCTCGAAAACCAAACAAAACAAAACAAAGAAGGTATCAGGAATGAATAAGGAAGCATTACAGTAGATACCAAGGAAATTGAGATTTTTTTCTCCAATAACTAGAAAATTGGAAAAATGATGAATTTCTAGATCCAGCCAAACCTGCAAAATTAAACCAAGAAGTCAGCAACCTAAACAGACATATAACTAATGAGGAGATTGAAATAGTAATAAAAAGCCTTCCTGCTGCAAAAAAAGTTCCAGTCCTGATAGATTCAGAGCAGAATTCTACCAGAACGGGGAGGAGGAGGAGGAGGAGGAGGAGGAGGAGGAGGAGGAGGAGGAGGAGGAACAGGAATACAGGGAGACTCCCAAAACCCTTCTGTGAAGCTTATATTACTGTCATACCCAAGCCAGGTAAAGACATAACAGAAAAACAAAACCACAGGCCCAGATCCCTGATGACTATAGACTCAGAAATGCTCAATAAAGTACCTTGCAAACAGAATGCAGACATACATCCCAGAGTATACACTATGATTAGGTTGGCTTTATTCCTGAAATGTAGGGACGGTTCACTACATGCAAGTCAGTAAATGTCATAAACTACGTAAATGGACTTAAATACAAAAAAAGCACATGATCATCTCAGTAGACAAAGAAAAAAGCCTTTGACAGAATCTAGTGTGCCTTCATGATAAAAGTCCTAGAGATTGTAGGAGATGGGGCCTTTACAAAGCTGTTGGGTCTTCAGAGAACAGACACTTTAGTCATTGTCAGTAGAAGAGAAAACAGGAAAACATGGGAATGTTATGAGTGGGTAGGGAAACATCGGGGGGTAAGTTCTCTTTGTATTTCTCCCCCCCCCCCCCCAATAAGAAAGCCAAAGGGGGTCATTTGCTACCAGTGAGGATGAAGGATAGCCATTTAGGGTGAAACACTGTAGTGCACCTTTGACTAAAAGCGCCAACGTCAGCAGCTCAATGACAAGAATTAGCTGACATTTCAATAATAACTTTAATTATCAATGTCTCATTCACTTTTTGATAATGACTTTAAATATTGATGTCCTCAATTTTCCAACCAAAAGGCACAGACTGACTTGGTCTATCCAGGTTAGTGATCTTGGCCTTAAAGTGAGTTATCAGCTTAGCTGTTGTTTCTGTCCTCCTGTGTTCATCTGGAAAGGCCTGGTGAAGGCCTGTAGTGGGCAGTGCTGGGTTTTCCTGGGTCAATCAGGTGATACTGAAAAGTTTTGAAGTATCAGGTAAGGAAGTACATTGAAGCCACTCTTAGAGAAGCCTTGGGGTTGGAGAGGCACAAGGAATAAGGTACGGAGTAAGTTTTTGGTTTTAACCTGTAATAGATTTTTGGTGTTGGTCAGGCAAAGACTGAAGCTCAGAGGTCAAGGGACCTTAAAAAATGCAAATCTTGGAAGGATTATGTTCTCTGTGGAACTCAGGCCCTTTCTGCTATTTTCCAGTATTTGCTGCATTGAACCATATGAAAAGGCTTGGTCTCCTTCTTTCCTGAGAGTTCTGTCTCTTATTGTTTCTCCTCTTTGCCCTGTGTGTGGTTTGGGGTTTCCTTGGTGTCATCACTCATGGCTTCTATGAAATTTTAAATTTTAATTATTGTGCCAACAATTTTTAAGAATTGTCTCTTGCTCATTAATTTCCAACAGTGTAATTGTTTTGGTAGTTTTAGTTTGGGGGGTTTGGGTGGAGAGGTGGCTCAGAGGCTGGGCTCTTTGCTACGTAAGCGTAGGGACTAGAGTTTGGGTTCCCGCACCCACTTAAGCTGGGGGTGGTTCTGCATACCCCTTTAACACCATCAGCGAGTGAGTCACTCCCCACGCATGCAGAGGCCCCCACACCTGCATGCACATCTGTGCATGTACCATGCATGCACACGCATGCTTTTTGGGTTTGGGTGATTATAATGCATCTAATTCTAGGAGCAAGTAAATGTCTTCTCCACTGAGTTCTTATTTATACTCAGGTATTATGTTTGTATGTATTTTTTTTTCTTCTAAATCAAGTATGTAGTTAAGTGTTAACATTTGCACTTTAGGTGTCAAAAAATAAAGATGGAAAAGAACAAGGTGAACCCGTGTCACCATCTGAAGATGAACCGTTTTCCTGGCCAGGTCCCAAAACAGTCATGCTGAAGAGAACATCTCAAGGATTCGGTTTTACATTACGACACTTCATCGTTTATCCCCCAGAGTCTGCAATCCAATTTTCATATAAGGTGAGAGAATTTCCATCTCTTCTGGGCCTCTTCCCTCCTTTCCACTAGTCTGTCTTAAAGGAAGTGCTATATTTGCACTTAAAATCATTTTTTATGTATTTTTTAACCTACAACAGAAACTGCAATTTCTGACATATACTGATGTCTGTTTTTCAGTTACTTGTAGGCTTCATTCTCTTTGTGATGTGTAACTTTCCCTACTATTTAGAAAGATTCTGTATTCTCTGAGCAAACCATGGAAATTGTTGGTTAAAATATGCTACTGGTTACAGAAAATTAGTAAGAATAGAAATTTGCTAACACATAGCTGATCAGAGTAAACGGTATGAATATACTTCAGTAGTGAGCATGCCTGTCTGAAAAGGGGCAGTGTGTGATTACTCTAGCTGCAGTTGGCTATAACCACTGTTCTTTACTACCACTCTATCCACAGTGATGACTAGGAGCAAGTGCTATTAGCCCCATGCAGCAGACATGAAAACTGAGCAAGGCCCTCCTTTACTGAATAAGCACAGTGGATCTGGGATTTGAACTTGGCTATTGTATAGGTTAAAGATATGTAATGATAATGTCCAGTTGTGTCTACAGACCACAGTTGAATCCTTCATCTTTTTAGTTTTTGAGATGTAGGCTCACTGTGGGTCGCTTGGGCTGGCCTTAAACTCACAGAGATCTGCCTGCCTTTTGTCTCCAGAGAGCTGGACTTACAGGCATGTCGCCACGCCTGGCCCTTGCTTCATTTTCCCTAAATGCCTCTTTCCTGGAGAATGTATTGTTGGATAACCTTTTAAAGGCACAGGATAGTCCTTAAAGGTTATGAATAATTACTACCACTGGAGTTAAAACTCACCAGTCAGGTTTCCTTAAACATCTGTTCAGCTACTGCCTAACTACTTTAAGAATCTATTGATTTTAAAAGCTCGGATAACATTACATAGTTGCTATATACACATTCGAACTGTGCAATTTTTGTCTGTTTAGTTTAGATCACAAAGACCATGTAGATAATGTGATATCTGTAAAATAATTTACTAGGGCTGGAGAGATGGCTCAGCAGTTAAGAGCACTGACTGCTCTTCCAGAGGTCCTGAGTTCAATTCCCAGCAACCACATGGTAGCTCACAACCATCTGTAATGAGATCTGATGCCCTCTTCTGGTGTGTCTAAAGATAGCAACAGTACTCATATACGTAAAATAATAATAATAATGATAATAATAGTAGCAGTAGTAGTAAAATAACTTACTCAATACAGTTTAAAATATATCTGTGTTAGAAAACATTTGTGGAGTCTGCAGAATCTGAGTGTAGTCCCTGTAGTCCCTGGCTCTCGATAGCTTTGTGACCTTGAGAAAGTCAATAACCATACAACAGCAGTGCCTTGCTCCCAGGAAACATTTGGAAAGGGACCTGAGGGTGGTAATACTCAGTTAACCATGTAATACTGTGGTTCCGTTCAGATATTCATGCAGATAGGCTTTGGTCCTTATATGCTTTCCATGGGAAATATATATGAGTGTTTTTACTTTAATTGGGAAATTTTATTAATTCACCAAAAGACTGTGTGTGTGTGTGTGTGTGTGTGTGTGTGTGTGTGTGTGTGTATGTGTGTGTTAGACCTGGGGCCTTATACATGACACTTGGTAGGTTAGAACTGCACTGCCGAGCTATACTCCCAGCCTCCAAAGAACGCAAAACCGTTTTTAGTGTTTTATAGTTTGTAGAAAGTGTACGATTGATAGCAACAATGTCTCTATTATGTCACTTAGCTGGCAACCGATTAGTCTCAGAACCCAGCTTATAACCAGAAGAAGAAAAACAACATTTGGGCAGCCAAAATAAAGGTCAAGAGTTATGTAATAAATTACCAGCCTTTAGCCAAAGCTCCGTTTTCATTTCTGCAGTGCATGGTAGCTTTGATTCAATCAAGGCTCAGCAAATACTTGCCTTGATGTGTTTTCATACTAGTTTTCTTTAAAAGTTGCATTTTCCTTATTTCTCAGCTAGACATAGGCAGCATGGAAGAACCTAAAAACACCAAACAGATGAGGTCCATATTGAGTACAGGAACTTAAGTATGCAACAATTAGCTGTCCGACTTGTCCTAGCTCATAAAAGCTCTTTGATGGTCACTGCAGTACAGTAAATAAGGAACCAACTGCTTGGTTGCTGCCTCCACCTAAATTTGGCAGTTCGGAGCCCCACACTCGGATAGCATTTCCTACCGATCCTGCTGATTTCCTTCCGCACTCAGCCTCACTCAGTCTTTCTCGTGAAAGTTCCACCCTTCTGACAGAGGTGCTGTCAGTTAAATTCTCCTTGCTACTTATTGTATACCGATAAGTTGTTTGTGCTCAGCTAAGAGTTGACTGCTGGTGCTTCAATGTGTCTTGTTTTATTTTGCAGGATGAAGAGAATGGAAACAGAGGAGGTAAGCCATAAAACCACCACCTTTTCTCTAAACGCTCCCATGCAGTCTCACTGTGTGCAGGTATAGTAACTGAAGTGACCTTCTTCCAAAGGTCAAGTGTAGAGCAGTTCTTAGGTGTTCAAATCACAGGAAACAAATAGCCTTTGCTGTCACTTTGGAGCTTTGTGAATTCCATCATTTGATTGCTATGAACACTAATGCTTTCCTTATTTATGCACAGTACTTTTAAAGGTGCTAAGATTTTTACGTCAGTAGCTTTGTAAACTTAGGGCCCTTTCAGGGAAGGAGTGGTATCAGGGTAGCTTTGGTTCTTTCTTCTTACTTCTAATCTCATTCTTAACTTAAATACACTTAAAGAAGATCATGAGCTGTTCAGATTGAGAAGGGATTATTTCTTATTAATTCTGAATTGGTTTTCTTTTAATTTTCAATCAACTTTAATGAGATGAAGTTTATATTATAATAAATTCATAAAAACATTTATTTCTGATGTTGGAGAGACGGCCCACCCGTTAAAAGTAGTTACTGCTCTTCTGGAAAACCTGAGTTCAGTTCTCAGGACCCGCATCAGTGACTTAGAACTGCCGGTGTTTCCAACTCCAGGGTGTTTGGTGCTTTCTTCTAACAAGTGTACATAACTGTGACACAGTGAACGCAGCTACGGAAGTTACCACTGATAATGTATTAGTGGATTAGCTACAGTGTTTCCGGTCACTGAGTTTCCACACATAACTGTGACACAGTGAACGCAGCTACGAAGTTACCACTGATAAGGTATTAGTGGATTAGCTACAGTGTTTCCGGTCACTGAGTTTCCACTAGTCCTGTTGGGTTTTTTGAGGTTTGCTGTTGTTGTTATCTTCCTGTCTGTCTTTGCATTCAGTTAGGATACTTCCGTAAAATCTGCTCTTCATTCTTGTTCTTTGTTCTTTTTGTGTCTTGTGACGCCAACATTGTTGAGAATCTGCCAGTTTTTTTCCTGTAGGATGTCCATCCTCACAGTTTTATCTGATATTTTCGCACCACTAGTTCAAGTTTAATGTGCCTTTAACAGTAATATCACATTTGCAGTAATTAAACATGTAACGTCATGAAACATCTAGTAAGTTGTATAACCCGTGAATCTTCCATTCTCATCAAGATGTAATATTAAAAAAAAGAAGCATTCCATCATATTGGAAAGTTCCTGTGTATTCTTTTATAACTCATTTGACTCTGGACAGTTACTCACAAGCTTCTTGTCAATACAGAATTTTGCATTTTCTGGAATTTCTTGTCAAGCAAAACAATACAGAATATTCTTTTTGTGTCTTTTGTCTGATTTTTAAAAAACTGTATTTATGGGTACCAATAGTACAATATTTTTTTTCTGAGTAATTTCATTTGTATCTATTCCAGTAGTCTCAGTGGTCTAGAAGGTCTTAGAATTATCATGTTTTTAGTTGACATAAGAAGGAAATAATTTCTTTGAGCACTGTCCAAGATAATTTGAGGGTATAGGTCAGGTAACACAGATCGTAGATGTCACCTGTGCAAGATGGGCCACTCTTGTCACCATCTGGTACACACCAGGGTTTAGGATGGATTCCAAATGCTCCTGGTGTGATAGAAACAGAGGCAGCTGACAGGAAAAGCACCAGCCTGAGGAAAGGTCGTCCGAGTTCTCTGTCATCTTCCCATCATCATTCCCTAGGCCAAAGTGCCGAGGCTGATGCTGAGTACACACACCAAGGATGCCATCCATGCCTGTTACAGGGGAAATGTAAGCCTAATGAATACAGTTGCACTGGATGGTTATGTATCCCCACAGCTCGGTGAACCAATTGGATGGAGTTATATGCTTTGAGAAGAATAAATTAAAACTCTTTGAGGGTCCAGGTCTTAGAGAAAGGAACTGGGAGAGGAATATCAACATGCAGATAAAGGGTAATTTACTCATTTCCAACCTACTCTAATTCAAGACAGAGGCTTGTCTGCATACAGAAGTGCTGGTTGTAAGATACTAGTTAATGAATTAGAAGGACCTGAAGTGAGATGGATAGGGATGGGGGAGTGGTTCCGGGAAGAGTCTGAGGAGGGGGAATATGCCCAAAACATGAAGTTCATGTGTTGGGGGTAAATATTTAGGGTAAATCATTAATTGGATTGTCAAAAGATTAAGTATAGATGTTTGTGCTGTGGCTCTACCACCATTATCAAAAACAAGCCGAGTTTTGCTTTTGAGCTTTCCAGTAGCCAAAGAATCAAGTAAGACTAAGAATAGTTAGGGTTAGACCCGGCCTGTAAATGCCATCTCTTTTTACTGAATGCTGAGACCAGTTTGTCTTTATATGTCCCTGTCCTAGAAAACAAAGAGAGTGCAATCAGCAGTAACTTCAGCAGTGTTGCTCCAAAGGCTCTTTTTTTCAGTCAGTTTGTCCCCAGGATATAATTCCTTAGAGGGTTTCTCCGACTCTGCCTCAGGTACACTGGAGTGAGTGCCTCTGGGTAAGTTTGTTAACCGCAGTGATGCTGCTAGTATTTCACAAGTAGGCAAGAGGCCCTGAATGTCCTGTGTATTCGAGTAACTTAGAAAGTGCAGAAAGTATGGATCTTTTGTCTCTCAGAGGCCCGAGGGAAGGTCTGAGAGCACCTGAAGAAGTTGGTCTGTTACACGGAAGATACACACTTGGCTGGGGCGGGGGAAGGATTCAGCACTAGCATGCACTGGACATTAATGCAGACCAGACATGAGCATGTGTGTAGGATCTGTTCACCCCGAGGATGAGGTAAGAGCCCTTGTTTGTAGCCAAAGCAGCTAAAATAACTCATTCAGATCACATGACTACTGAGTGGAAGAGCTGGACGTTCAAACCAGTTATGTCCAGTACTCTCTTAAGTACATAGTTTTGTTTTTAAACGTATGTCTCTTGACTTACTTTTAAGTATTCTTCCTCATTTCTTTAATTTTGTTTCAAAAGTATTTCCACCTTTAAAATAATGTTCTAGTATTTAGGACCAAGAATTATTAGGATAGTGTGCTTTGAAATTGACCCTGTAAAGCCTGCATGGAGAAGGTTAAGGTCAAAGAAGCTTGTTTCACATTTGTGACCTCCTAAAGATAAAACAAAAAGATTTTTTTCTTCACCTCATTAAGGTGAGGGGGTCCTAAATACGTTGTAGAAGCCAACTCTACTCACCCCAACATTCTGAATAGCTGTTTTGAGCGTGAGGAGTTCCCAGTGCCCTGCCTGCCTGACTATACTTTTAGTGGGCTGAACTTGTGTGTTTCGTCCCAAGTGTGGTCACAGGCTGCTCCACAAAGCCCCTTTAGCCTAAGCATAGAAATATTATTGTAGCTAAACCAGTTGTCCATTGGATCATGTTTTGTATCAAAAACCTTCCTGTTCCTGAACAACTCTTTCTAGATGAGTTTTCAAGCGCATCCTCATCAGAGACATCTGTGGGTTATTTACTGTTTTACTTTAGTAGCATGCTATGATTTTTATTTCAGTCTTGTTTCAAATGTATTTCCGAGTCTGTTGAGACTATGAAACTCTTTCATGTGAGCTTGTTTAGTGTAATAGAATCCCAGCCTCCAGTGTTGTGGTCAGAGTCAAAATGTAGCATCACTGGAGAAAAGATAACTGCCAGAGTGTATTAGAATGCTGCAGAGACCCTGCCGTAATGCCAACGTTTTGTGAAGCAATTAGGGCTTTGACAGATATTTTTCCTTGTGGCTATTTAGTGAAATCTCTTTTGGCGTTTAATTTTCTAATAACTTCCCCAGCTTTTATATTTTTATTTTTTGTGTTTTATGGAATTATTTTACATTTTTTAGTTTTCTGTACAGTGATGCAATATAAGAAAAGATCATAAGATCAGGATATTTTGGCGAGAGCAGCTGTTGGTTGGCGGATACCATGTTGACACCCTTTAAAATCCTGGAGTAAACACCATCAGGAGCACACAGCTGGCTGCTGCTGTTCTTTCCCTCCCTTAGCTCCATTGACTTTCCACTTTTCTAGCATGTGGCAAGGGGAACCTGGTAGGTGTGTAAGCTGTCTCAGTTGTGGCCTTTTCGATTCTGTTATCTCTGACTGCATACCTCTATAGTTTGTACTAGAGTGTCCCAACAGTGTCGAGACCCAGGACAGGCCAGGTGCAAAGGAAGGGGTTCCCTGACACTAGCTGCACCAGAGTGACATAGCAACAGCACTGTAGAGTGTGAGCCTCCACAGCCAAAGGGCTTGAATTTAGGACTGCTGCATGTCCGGCTCGTTCATGAGTTTACCTCTCTACGTAGGGTCCAGCCTGCCTTCACCATGCTTTCTTTCTGCCTTCTCTCTCCTTTCTTCACCATGCTTTCTTTCTGCCTTCTCTCTCCTTTCTTCACCATGCTTTCTTTCTGCCTTCTCTCTCATGGTACTTCTAAATCCTCCGGGAAGGAATTAAATTGGACCAGTGCAGATGTATCTCAGTCACTGTGGTTGGAGAAGGAGTGTGCTTCAGTGAAATGCATTTTAGTGATTAAAGAAATGTTTACAAAGCTGAGAAAATGGAGTCTACTTATGGTCTATTTCTATTCATTTCTGAAAATCACATTCTTTCAGAATAATGTAACTAAGATATGGTCCTGAAAGTGTATTGCAAGTAGTTTTTCTGGGCAGGTCAGTAATAGCTAGATATTTGTTGGTAGTGGGTCAGAAGCATGTTTAATTGCTTTTCAAATGCAGCTATTCTGACTGAGTTCTGTGGAGCCCTTAGCTTAGTCCTATGTGTATTTGATTGGATTGTTTTTAATTAGTTTAACCAGATAGGTATTACCAGATAGGTTGCATATTTCCTGTTAATTTTTGGTACTGCTTAGTGGAACAACCATAGGTGTCTTAGTCTTGAGCATATT
>JADRCH010000277.1:2113436-2249625 GCA_019843965.1 Rhynchomys soricoides
TGGAGACGGGGTAAAGTGTTTTGCTTTCACCTGTAAGTTAATACTAACGTTCTTATCTTTCAGCTATGCCTGCCAAAGTGTTTACAGTATTCATGAGTAAACTGACATCTGAGATTTAACTTTAAAAGCTTTATATGGGTATGAGTGGGCTTCAATGAAACGTAATTTTCGTGGTCCCTTAGTATCCCGGGGCTTCATGCTGTTAGCTTCTCTGATTCTGAGTGTATGAAGCATTACTATGGCAAAAAATGTTTCAAAAAATTAAATGTATTTGATTTGAAAAAGTTTAGCACGAGTAATTTCGAACATACTCTACTTTTTAAGTTTTTAAACTGATTTATTTTACTCCATTGCTTGAAAGGGTCAGGTTGCATAAAGAGTATGTGTTTGTTTGTAGTATATGTAATTGTGATTGAAACATGACAGGTCTTATCTGGATACCATTCAGAGATTATTATAATTTGAGATTAGGAATTCCTAAAGTTGTCGGATCTGCAGATTGGGTGGTAAAACTTGAATGTAGTAGCTAACATTATGAAAATGAGTGCATTGTCTTAGGGTTTTACTGCTGTGAACAGACACCATGGCCCAGACAGCTCTTATAAAGGGCAGCATTTAATTAGGGCTGGCTTACAGGTTCTGAGGTTCAGTTCACTATCATGATGGGAAGCATGGCAGCATCCGGGCAGGGATGGCACTAGAGGAGCTGAGAGTTCTACATCTTTTCTAGAAGGCAAAGAGAAGAAGATGGCTCCCATGTGGCTAAGAGGAGGGTCTCAAAGCCCATCCCTCAGTGACACACTTCCTCCAACAAGACCACACCTCCTAAGAGTGCCACTCCCTGGGCCAAGCATCTATAAACCATAACACTCATCTTGAATAGAATATGGAGAACAGCTTGATTTAATAATTTACCTCCCCTGCCGCTGTTGTTTTTGCCCTTACCTTACGTACGACAAAAGAAGAGAAGGGGAAAAAGAGGCTACCAGTCTGCTGCAGTGTCTTAGTGTTTGAGTGCATAGCACATGCATTCTGTGTGTCTTTGTTTTCAAGATGAGGTTTCTTGGTGCAGCCCTGGCTGTCCTGGCACTATGTAGACCAGGCTGGCCTTAAACTCACAGAGGTCCGCCTGCCTCTGCTGAGGCCTCAGCCTCTGCCTCTGCCTCCGCCTCCGCCCTCCACTGTTCTCTTGAAAAAACAACCAGTGATCTCTTTTGCAAATTCCCAGTCTTAAATGTTCCTATAGTTAAAAACTATGTGAAAAAATGAGTACATAAAAGGAATTTACATTTTCGTTAACAAACTAACCCTTACAACTATATATTTTTTTAATTTGTGTCTTGAGATTATAATGTAATTACATCATTCCCTTACCTTTCTTTTCGTCAACCTCTCCTATACACCCCACCCCTTCCTTCTCAGATTCATGACTTCTTTTTCTTTGGCAGTAGAAATTATTGTTTTGAGGTTTTGTGTGCGTTAGAGGGGGGTGGGGTAGAGGAGGGGAGAGAGGGGGAGAGAGAGAGAGAATGAATGAGAGAATGAGTGAGAGAATTAGTATATTTCTTCCAAATTCTATCAATACAACCTGCTCAGTCTTTTCTAAGTTACTTGTAAGTGTTCTCACGCCTGACCATTTGGCAGTGGACAGCCAGTTGGGCATCTGCTGGTTGAGGAAGACTGGCTCACCCACTCATAGTATTCCTTAGTTGCCTGCAATTCTTTGTCTATGATTGGGGACTCACGACCCTTCCCCCAATGTTAGCATGTCTATTGGTATTGTCCTTGTTCAGCTCATGTTTAGGCATTCATATTAGTTAGACTTCTTGGATGTAGCTTCTCTGACATTTCTAGGAGACACGATCTCAAGGCAAACATCGTGTTCTCTGGCTCTTACCTTCTTTCTGCCTTTTTTGGGCAATGATCCCTGAGCCTTGTATTATGTGTAGGAGTTGTTTTGCAGATGTATCCATTGGAACTGAACCTCAGCAGCTGTACTTTTCTGTAATGATCTCCATCTGTTGCAAAGAAAAGTTTCCTTGATGAAGGGTGAAGACTACCTTTTTTCTGGGTATAAGGAAAAAATACTTAAAATGTAGCTAAGGGTTATGCCTACTTGGTAAAGTGGCAGTTATACCTTCTCCTTCAAGATCTGTGACTTACTAGTTAGATTTCTAGAAACAGGCATGATCTGTCTTGTTGAGTTGGCCTTAAGTCCAGATAGAGAGAGCTGTTGGTTACTGCATACCACTATTATACCCCATCGTGCTGTGCTGGTTGTTCTGGTTCACAGGCATGCATAGCTCCGGAGGACTGTTGCTGGCTTCACTCTTTTGGGAGCCTATGTGACACCTTTTGATATCATGAGTGCTAGTCCTCGGAAGGAGACGTTCAGGTTAGGTTCTCCTTACATCTTCAGGGTCCTGTGTCTGAAGTGCATAGTGTCTTAGCAGTAGGGTCTTAACCTCCCCCCCTCTTGGAGGCAACTAGGGGCAACGGCAATAGCCTATTTTGTTTTGGGACTCTTTTTGGACAACCTTGACAAACAATTCAAAAGATGGTTCCTCATTCCTGGTGTTAGGGTTTTTGTTCAATAGTTTATGGTTCTTTAGGAGAGCATTGTCGACCCAGACGGGATAATTTAATTTAAATCATATGTGTATAATTTAGGTAGGTGATAGTATGATTTCTTATGTTGTTTTCTGATATTCTTAACTGTTATTTTACCCTTCTCCTTCCTCCTCCTGTAGTCACTCACACCTGCTTTTCTTAAATAACACCCCCCCCCCCATTATATTGTGTTGGAAGAGGGACTGTTAATTGAGAAAATTCCGCCATAACATCAATTTTGCCTGGCATTTTCTTGATGATTGATGTGGAAGATCTTAAACCACTGCGGATGGTGACAGCCTTGTTCAGGTGGTCCCAAGTGATTTGAGAAAGCAGCTGAGGAAGCTGTAATGAGCAAGCCAGTCAGCAGCACTCCTCCATGGCCTCTGCTCCAGTTCCTGGATCCAGGTTCTTGCCTTGAGTTCCTGCCCTGGCTTCCTCAGTAATAAGAGTGTGTGTGACCAGAGAACTGTGAGCTGAAATCCCCCCTGCCCCCAGCAGCTCTGGGCTGTGCTGTTTTATCTCCGTGGTAGAAAGCCTGAGACAGCTGTGCCACTTTCCACTGCCACTGTGTGGACTGGGCTTCCCTTCTTCTGGGCCTTGCCTGCACTTGTCACTTCTTCCTGGCAGTTACCATTCCTGGGATGAGATTCTAGCTCACCGTGGTTTTCATTTACATATTTCTGCTGTTTAGTAATGGGGAACTTTTTTCCTCTTTACTGTGTTGACACTGCATGTCTGTTGACATGTGTGTTTGCGTCTGTTGCCCATTTTACAGTGGGTTGATCTTTCTGCTATTGAGTTTTTGTAGTTCCTTAATAGGATTATCAACTTTTTTTTCAGATGTGTAACTTACAGTATTTTTCTCTTCTGTGGGATATCTCTTGACTGTGATCGTCATTTCCTATTTCTATGCTGAAATGGTTTAGGTTTTTTCTCTTTCATTTGCTATGTTTCTGGAGCAATGCAAGCATACGTGTACAAGTATACACATATTTGTATATTTGTAACAATACAGGTTTTTCAGTCTGTCCATTGCTACATTTACTTTGTTCTGAAACTGTAGGATTTTCTGGCTGCAGTGATATGTTGTTCTATGGCTGTTTCATAACTAGCATAGGTCAAAGGTTGTTTCTTCATAATCTGTTGTCTGTGTGTACTTTACACTTAAAATTCAGGTAATCTAAATGCTACAGGTGATTTTAACTTTAGCGTTCTTCAAAGAAGTTTATTATAGATTTAAACCGTCCCTCTTGACTCTGGAGATGCATACTTGAGTCTAAGCCTCCAGTCTCTTTGGAGATGGGAATCAAGTTCACTGCAGCACCTTTGGAGCGACTGTGCTTACACCTTCATGCTCTCTTCTCTTTCACCTCTCTTCTCTCTGGACTGTGCTCTTCAGCTTCCTTCTAATATGACAGTTGAGTTTAATGGATATTTTCCCAGCCGGTATTTTCTGATTTTCTTCAGGGATACAAGTTTGATGTCCTCAAATGTGGCCCATCTTGATTTGTGTAAAACTTGTTTACAATAAAATGAGCGTAGTCATATGTATTAAATACCTTTATGTTAATCCCCGGAGCAGCTTTGTCAGATAGACACGATTACTATCATTACCCCACTGCAGATGAGCAAACTGGCATGCCTAAGGAAGTTACGTAAAATCACATGGAGATACAATTGCCAGGTAAAAGAAAGAATGTTCAGTTTAATTTGATGTCCATATCAGTAACTAATATTCATTAGTTAAAACATGTATCAAATAGTACAAATTTTGGCAACCTGTTTGGAAATTAAGTGGTAAAGGTGGGGTTTTAAGCCATATGTTCTGGCTGCATGGACTATGGTTTTTCAAATTCTCCATTATCCTGGATACAGAATCAAACTCCTGTGGATCCAGTATTGGATGGCACCCTGTACCTATATATTAGGAGGAATTCTTCTTACTTAAGGTGAACTTGATCGAATTATTGTGAAGTTTATGTGTTCTCTGATTTCAAATATGCTCCTGAACTGTGAGTTAGTTCAGGTGTGCTTCTCAGGGTGTCTTAGTCAAGCGTGGTCACGTCAGCCTCGGCACCCATGTCAGCCTTTTTCATTTGCTTATTTTTTCTGTAAAGACAAAGACTTAGTTACTTGGATATGCTCAAATAAGTATTTTGAGAAGGTCAGTGGAAAGACACCTGATTAATCAAGATACTTAACCTTTAAAACACGTTCTGTGTGTTTCCAGAGACTCAGGAGATGGGAGGAGTAAAGGTAGGGGCGTGAAGTCCCCAGGGCAGCTGTCTCGTCGCCGAGGGAGAAGTCTCCCTGTCGGAGTCTTAGAACTCAAGACTGGGGTTTTGTTTTGTATATGGAGAAACTGACTATAAGAACTAATGACCTATGAGATTGAATGACCCATTTTATTTACTTAGCTCTTAAGTTTGTTTGGTATGTATGTATTGCACATGTGTACACATGTGGGTGTGGGTATGCTTACTCATGGGGAACCTTAGTTTTTTGAGACAGACACCGCGTTGAACCTGGAGCTCATGGTTACAGCTCAGCTGGCCAGCCACTGAACCCTGAGATCTAGCTGTCTGGGTTGGTTATAAGTGTACTGCATGCTTGCCTTTTTACATGGGAGTGGAGATCCAAACTCAGGCCCTCATCACCTCAAAGAGCATTTTACCCATTGAGCAATTTCTTCAATGTGCATGCATGCATGCATGCATACATACATACATACATGCATACATACATCCGAGACAAGCTTTGCTCCGTAGTTTAGGCTGACCTCAAATTCAAGACCCTAATACCTCCACCTCCAGAGTGTTTAAATTACGGGTGTGTACTGCCATCCCTGGCTTTATCCACATTCGAAATTTGATACATTCGCACTTAAGTTCAGACAGAATTTCTGTTTGTCTATCTGTATCTGTCTCTCTTTTCCCTCCCCCTTGTGTGTAATGTTAAATTTAATGAGCCAAATGTTTAATTCAATATAAAGTAAGAGTATAGGAAATGAAGGAAAGCGACCTTCCTCCTGGGACTTAAGGGACACTTGAAGAGCAGTTAGCTTTTTAAAAGAGTTAGATTAGAGCCTAACAGAATTTAGGAGAGAGTCCATCAAGGCAAATAAAAGGAACCCCAAAGTCCACTCTCTGTATTCATGATGCTCTGCTAGCTCGACCAAGCTCTTTTTCTATCTCTCCTCCACATAAGTTCAGGCATCATGTGATGCAAACTTGTCAGTAGCAAGGTGACTAACTTTACAAGAGAAGCCATTGCAGAAGCTGTTTACTCGGTAGACATTGAAATTGTTTTGGACATCTCTCCTTTGTGTAGTGGACTTCTCTGCCAGATTTTTAGATGTCACCACGTTGCTACTCGGCTGACTTTTTATTATTTTGTAGAATGTATCAATAGTCATTTGTATTTGATACATATTTGCAGCAAGTTCTTATATTGACTTATTTTAATGTTTTGTTATTTTGTGATATGAATATTTGCCTGAATGTATGTCTGTGTACCATATCTGTGCCTGGTGCCCAAGGAGTCTAGAAGAATGTGTTGGATTCTCCGGAGCTGGAGTTTACAGATGGTAATGAGCCACCATGTGGATACTGGGAATTGAACTTGGGTCCGCTGGAAGAACAGCCAGTGCTCTTAACTGCTGAGCCATCTCTCTAGCTGCTATTTTATATTTTTAAATGACACAGATGAGAGATCATTATTAAGAAAGCAAATGTCTTGTATTCTATAAAGCTTCCTGTGAAAACAATGTCTTAATAAAACAAAATATTAAATCCTCAGATATTTAGCCAAAAACATAAGTGAT
This sequence comes from Rhynchomys soricoides, assembly GCA_019843965.1. Classification (NCBI taxonomy): domain Eukaryota; kingdom Metazoa; phylum Chordata; class Mammalia; order Rodentia; family Muridae; genus Rhynchomys; species Rhynchomys soricoides. The sequence continues at coordinate 2,119,873 of JADRCH010000277.1, forward strand.
TTTCCTTTAATGCTAAGCGTTATAAATACTGGGTTGGCCACATAGGGATCTGGCCTGATTAGAATTCATTGCGTGTTGCATGACTTACCTTGATATATACTTTCCCCTTATAACTGTAGCTATATATTACATAAGATGGCAATATATTATGAAAAGATGTCCCTCGGTGGTTTTTGTCACGGACTTGGTGTTGTAGTGTGTATTTACACAGTCATAGATAGGGATAGAAATCACTGGCTATGCTCTCTCCTAAAATGTAAGCCCTAGGTCCCATCTCAGCGCTACCAAGAAAAACAAAACTAAAAATGTGGATAGATACCATGACCTTTACATGCCTAGTACTGTATAGTACAGACACTATTTTATAGATATGGTTTGCCACTGACAAAATACTGTTTTGTGGCTCATGACTGAAATTATAAGTTGGCATTTAATTATAAGGTTGACAAATGCGTTAATGTCAATTAGTGAGTGTGTAGCATGTGAATTCATACCTGGCCACAGATCTCGACTCTCCCTCTGCTGATTGCTTAGTTTCTCATCCTTGGTCAGTTGAATGACAATATTTGGATCACAGTGCCTATCTCCAAAGCTTGTAAGAGTTAAACTAAGCAATTAATCAACTCAATACTTCCATATTGTGCTGGCCATTGTTCTAGGTACCATGGATATCAGGAAAAAGAATACACTTCTTGCCTGTTAGCTTCACAGGAGACACATACAGTAAATAAATAAGCAAGTAAGAACACAATTTTTGTAGTAGTAGTTTCTATGAACACAAGTGAGAACAGAAAATTTCAAGTGAGAAAGGAAATTGAGCCCATGCCTACTGAGTTCTGAAACATAAACAGTTGCTTCTATACCATGATGGCTTGGGTAGCTGAGCGATCAACTACAGCTTTGGAAGGCCCCTTTCAGATCACCAAGTTAGAAATACACAGGCGTGGCCGATCAAGGCTTCACTCCTGAGAAACACCTTTTGAGTCTTCTTTCTGCACGCGCGATAGCATTCAGCTTCATGCAGCAATCGTGGAAGATTCTCATGTGCACCCTCTTCTCTCCAGAGTTGCTATTTAACAAGTAGCATTAGAAATGCTGGGGGGACAGTGAGGATGCAATCAATCTGCATTCTCACTGCAGAGGATACAACAAATCGTGCATGTTTAGGCATTAACTTCCGAGTCTGGCCAGTCCATAGATCCAGATTTCTAACACAACTCCAGGTGATGCCACTGGTCTGGACCTTTAGAACTGTGTGTGTGTGGGATGTTTGTCTTTGTCTTTGTCTTTGTTTTTTGTTTTCTTTTTTCTTTTGGCATGGTGTTTATTAATCAGCTGACCTGCTCTGTCTTCTCTGAATCCTTCTTTGACATCCATTTCATGGAACCTGTTATTCCCACATTCTATGAGATTCTATTAGGACCACACAGGAAACTTGTCATTTATTTATGTCTTTCTTCCCATCAACTTTTAGAAAAAAAGAAATGACTTCAACATTTAGTGCAATTCACTATTAGAAAGCAGTAGTCTGACGTTCCTGTGTTCGCCTTTGCATTTGTTAGCTAATCTCTTCAAGACTTCAGTCTTCGTGTGCTCTAGTTCTCAGTATATGTATTAGCTGTGGGAATCGGGAGCTGTAAGGTATGTCTGCCTTATGCTCAGTAAATGGAATCAGTGTGGTTGCCATTTTGTTACAGAAGAAGCAAGCAAATGCTTAGTTAATAAAAATCCCAAAGTTTCATGATAGCATCTAGATTTGGGATGTGATTACTACTTTGGGGGAAATCTCTGCTCTCATGTTAATTAACTGTCATTTTATGTGTGGTGGTTTTAATAAGGTACTATAAAGTAAAGCTATACATTGAGCCTTTCTTTATTTTCTTTCCTAGGAAAGCAAAGGAACCGATTGGAGCCAATGGATACCATATTTGTTAAACAAGTCAAGGAAGGAGGGCCGGCCTTTGAGGCTGGCTTGTGCACAGGTGCTGGGCATCTTCAGTGTCTCCTCACTTTCTGTATTTTTTCCTTTTCTCTCCTTTTATGTGCCCTCCCTCTCTCTCTTCACTTCTGTTGCAACTGTTTCTGAGATACCGTCTATCTTTCTGGAAACTCAGCAGATATAACTGAGCAGATATAACAATGTAACTTGATAAAGTGTGACCCTTTTAGTTAACACACAGACTTGCAATCTCTCTTTTTTTTTTTAAAAAAAAAAAAAAAAGACCCTTTAAAGTTGAACTTTGACAAAAGGATTACAAAATAATAAATTGATAAAGATATTTCTTTAGTAAATTGGAGATGGTTTTGGATCCCCAAGTCTGGTGGTCAGACAGGTAGCACATAGAATGTCTGAGGTTTCCTGTGAACTTGCAAGTCCCTTCATTTCCAGGTATCACTGGGGTGCTCTTCTGTGGTAGATTTAATACCTGTTTGATACAAAATTCTGTTAATTTGATTTGTGATTTTAATAAAATTAACTCAAGATCAAAGATTAGCAAATACTTTGAAATACGTTCCCATTTTTATGCATAAAACAATTTAAAATAGAAATTGACAAAACTTCCTTTAGTCCACTTTGAGTAAAGTGTATTTTTAGCTACAGATAAGTAGTGAGTACCACCACTAAGATTTACCAGATGCGGTAAGATTATCTTTATCATTGTACTTAGAGTAACCCTTACATTAATATCATCAATATGTACAATCCATATGGAATTCTGTTAGAGTGCGTCACCTATTACATTCCAGGTGTCACAGTTTGAGAAACTAGGCTGGAGCTGATAAAGCACAGAAGAAGGATTTCATTTCTGCTTTTCATTTCTATGTCCTTTGTGTTTTTGTGGCTTCTCAATTCCTCCCAGTTTTAATGGAGGAAAAATATCCAGTATTTTCCTCCATTAAAATGAAGAGTAAATTAATAGAGTTAAAGTTTAAAAAAAAACAAAACCCACACATCCATATTTAAATTTTATAGTACACTCATCAGTTAACCAGATACACAGAGTGGATGAACATTGTTAAAAAAAAAGTCAGCTGATACCGATGAAATAGATATCGTCGGCGTTTGAAGGCCTGGTGGATTCATTCTTCAGCGGAATGGCAAGGCCAGTGGAGGAGTCGTTGGTAGTTCTGTAGGTCTTTCTAGTTGATACAAGTAGCGCTCACCCGGGCATTACCCCTGCAGCCGAAGGTCATTGGTGTCTCGAACTCTTAGAACGTTGCTATACTTCATGAGAAGTTGGATGTATGAAAAGGAAGATTTATTTTTGTAACAGGTGCTTTACAATTTTGCAAGTATATTTTTAAAAAATAAGGCCTTTTTGGTCTGGTGGTGGAGCTCAGGCAGCAAGTGGTTTGATACGAACACATTGGAAACGTTAAAGAGGAGTGGGCAGTCTTGGGAGTTACTTCAGTTACTCAAGAGTTGAGTTCTTTCAGGAGTTCCTAATATCTTATTCTCTCTCTCTCTCTCTCTTCTTTGAAGGTGACAGAATTATAAAAGTCAATGGAGAAAGTGTCATAGGAAAGACCTATTCCCAAGTAATTGCTCTCATTCAGAACAGGTAAGATTCTTGAAACCTGATTAGCTTGGGCTAAAACCCCATAGAACAGGTAGGTTTCATACAGTGTTGTGCTTCTTGGACTAGGGTCACACAGAATTTCCCCAAACACTGCAAGTTGTAGATGGCATTGCCAAGTGTTAGCCCACTGATTGCTGAGTGGGTTTGCAAGTTTGTAATGTTCACAATGTAAAATCCTGTGGGGTTTGAGAGCACTCATTATAGATTTAAAATACGAGTTTTCCACTTTGATTTAAAGTGATAGGTATATAATTTGTTTAAATATAGAATTAAATGCACACTTGGTTTTCTAAAACAAGTCTTACTGAGATGCATATTTTTACTGTATTTTACTGAGCAGCCTTATTGAATAAAATCACTGGCTTATGTTTCTTCATTGGTTTTAACAGTAAGATGTCATTTTTAAATCCGTTTGCCTGTAATCTGCAGAATGATGACATTTTTAGTATAGATGAGTATTGGTGGACCACACAGGGAGTATAGTCTTACTTTCATGCACACAATTAGAAAAATTTAAAGACCATTAAAAAAAAAAGATTTAAAGTCAAGAGGTCACAATATTAAAGTTTCTGTCAAGCATGCGCAGTGAGTCTGGCTCTGATTTCAGTTTTATCTCTGTTTGTAGAGGTTCTTCCTAAATTCAAATGCATAACGTTGGATTACAGAATGTTTCCTTGTAGCTTTATTCACCTGTTTATAACTCAGTTGAAATTATTTTCTAAAAGGTAATTTTTCGTGTGTATGCGTCTGTGTGTGTGTGTGTGTGTGTGTGTGTGTGTTTTAGCTAAAGGACATCCTTGGGTCATCCTCAGGAACAGTATCCACCTCTTTTGAGAAGGAATCTTGTTAGGTTGAACTGAATCTGGTTATAGATCTCCTCCCCCAACCCCCACTGAATCACAAGTTTATGCCACCATGCCTGGGATTTTTAGGTGGGTTCTAAAGATTGACCCAGCAAGCACTTTGGCACCTGTGCTCTCTCCCCAAACCCCTAAGGTTTTTATCAGGGGTCTCTCTGTCTAAAGCAGTTTGTGCTGTTAATTTGAATTATTTAATACTAATGTCCCAATGTATTGTGATATTTTTACAATTAAATGACATCACGATTAATTGATCTCAGAATGTTCTCTTTGATGTTTTAATATTTAATGAAATTCCCAGAGAAACCAAGTCTTGAGTGGAATGCAGGTGATGGAGGCAAAGCCTCTGTAGCAGCAGCAAGAGAGAGTTTGCATTGTTGCTTCCCCAGTAACCAAGATCACCATTACACCAGCACACCAGTATGCAGCCTGATCTCTCTCCCCCAAATCCACACAGTGTCTCTTTCAGAGTAACCCAGAAATGAACGTCTTAAATTTTCAGCCAGTACAAACAATTTTAAAATGAGAGAAAAGCTATTTATGATTGTACTTTTTAAAGAAAGTTTGTAGCAGCGGCGAGGCAGCTGAAAGCCAAGGACTCTGTCACTGCAGAGGACTTTTGTGTGTTTTCAAGCAACTGTAATTGCTAAAGTGCACTGCCTCCCTGTGTTGTTAATGGATTTGCACCTGTGGCTTTTGTTGGTTTACCTTCCTCCTGGAAATTATTTACCTAAACACACACCTGAAAATTATTGGATTTTGGAGTTTTCTTTTGATTTTATGTTGGGATTATTTCTTAATCTTTGAGGGAAGTTAGGATAATTGTTAAATGGAGAGTGCCTCACTGTCCTCAATCTACACATGAATCCAGGCCACAAGCTAAATTCAGTCTCTCCTCTAGACTTCTTTCCTTCCTCCCCTGGCTTTTTTCCTGTGCTAGAGATCAAAGCAGGGCCTGGCAAATGGTCGCCTGCTGATACTCTCCAGCATCCCAGTGACCTGTGCAAACTCAGGAAACCTTTTCTACCACATCTAACAGACCTAAAAAGTTCTAAGATTAAATCTTGGGTCATAAAACAAATAGCTGAAATGAAGCTGAAAACTGACTTATTCTAGTAGAAGCCATGATGAACTAATGTTCTTCACTTCTGAGGCAAAGGTGGAATTTTCAAAGTTAGGAAGTTTAAAGTTGCTTAAAATGTTAACATTGAGGAGCTGAGGTATAGCAGGCTACAGTTTAGTTCCCAGAACTTGAAAATATCAAAGCAAGCCAGGTATGGTGGCACATGCCTTTAATTCCAGCACTGAGGGGGCAGAGGCAAGTGGATCTCTGTGAGTTTGAGGCCAGCCTGGTCTACAAAAGGAGTCCAGGACAGCCAGGGCTGCACAGAGAAATCCCATCTCAACAAACAAACAAACAACAACCCCCCACACAAACAAAAACAAAACAAAAAATAAAGGAAGACAGAAACAAAAAAATCAAAACAAAAAGTTATTAGAAAAATTTTTGCTTATTTTGCATTAATATATTTTTAAGTTGATAAGCTATGTGATTAAAATTTGACCCTACAATTTGTCTTATGGCTTACTAAAGTAATACATGAGACAAATAATCATATTCTGATAGTCTTAAGAGTTTTATCCTGAAACTTAATAATAGTTTTTAATCTCTGAATTAGTGGCACATTATAGTGGGTCATGCGATCATGTGGAGTGCTCTCTTTTGTATGCCACTGAACCTCTGCACTAGTGATGTCTTTCTTATGGTTTGGTTTTGAAAGTGATGATCTTCTGAGTTACAGTTTCTCGTTCAGTCTCCTGCCTCCCCTTACAGTGTTGTGCTCCATTTCAGTGACACCACACTGGAGCTCAGTGTTATGCCAAAGGATGAAGACATTCTCCAAGTGGTAAGTTTTCTCCAAATAAACATTGTTCGGTAGACATGAATAGTAAGAGAGTTTTGAAAGGAAAGTGAGTTGCATTTAAAAAGGATTCCAGAAAAAACAACCTCCTGGTTCACTTAACTGAATTTGGCTTTCTGTACATTGTAATTTTTAAAAAGAGAGAGACTATTGTCCACAAATTTGGAATCAAGTGACATGGGACTGTTACATAATTCCATAGCTAACTCCCCTGGAGCTGAGGGCTGAACCCAGGGCCTTGAGCTTGCTAGGCAAGCTTTCTACCATTGAGCTAATTCCCCAACCTCTCATTCAACAGTTGACTGTTAATTTGATTCATGACCCACAACACTTATTTTCTTTTTTAGAATTTACTTTGTGAGTCTGAGTGTTTCGCAAATATGTATGTGCACCACATGTATGTATGTGTGCCACTTATGTGCCTGGTGTCCAGCAAGGTCAGGAGAGGATGTTAGATTCCCTGGAACCAGATTTGTGGATCACTGTGAGCCACCATGTGGGTACTGGGACTTCAACCTCAGCCCTCTGCAAAAGCAACAAGAGCTTTGAACTGCTGAGCCAACTCTTTGGCCCAGCCCAAGATATTTATATATGCATCTATTCAGTGGACTTGGCTTAATTTAATTTAATCCGTTCTCATGACTCCTAAGATACTCAAGTATGCTAGATGTTTGGTCCTGGGAGTCTTTTCTGTGCTATTTTGTATGGAAGCCTATAAGTTAAGCAGTTTGCCTAAGACAATAGGAAAGAAGAGAGCATTGGTCTTAACACTTGGAAACCAAAACCACCTTCTAAACTGCCCCCACATGCATACATGTGCTGGTGTTTTGCCTTTGTTCCTACAGCTACCGTCATGGCTGTTCCTGTAACTCAGCATCTCTGGGACCTGAGTCCCACGATCTATCTGCCATTCATGGTTAAGTTATGGAAAAATTGTTTTACACTGTAACAATTTTTTTCTTTAAATTAATTACTATTTTGAAAACACTCATGTTCTGTAATCAGCATAATATTCTATTTAAAATGAAATACATATTTGTCAAATGTCAGTCAAGTCTAAGGGAAATGAGAGTAGGAATTCCAGAAATTTCCTTTGTATTTTGTAAGTTAGTAGCAGTTTTTAAAAAAATAATTATTGTTGCAATGCTGGGCTTTCCACATATGAGCAAGTGTTGTAGCCACTGGAATGGTGTCCTGTGAATTATAAGAATAGGATGTGCCTTGTGAAATGAATCAATAAAGTAGATAATTATATCAAAATAAGTATTGTACCACAGATGCCACCCTCTTCTCCCACACTCAACACTTGCCTTGTCAGCTTGCAGTTTACTCCACAGGCAGGCATGGTACCCCTTCCCCTTTGCAAAGATGACACCATTAAATTAGGAAACTAAAGGTGAACTTGTATAAGCAAGAGTTTCTGTTTGTTTATTCTGCAGAGCATTTAATTTGGTTTGGGGTCTTGTGTAGCCTGGACTAGCTTTGAATTAGCTGTGTGGTCAAAGTCAGTCTTGATCTTTTGATTTTTCTGCCTCTGTTTCCCAAGTGCTAGGATTACAGACATATGCAATTATATCCTGCTTTTTTCTTTTGTTTGTTTCTTTTTTGTAACTATTTAATAATAATAGGTATGTTAAGTGATTTTGGTGTGATTGTTAAAAACTACTCTGGAAAGTTACTGCGGGTCTCTTTGGATGGTCTTAGTCGTGATACCTCTACTGAAGATCCAGATTGTTCATAGTAATAAATGTTGCTTGACAGGATCTTTGCAGTTATGATCTTGGCTGAGGAATTCTCTGGCTTGTCTTTCTCACTTCCCACCCCCTACCACAGTTTGTTTTAAAAGTTTTGGTGTCTGGCAGGCACTGTAGGATTACTACTTTTCTGTTTTTATTATGTTTAGCTTCAGTGTGAAGATAGAAGCTTTTAAACTACTGTGAGATAAAACTAAAGTACGAGAGTAAGAAAGCCCAAGAACGAATATAGAATGTTATAGAAAGTCCTAAAAGAAAGCCATCCGACAGTTAACCATCCGACATTAACAATCCGACATTAACAATCCGACAGTTAACCGTCCGACATTAACAATCCGACAGTTGGACTTAGTTTTTTGACAGTGCTCTATTTTAGGAAAATGTCACTGTTGTCTGTATCCACCAGAATGACCTACACATATTTTGAAGTTGAGTACTTAAGTAAGCATTTCTTAAGCATATTGATGACAGTGATCATATAATTCCAGGTAAATTTCTTCATACTGGATGACTTACTATCATCATATAAAAATATAAATTGATACTATTATATAAGAACATAATTGCCTTGTTTTGCTTAAGGGGTATTTTGTGCCATTTAATTGGCGCCCACCTTATCCTCCAAGATCTTAAAGCATTCACATGTCAGACTGTGATTACTCATTGAAAGATGTGGTGCTTAGTAACCAAGCACAGAGAGAAAGTACTATACAGTGACAGAAATCAGCATGTAAGAATTATCAATCTCATCTCAGAATGTAAAATAATGTTTTTATATCCAACACTCATTCACTGCGAAAACAATTGCACATTCTGATCCTAGCCAAGTGCCCTGCTCTTTTGACTTTTTATGGTGTCTAAAGCACTTTTCGGTTGTCATGGGAGGAAGCATTTTGTCACTGCATTGTCTACTCCTAACTTGCTTCCCCAATATTTCTTGGGACTGGTTTGTCAACTGTTGTGCTTGTCAGGGTTGCCATCCACAGTCCTCTCCACAGGTTATTCTCCACTATGCTTGTAACCTGCCAGTGGATCAGATGTTGAATCACAGTGACCTCAGCAATATTATAAATGCTCCATGGGTGGTAATTTGGCAGGCAATTTTCTTCTCAAATTTGATCTAGAATTTCTGCTGAGAAATTTTAGTTATATCTGAAGATGATAAAAATTTAAAGTGTTTAATAGATAATGTTTCTCCTCAGATTTGAATAAACGAGTTACCTTTAAATTGCCACAGGATGGCTTTTCTAGAATGTTAAACTGGTGGGGGTAGAATGGGCTTCATGGGGAGTAAGCATGTTTGTTCTCTTCAAATCCAGTGTATTCTAGTGCAATAGAAGCTTGCCAAAGCTCTCCAGCCTTTCTGACATTGCAGGCTGTAGGGACCGGCCTTCCTTTTTAGGCAGTGCAGGAGGTTATACAAACCCACTGCAAACAATACTACAAGAATAGTCCACAGTGCTCTCTTCCAGACTGGTTTTTGTCACAGAAAAGCAGTGACTTGGACATAATTAGCATGAAAGCTAGGCTTGTTATGTCAGTACATGCCCAAGATGCATACTTCATGTTCAGGTGGACAATGTTTACGCTATAAAAATATGATGTGTGTGTGTTTACAGATTTAGCTTTGATTTCTCAGTGCATTCCTGACTGTGTTCTGTAATAGTCATTAACACGACAAACTTTACTCTGGAAGTGATATTTTTATGTCTAGTGATCTTAATTTTGATTTAATTTTGAGTGAAAAATCTAAACAAAGCAGTAGTCACACAGTGAAATCATCTGAAGTCAGCTGACAGCTTACGGTTGTGCTCTCATCTACCAGGGAAGGAGGAGGCTGCACTACTTTAATGCATAATAGAGCGTTTGTTTAGTCTTCTGGAAGCATAGACGGAAGGAGCTTAGGAGAAAGGAGAGGCAGTGATGCTGTCCACAGTGAGGGGACGCTTTGTGGCAGGTTATCAGATGACAGTGCATACTGGAGAAAATGCCTGTCAATGTGTGTCATCAGCCATATTCTGCTTCCAAGAGTGGGAGACACATTCAATAAGAACCAGATAAAAACTGGAGAAGGAGATGCTCGATTGGATTCTGAAGTTATTCGTATGTTCCACTGCCCTTTACCTCTCTTGGTACCTTCCAGAGAAATCAGTATAGATGTATTTGTAGCTTGCTGTTTCCAGCATCAATATGACAACATGATTCTGTCTTTATACCAGTAAGCAGCTTCTGCTATGTTTTCCTATTTTCTGCTAGCTACAATTTACAAAGGATGTCACAGCACTGGTAAGAGATGCACAGTAGCCATTTCCTTGCTTTGTAAGTCATGTTTCATAGAGGTTTTTAACAAGCCAGTTTGCTTAACTGTACTAATGTGCAGAGGGTGTGTGTCATACATGGTCTCCTTTCTCCTCTCTCTCTGTTTCTGTTTGTACCCTCCATAACTAGTATTAAAGCAGATTTATCTGCATTTGTATTTTCTTAACTATCTCACACCCCCCGCCCCCAACCCTATGCCATTATTTGGTAGTTGCACTTGAGCTTTGCAGGCTGTGTGCTGCAGAGGCAGGATGTGCTGCTTCCATGGGTTAGCCTATTTGATCAGGGACCACACCTAACTGCCTCGGAGCCAAACACAGTCCTGTGTGGCATCCATGAGCTCTGTTTGTGTGGATTCTCTTTAATTAATTGCAGTTCTTAAATTTTCAAAAGTGTTGTTAGATAATTTTATAAATAATTGTTTTTTTTTTTTAAACTTGAGCTGCATGCGTGCTTCTGAGTAATAGAAAAATGTCTAAAGCAAAAGACAATAAATTTATCAAGTAATGTTTGTATTAGTTTAAAATAAAAATTTATATCAGAAAGATAAATTCTTTTTTTTTTGCTTTTAGTATGTGCTACTTAGTTTCTTAAAAATGCACATTCACTGACTTTAAATATGGAAATATTTTGTGTGGCTCTTTAGGGGCTTAATTTTTAAAGATAGATTATTTTTAATTCTTTGTAGTTAATTGACTAGTCATTTCAACACATGTTTAATTTGTTATAGTATTACTGCCTTAAATAAGAATGTATTTGGGTATGACTTAATATTTTGACCTTCTCCCTTGTAAACATTAAGAATCTTCTTTTGCTGGGATTTGTTTAATAGGCAGCCATTTATCCTGTTGACTGCTGAAAAAAATCTTAACGCTAAAATGGGGAGATTTTAGAAATAGCATGGCTATGTCTGGTTGGTTAGGGGTGATCTGATATGTCTCATGAGCGGAAAAAACTAATGACTGCAGTTTTTGTGTGTGTGGCATGTTGTATAGTTTATTTGATTTCTTTAAGGGGAAGGGAGATGGGGAGGGACTGTGTGAAGGGGGAATGAGGGTGGGGAGCATCGAGGTGTAGATAGATAGGTAGATTCTTAAGAATGTACCCTGTGCTGTGCTTTGCATGCGTTGCCATAGTGAGCATCATTCACGATTAAGGTAGGGTAGTCAAATAGTGAGATAAACATGAAAATTATTGTGTGACACTCTTCTGTAATTTCTGTACAGGCATATTCTCAAGATGCCTACCTGAAAGGCAACGAAGCTTACAGCGGCAATGCCCGTAACATACCAGAACCTCCACCAGTTTGCTATCCCTGGTTACCTTCTACTCCTTCAGCCACGGCACAGCCGGTGGAAATATCTCCTCCTGACTCATTACTGAACAAGCAGCAAACCAGTACACCAGTCCTGACACAACCTGGCAGGGCCTATAGAATGGAAATACAAGTGCCTCCATCACCAACAGGTGTTGCAAAGTCCAACACAGCAGTGTGTGTTTGCAATGAGAGTGTGAGGACTGTCATTGTGCCTTCTGAGAAGGTGGTAGACTTGCTGGCCAATAGGAACAACCCTTCAGGTCCTTCACACAGAACTGAAGAGGTAAGGTATGGTGTAAATGAGCAGGCCTCTACAAAAGCAGCATCAAGAACCACGTCACCGGCACCTGTTCCCACTACCCATCTGATTCATCAGACCACAGGTTCCAGATCCTTGGAACCTTCTGGAATTTTACTTAAATCTGGAAATTACAGTGGACATTCAGAAGGAATCTCAAGTAGTAGATCACAAGCTGTGGACTCTCCTCCTGTGTCTGTCAATCACTATTCCGCAAACTCCCATCAGCACATAGACTGGAAAAACTATAAGACTTACAAAGAATACATTGACAATAGGAAATTGCACATAGGTTGTCGGACAATACAGGAAAGATTGGACAGCTTACGAGCTGCATCTCAGAGCGCAGCAGACTATAACCAGGTGGTACCCACCCGCACTACTCTGCAGGTACGACGTCGAAGCACCTCTCATGACCGAGTGCCCCAGTCTGTTCAGATCCGGCAGCGCAGTGTATCTCAGGAAAGACTGGAAGATTCTGTGCTGATGAAGTATTGCCCAAGGAGCGCATCTCAAGGAGCGCTGATCTCCCCACCCGTTAGCTTCAGTAGCCATAGAGCTCGCTCGTGGGATTACCTCGAGGGACAGAGTGAAGCCACGGCCACTGTCAATTCTGAAAGTCAGGCACCTGACTCAAATGGAGAACGAAAACAGACTTACAAGTGGAGTGGCTTCACTGAGCAGGATGATAGACGAGGTATTCATGAAAGACCCAGGCAACAAGAAATGCATAAGCCTTTCCGAGGCTCAAATTTGACTGTGGCCCCTGTTGTTAATTCTGATAACAGGCGACTGGGTGGTCGAGGAGTGGGACCTGTTTCACAGTTTAAAAAAATCCCACCAGACCTAAGACCACCACCACATTCCAACAGAAATTTTCCAGCCACGAGTGGGATGTCACTGCCACGGAGTATTGCACAAGACAGGTCCCCACTCGTGAAAATCCGAAGTAATTCTCTGAAAGCACTGCCTCCACCTGTCTCAAAACCGTCCTTTAGCCAGCACTCACTGGCTTCCACGAAAGACCAAAGGCCTGTCAATCATCTGCATCAACACAGTCTGCTGAGTCAGCAGACACGGTTCAGACCCGAAAGCACCTTTGAGCACCAGCTGGAGACTGAGGTATCCCCATGTTTACCAGGAACTTCTGCCAAGACCAGTCCTCAGCTCAGTGAGGACTTGGGAACATCAAACTTAGAATTATCTGCCAGTCCAAGGAATGGAGATCTAAACTTACAGGAGGCTGAAATTCAGCAGCCAGATGTGCTAGATAATAAAGAATCTGTCATCCTAAGAGAGAAACCTCAGTCTGACCGCCAGATGCCACAGCCTTTAAGACATCAGTCTTACATCCTGGCAGTGAATGACCAGGAGACTGGGTCAGACACCACCTGCTGGCTGCCAAATGATGCTCGAAGAGAGGTCCATATAAGAAGAATGGAGGAGAGGAAGGCTTCTAGCTCCAGCCCTCCTGGTGACTCCCTGGCTTCCATCCCTTTTATAGGTGAGCTCACTCAGAGGCCCTGCACAGCATTGGAGTATTTGTATTCCACAGGCACAGAAGTCTTAAACTGCGTGTGTTGAACGCATTTTAAGTGTTGTATACTTGTTCATTTTCAGCACCGGGGATTAACCCCAGGGCCCCATGCATGCTAGACAAGCACTTTCCCACTAAGCTGCAGCAACCCACTCTAAATGTGTAAGTTGTGCTTCAGCCAGAGCAGAGTGCTTTCCTCCTCCTTAAATATATTTCTGGTAGCGTAGCCATTTTCCTTTAAAAGTAAACTCACATCTAGTGTGTATTTGACACAGGGTGTTGTAGCTCAGGCTGGATTTGAATAAATGGTTCTGTCCCCTCTACCTGCCCAGGGGCTCACAGGTTTATGCGTGACCCTCTTTGTCCTCTCTTTTTAGTCTTGGTTAAATCTGCCATCTGTGGTCAACAGAATCAGCAGAGTCGTTCCTAGCTGTTGATCTACCTGAATCAACAGTAGCCAGGCCCTGCCCTTGGTTTGTCCGTTGTAAATGGTTGCTAGGGGAGACTTGGGCAGGGTCTCCTGAGTTGTCACCACACTGGGGTGGGCCTTTTGGTCATGCAGCTACCTTTGAGTCACTCCTGCTACTGTAGGGAGCCCGCACTCATGTTCCTGTAAGTGACCACTTGAGACTCTAGTGGTTCACTGAAGTTTAAAACAAACCTCGTTTTGTACAAACAAAAACATGAGGCAGGAGAGTTGTCTTAGTCAGGGTTTTAACTGCTGTGAACTGACACCATGACCAAGGCAACTCTTATAAGGACAGCCTTTAATTGGGGCCGGCTTACAGGGGCTTACAGGTTCAGAGGTTCAGTTCGTTATCATCATCAAGGCGGGAGCATGGCAGTGTTCTGGAAGGCGTGGTGCAGGAGGAGCTGAGAGTTCTACATCTTGTTCCGAAGGCAAACAGAAGACTGGCTTTCAGGTGGCTAGGACAAGGTTCTTAAAGCCATGCCCACAGTGACACACCTACTCCAACAAGGCCACACCTCCTAATAGTGCCACTCCCTGGGCCAAGCGTATTCAAACCATCATAAGAGCTGTGACCATCAGTACTGAGCCCTGTGTTTGAGCAGTGTCTCTCCTTCCTAGGCTTATTCCTCTATGGGTTTTACTTGTGCCTTTACTTTGTTATAGGGATAACCTGGGAAAGGATTTGGAAAGTTTTCAGGTGCACACCTCAGTCTGCATCACGTGTCCTACCCATGGGTCATTAGCCTCTCCCTTTACACTGCTCCTGTCCTCACACAGCGGCTAGAGGGAGGTGACACCCTCTCAGATCTCCCGTTTCCTAAAATAGACATAACTATGGAGTCCTCTGTGGCCAGCCAGGCCATGCTGCTCTGGCTCTCCCCAGTGATCTCGCTCCCACTAGGATCTTCTATGTGCCTCCCTTTGCTACTTCCCAGACTCCTTGCTATCTCACAATCTGTCAGACATGCTTGGGGCAGCCCAGATAACCAGAGGCCCCTCTGCCTCTGTATTTCACTGCCTAGTCAGATATCCCTAACCTGTTTAGGCTTTTCTTATTCTTTCTAAAGTAGCTGCTTTGTATGCATGCAGATGTTCGGCAGTCAGGTGCACATCTCTATGGAGCAGAACACACTGAGTGCTGAGACTTTACATCCAGTTCACGTCATTGCTCCCTGTGCCAAGAGCACTGCCTGGGTAAAGAAGGCACTCACTCAGGAGATACATGTTAACATAGCAGCCGAAGGATCCTTGGAGATAGTGATTAAATGTACAAAAAGATGAAGGGAGGGAAGAGAGAAGCAGAAAGGTGGGTAGTTATGTCATAGTGATTGTGTAGTCCTGGACATAACCTACACCGTTTCCATAGGTTCACTGAACAGTGTCTCCATCTTGGTAAGTGAGAAGGTGAGAAAGGTTTTCCTATAAGAGCACTTGGAAGTGAGGGCTCGAAGCTAGCTTGATTCAGTGCTGGGCACACTCCAGGGGCATTGTTTTCTACAGAGTACATTGTAAAGAGGGACCTACATCGTCTGACACAGGGCATCGTCTTACCAGTTTGTGGAAGGTTCCCCTTAGCTCTGTAATGTAATGGTTGCCAGTTAGCAGTATTTCTTACTCTTTCCTTTCTTGAGAAACTTAGCTGTTGAACTGTCAGGTGCCAGTATCTGAATCAGCGTAAGAGGTGGAGTCTGCATGGTGTCAAAGGTTTATAAATAGGATATCTTCATGTTGTCAACATTGTGAGGAATGCTTCATACAGACTTATACCCACGTGCATGTTTGAATCCTTAACTGCCAAGCCTGTTGACTCGTCCCTGTTGTACATAGAATTTAATACCTTATCTCCACAGAGGGTAACTCTGGACTGATGATTAGGGTGTGTGTTTAAAGTCCTGTGCTGTATTTCACAGGCCACTAAGTTCTTACCACAATGACAGCATCACATTTTCTTTCTGCATAGTGAGAATATTACAATCAGACGACATTGGAATAGTTTTTTTTAAAGTGCTGGCTATTATCTGTTCATATTTAATCTATTTAATTTTGTGAAGCTCAGAGATAAAATAAAAATCAGTTATTTCATTAGAAAGTAGCCAGTAACTAAGACCTAGAGTAGTCATCTCTATAGTTCTCCATACAAGCAGACTATGGAACTGCAGAATGATGCATTTATAGCTTTACAGTTCCTGTTGCTGTAGCAAGAGTGATTTTTGTTACTTGAAAACATTAAAATACCAAGTGCCTTGTCTTCCCAAATATCAGTGTGGAGCCCGTTTGTTTATTTAGCTGTCTGTAAGGCAAAACTAATGTCTTACAGGCAGAAGATTCCCCTTACATTTTATTACACACTGAACATGTAACATTAAACTATAGTGATGTAAAGTTCAACATTGCACTTTTAAATCAAGAATGTTAGTTACTATCAAGAATGTTAGTTACTTTAAAAATCTGTTACACATAAACATATACTTTACAAGTCTACCTATGTCTTGAGAAAACCTTCAGATTCCTTTTTAGGCAAATAGAAAACTAAACGGGTTAACCATTTATAAAATGGGAACTGAGTAGCCTAGGCACCACAGACCCATCTTGTTAAAAGCAAGAATGGAGCTTTTGTATTTTTATTTTCCTGTGTTGCTTTAAATAAAAAAGGGATATTTGTTACATTTGCATGGCTTCTTAAATATTTGTGTCACAACTCGGTTTAGTTTACAAGGCTGACCCTCTCTCCTCCACACTACACTGTTCTGCTCTAACAGGGGCTGTTGGGAGCTACGAGGACAGCTACATTGGCAAAGGGAGAAAGTTCAGTTCAGTTTTATTTTAAAAACAAATCTGTAGGGATATTTTGCCTCCATGTATGTGTGCACAGCACATGTGTGCAGTACCTGCAGAAGCCAGAAGAGGGCATTACCTGTGGCCGGCCATGTGGGTGCTGGGAATCGAAACTGGGTCTTCTAGCAGTGCATCAAGTACTCCTGACCACTGAACCATCTCCCTTCTCCAGTCCATTGTTTTGTTTAGTTCTGTTTCTGGTTTTCCTTTGTCTTTTTTCTCTATTTCCTCGCCTCTCCTCCTCTCCCTTCTTCCCCTCTGTACCTACCCATCTCTCTCTCTCTCTCTCTCTCTCTCTCTCTTTTTCTGTGTTTTGAGACAGAGTCTCATGTAGCTCTTGCTGGCCTGAAACTCACTATGTAGATGCAGGCTGACCTTGAAATCACAAACATCTACGTGCCCCTGCCTCCTGAGCGTTGGATTAAACCCTGCATGTGCCACTATGCCCAGTTCCCTTTTGTTTTTAATTAATGGTTGTAAATGCTTATGGGATGGATACAGGCGATATTTTTTTTAAAGATTATTTATTTATCTATTTAATATATGTGAGTACACTGTAGCTGTCCTCAGATACACCAGAAGAGGCATTAGATCCCATTACAGATGGTTGTGAGCCACCATGTGGTTGCTGGGAATTGAACTCAGGACCTAGAAGAGCAGTCAGTGCTCTTAACCGCTGAGCCATCTCTCTGGTCCCACAAGGTGATATTTGATCAGATACATGTACAGTGAGCAGATGAGGCGATTAGCATTTCCATCTCCTCTCACATTTCGTTATTTCTTTATGACATCTACATTCAACGATCTTTCTATGTATTTTGAGAACACAAATTATTGTTAATGCTCTCCAGTGGTAGTGTAAAATTCTAGAATTTATTCTTCCTGCATAACCTAAGTGTTGTACCTTTTGGCCAGTCTCTCCTTATCCCTCTGCCTCTTGTCTAGTCTCTGATAACCATGGCCTTCTGCTCCTGACTTATTTCACTTAGCAAAATGCACCCCCAAATTCACTCATGCTACAAATAATGGTTGTTTTTAATATCATTGTATGATATTCTGGTGTGTGTGTGTTTTCCACATTATATTTGTGTCTTGATCCCAACCATGGACATTTCAGTTGATTCCCTGTTGGCTCTTGTGAATAACACTGTGGTATACCTGGGAATTCAGATGCCTCTCCAGCATGCTGACGTCACTTCCCTTGGCTATGTGTCTAGTAGTGGGATGGCTAGATCACATGGGAGTTCTGTTTTTGAGTCTGTGAAGAATCTTCGTACAGTTCTTCATGTTCCCACTAACAGCATGTGAGGATTGCCTTGCATATCCTTACCAACCCTTGTTACCTGCGTCTTCTGGGTAATGGCTGAGGTGAAGTGGTAGCCCAGTGCAGTTGTGGTTTGTGTTTCCTGCTGGTGTTTGTTCATAGGCCTCTTAGAAATGTGGTTGTCTAATTCAGATCTTTTGCTCCTTCTAAAATCAGTTTATCTGGTTGGTGATGGTGGCTATTGAGTTCTTTAAATATCCAGACATTTTGAGCCCTTGTCAGGTATATAGTTTGAAAATGTTCTCTCTCATTTTCTGTATTCTCTTCACTTTGATTATTTTCTTCCAATTTTGATATAATCCCATTTGTTTCTGCATTTGTTGCTGGCTCTTTGGTGCCTTATTTAAAAAACCAAGTCGTCGTCTAAATTAACGTCTTGGAGCTTTTCTTGCTTTTTCATTTTCTTTTCTGGTAGTTTTATATATGCAAAACACGTGTAAGACTTGATGCTTTGAATTGGCTGTTTATACAGAAAGGGCCTGATTTCCTCTGGGTGTGATGCATTCCCCAGTAGCTGCATCTTAAAGAAACCACCGAGCCCTCATTGCACAGTCTTCCTACCTGGTCTTTTGGCTGTATGCGGGTGAATCTCATCTGTGAGACTGTTGGATTTCCATAGTAACTGATGAGTATCGTGGGCATTTTAACAGTATTCTAAGCTTCCATAAGATACAGCATCCTTGTAGCTGCTTGTTTCTTGAATTCTTTGATTGGTACTTTATGCCTTTTGTATGGTGACCATTTATCATTTGCTTCTTTCATTTTTCAAGAGTCTCCTTTTTTTGTAATTAATTGTAAATGGGATTATTTTCATGACATTTTCAAATGGCCCCAAAGCCACTGATGAGTGTATAGAAATGCTTCGAAGTTTTGTATGGTGGTGGTGGTTTTGTGTCCTGAAATTTGACCAAATTTATTTATTTGTAATAACAGTTTGTTGTTTTTATTGTTAAGTTTTATTTCTAAGATAGGGACCCAGGAGCCCAGGCTGAGCTAGAACTATAGCTGAGAATGACCTTGGCTTTTATCCTCTCCTGGTTCTGGAAATGTAGTTGTATACCACCCTACCTGCTTTCTGAAGAGCTGGGATCCAACCTAGGCCTTCATGCTTGTTAGGCAAACACTCTGACAACTGGACTATACATCCCAACCTATGTCCTAAAGCTCTTTGATGGAGCCTTCATGACAAGGAGGTGAGACAGCTGGTCTCACTGTCTGTAGCAGGGAGGCAGAGAGATGGAAGGTGGTACCTAAGAGTTTCCTGTGCTGTTAGAATGTAGCACACCTTTCTGGGCATACTCTTTTAGACATACCCAGAGAGTGTGTTTCCATGATGATTCCAAGTCTGATCAGGTTCACAGTGATAGTAAGCATCACGGTGATCACGCCATCTGCAAACCCCCCCCCCCCCGGCTGTAACGGCTCTCTTTCCTGGCTGTCTGTTAATTAGGTCCTGTTGTTGTTTAGTGTAACTAAGGTTTCTCACTTGTTTATGTTATCAGGGAATTAACTTTTTGTTTCATTGGTTCTTTATGGTTTTTTCTTTCTCATCTTAATTATTTCTGTACAGTGCTGGCAGCGGCCAGGAGAGGGTGTCAGGTCCCCTGGAGCTGGAGTTGTAAGCGGTTGTGAGCTGTCTGATGTGGGTGCTGGGAACTAAACTTGGCTCCTGTGTAAGAGTAGCGTGTGCTCTCACTGTGGTGCTGCCTTCAGCTTTCTTTGGCTTCTTAGTGTGGGAACTTGGGCTGTAATCAGATCTCTTAGGACTGCTGTCCTTGCACCCCATGGGTTTTTGTGTATTGTGCTGTCACTTTGATTTGACTCTGGGAATTTTTTCCTTCCTATCATTGGTGACCCATTCATCATCCAGTCTGTTCCTGGCTGTTCTGTGGTTCTTTTGCTGCAGACTTCTGGTTTTTTATCCCACACAGTCAATGAATTCAGGAAACACGTTCTACAGTCCTGTGCTTTCACACTTGCTTTGTGTCCTACTGTTGATCTATTCTAGTGAAAGCCCCGTAGTCTGCTGAGAAGAATGTCTGTCCTACAGGAGTAGGAGGAAATGTTCTGTAGATTTAGTTAGAGCCATTTGAAAATGACCTTTCTATTGGTGAGACCAGGGTTCTGAAGTCACCCACTCTTACTGTTTTGGGATTACTTTGTGTCTTTATATATGGTAGTATTTCAAAACCAGTATCTCTAACATAATAGAAAAGTGTACATAGTGTGAAAGGGAAGAAAAATTGTATTTATCGGGCTAATCTAAATTTGAAGTAATGCAGTTATAGTTTTAAAAATTATAGCCTCTTCTTCAACATACTAGTTAGAGATGTATATTATAAAAAAATGCAAACAGTACTCCAGTGACCATGGTAGTGTTTTCC
Source organism: Rhynchomys soricoides (assembly GCA_019843965.1). Lineage (NCBI taxonomy): Eukaryota > Metazoa > Chordata > Mammalia > Rodentia > Muridae > Rhynchomys > Rhynchomys soricoides. The sequence goes on from JADRCH010000277.1 coordinate 2,140,477, forward strand.
CCACTGAAGCAGCTAGTTCTCCCTCTTCCTCCCTTTTGAAAATGTGCACTTAGAACTCAGGTGATTCCCATGTGTTTCACATTCTTTTCCAAACATGTCAAGGTGGATGACAACATGGTGCACAAAGTTGTCCTCTGACCTGCACACACATGTTGTGGCACACATGCCAACGTGTAAACATCATTCAAAACCTCAACAATAATAATTAAGTTTTAAATTGTTTATTTATGTGCAACAGTGTTCTGCCTGCACATATGTCTATGTACCACATGTGGCCTGGTGCCTGAGGATTCCCTGGGACACATGGTTGTGAGGTACCATGTGGGTACTGGGAATTGAACGTTGTTCCTGTGGACTAATAGCCAGTGCTCTTAACCATTGAGCCATCATCTCTCTAGCCTCTAGATTTGAAAAACTTACTTTATGTATACATCATTTGAAAAAAATTATTACACTTTCAAGAACTTGAACATCCTAATCCTAATTATAGTTTGAAGTACTATACTACTAGTTCTTGTAAAATTAAATTTTTATTTCATTGAATTAAGATTCTTCAAGCAAGTCTCCTTGCTTCTGAAGAAAGCATTATTGGATTCTCAGTGTTTGATACATGATACTGTCATACATGTTTAGTAAAAGTAGCTCAGAGGTGTTTTCAGAGTCATTTATTTGGCTAAAATGTTAAACAGCTGCTCTTTCTTTAAAAATTGCAAAATCACGATCATCAGTGTTTATTGCTTTTACTCACAAAATAGAAACGTTACAATTTCTCAGGCATTAGTTTCTTTTGCTGAAATACTGATCGTTAAAACGATAGGAGATTGTTACCATTTGTTTTTGACCTTCTCAATCAAATAGTTTTATATAATTCAGCTTTATATAATTATAGTTTGTTGGTAAAGGATTTCATGATGGGACATCTAATCTTCCGCTTTAGTGGCCTGGTGGTGGTCTCTTATTAAATTATATACTCTTATCCTAAAATATTAGCATTTAAATCATTGATGTTTTTACAGAAGTAGGAATTTAGAATGAAGCTATTGCTCACTAATGGGAAGGCAGGTGCCGAGCAGGACTCGGTGTCAGGCTTGCTTTAGACGACACTGTTGAGTTAGTCTGCAAAGTCACAGCTTGAGGGTTCTGTATTACAGGAAGTGGGATATGTAAACCATCATGTGCTAGAACATAATAAGCACCAGTAATGTTAGCTGCCATGCATGCATACAGATTTGTCTGACAGGTGATGAGAGACTTGGAGATGGTGAAAACTCACAGCACAGAATTTCCTGTTTTTAGAGGATATCTGCACAAAGCTAATGGGGAAAGTTAGGACTGACACCTGTCTGGGAAAGAAGAGATCTTTTTGTGATTTACACAAAAATCCAAATAGAGTAGAATGTCCTGATAACATGCAACTTCTGGCTGCTAGGGATTGGGCTTCGTTATCGTCCTACAAAAATTAAAGAGTGTGGGTGTGAGGGTGGGGTGAGGGCACAGGACGGACAGACACATGATGACATGGGACGCAGAAGCTGAGGGACTTGGAAGGCAATTTTTTTGCATAATGTCTGATTATTTTCTCTAGTCCTTTTGGGTTCTGAATGCCTGCACTTTGCTCTGCTTGGTTTTATCTACTAATTAGGAGAAATTATTAATTTTTCTTATTTTCAGAGTTAATTGGCCTCACTTAGGTAGCGGTGGTGGGAGGTGAATTTTAACACACAGCTGTGTCAGTTCCTGGGGCTTTGATGGGCCTTTATTTGGCTCTTCTAGTAACAACTGTGGACTCCGAAGTTTTTCAGGTTCCTGTAATTGCTTTCTTTCCTTCCAGATGAACCGACCAGTCCTAGCATCGATCATGAGATTGCACATATTCCTGCGTCTGCTGTCATCTCTGCCTCTACCTCCCAGGTCCCCTCCATTGCAACTGTTCCTCCCAGCCTCACGACCTCTGCTCCTTTGATTCGGCGGCAGCTCTCCCATGACCAAGGTAAGGTTAAATTGGTTCTGCATGCTGAGAACCACACTGTGCCTCACAGTGATGCCAAACTGACCGTTTCCCATCAAAAGGATCTGCAAAACCACCTGAAAAGTGTGAATGCTGGATTTCATTGCAGAATCCGCTGGACCTCCCAGCCTGGATGGCCAGCACAACTCAAAGACAGAAAGATCAAAATCCTATGATGAAGGACTGGATGATTATAGAGAAGATGCAAAATTGTAAGTCTCAGATTATGTTTTAGATGTTTTTATATGAATGGTATTCATCATGAATTTGGCTTATAAACCCTGAATGTAAGGTGGTCTTATTTTCTAACGTTGACATTAGAAATGCAAATCAACTACTACCAAAGCAACATCCAGTTGAATTTAGAAGTAATATTTTTATTTTTATATAGTAATATGTTATTTTATATATTATAGATATGTTTCTCCTACCCTAGACTTACAGCTATTTAGAACTATCTAATCATAAAATCAGATCCAGCCAAGTGTGCTTATAAATGGGTATGCTCTAATTATTTTCATAAGCAGACCCGTCGCTTGGTGTACGCGAGTCGGGAGATCCTTTCACATAGTCTTGCTCCGTGTTCCCGTACTTGTTTAATACCTCACTGAGTAATTACATGAAGTATTTTACCTGTAGTCTGTATACTACGGTTGGCATTTGGATCAGTAGACATTTGGGATTGTGCCTTATAGACACTGCTTCATGCCGATTCTTGCCTAATACGTGTATATAGTATATGTCTGCATATAATGGAAAATTGGGTCAGTACATTTCAAAAGGTGAATTTTTATTTTTGTATGTATGTATGGTCAGTGGCCCTTCCTTCCTTAAAGACTGTGTGAAATTGTGTTCTTCCCAGCACTGAACAGAAGCTTCGATGTACTGACTTGTGAGTTTGTTTTAGAGCTGATGAAGTTGGTAGTTCAGTGCTGGGTCACGGGTCTGATGTCAACAGCTGCTCAGGCCGCCCATTACCGCCTTTGCGGCATGTCTGCTGCTGATAAAAACACACTTTGCAGTGATACGTTGCAATTCTTTTCTTAATATTTTTCATTTGGTTTTCTTTAATTTTTGACTACAAAAATGTTTAAAAGATTTGCATTCAATTAAAGTTAAAAATATTTTCATGGCTTTAGGAATTTGATTCACATTGCAGAAGACTTTATTTCTATTTCAAAATAATAATTCTATATGTTTACTTTTGAAATTTATGTCTTTTTTACTTACAACTTTAATTCTTCTGTAACTGAGGCTTTTTAATGAAGGAGGTGAGGTGCTAACTGCAGCTTTTAGCATCGTTGCTGCTCCCGAGCACCTGAGGCCACCATTTTCCACATATGCATTATCTCTATATGTGCTGAATTATATGTAATTTGTTTCATTTGGAAGTTGTATTCTGTTCAGTGGATTTATTATTGTTAATTTGTATCAGTTTCTACGTAATTATAGTGGTTTTATAATGTTTTACAACGAGGCAAAGCTGTTGCTCATTATTATGATGTATTCTTTCAAAATCTTGCTAATTACATTTATTTTATTATTTGATCCTTAAAATATTTTTTTTTAGTTCTTTTTGTGTGGGTATTTTTGTTGACACACAGTGTCTATTTATAGGTTAGTTAGGAAATGCTGACAGGTTTTAGAACAGTGAACCCTAACCAAGGCTCACCTAACCAAGGCTCACTTAACCCTCCTCTTTAACCCTTCTGTTCTCTGTTTCCTAACACCCTTGTTGAATATCCCGCATTTCCATTACACTGTCATTTCTATTCTAACTAAAGGAGTTCTTCAAGGACTAGTCTTGTGAGAGCCGTTCCTGTGAGATACAGCCAGGGCACAGTGTTCAGCTCAGTAGGAATTTTCCTAATGATACCAGGTTGGAAGTGTGGTCTGTTTGAGCCCTTTGCTCCCTTCACTAAAATGTGTCAGTAACTGCTGCACTCCAGGCTCCTCTGAGCTACACGGGCTGTGCACAGCTTCCCTCAAAGATTGCAGCACTGTATGTGTCCTCATTTAAAAATATTTACTGTCTATACAATGATTCAGACTATTTTAACTCCCCATTGCCTTCTGTTGTCCCCTCTGCCACTTGCTAAACTCCTTCTCCAGACCCCTACTCAACTCCATGTCTGTGTGTATATGTTCCACTGAGTTTAACTGGGGAAGCTTGCATGAGCATGGGTGTGGTTGCTTACTGCGGCATGACCAGCTTACTGTACCCATGAGGAAAATGTCTCCCCACATGCCTGCAGGCGGTGCTCCTCCTCACTTTCTCCCTCAGTGCTGCTGGCTGGTGGCTGGTGAGTTTCTGTGTGAATAGGGAGGTTGGCTTTGATCTCTCCGAGGACAGTGGACTGTGATGTTATTTGAATCATGCAACTAATGGTGTCCTCTGTATTGCTTTACCTGACCTTTGTTCATGTGGGTTTTTACCTTTTCTTGAGAGTAGTTAGTATATTTTGCGTAGATTCTTTGATAATCCCAGTGTCCAGACTATTTCTGTCTGGTTTTATGATCTTCCATATCTTGAAATTGGGTTCTTTTTTCTTTTGAGTGTCTTTATTACCACCTTATTTTTGTTGAAAGCTAGACACTGCAGGTACACAAAGATTGGGGGTTAATTCCAGAGTATTTATTCCCAGAGGTGGGCATAAATTGTGAGACAGGCTCTCTGCAAGGTTCTAACCCGTTCTTTCTATCCTATCTCCTGGTAATTTTCAGGATGAAGTTTGTGTACTTCCTTCTAATTTACCTTCTTGTTTGAAGTGGTTTTTGAGAGTACAGTAACATATTTAGTCATATTTTAAAAGTTTAATTATTTTGAAGAATTAATACAAACCTGTCTTCTGATTGACAACATGTTTCTCCCCTTCTTGAAAGCACTCAAGAGTTATGGGTGGATTAGCGTGCTTACAGGTTGGGGTGTCTGGCCTTAACAGCTTGCAGAGAGATGATCCACAGGCAAGAACACAGTCTGGTTCAGCAGGACTCGGTGGCTAGGGTTGGTTCAAATTTGTGGAGTCTAACTCTGAGTGGTTTAGGCATAATTATTTTAGGCACAGAACACTTTGATGAAAACTTTTCTGGTAATAGCTCAGTCTTGCATAACAACAAATCTCATATATATATGTTTCTTTGAGGAACAAAGTAAGCTAAATAAAGATTAGACATGACTACATCAAAACCCTTTGTAAAGTACATATGGCCCTTTCCATAAAGATAGGTTCTGTAGATTGTCTGAGCAAAGCAGGTTTATAAGAAGGGTCTGGAGGAGGAGGGTCTATTGCCAGAAAGTCTCTAACTACACAGATGGTACAAAAGTCACTAGGCTAGAAAGCACATCTACTTCACCTTTCTGGGCAGAGAACAGGTTTTGCATTCCTTCCCTTGAAGTGTGGTTCGCATTCTGGGTTCCTCCAGTACTCAGCAGTGTGTACCCCGACCTCCTGCAGGTGCCAGGCACAGCATGTGGCCAGCACCACCTGACTGCATTCTGACTACTGCAATCTCCTGAAGCCTGCATCTCAGGGTATCCCCCTGCTGGACAGGGCAGTCCACTCCCAGCTGTGGGTAAAAAGCCCAGTGGTTGGCCTGATATAAAGATTTCTTAAAATAGCACACTTTAAGCAAAAAGGGAAGAAAAGCTTTAATTTGCCAGGTCAGCTACGAAAGCTGCCGCATTGAATTGACAATGTACATAGTTATAACTTAGCTGTTCTCACACTGAGCAATGAAACCTCAAATCCCATGGTGGATGGAATGTCATCAAGAGTTTATATTCATTACACATATTTATATACTTTTCCAACAGATCCTTTAAGCACGTGTCTAGCCTGAAGGGAATCAAGGTTAGTACTTAATATTTTAAAGATATCAAGTAAATGATAAATGCTTATTTTAACCTTAGTTTGTTTTAGCCCTTCAAAAAATATGTGTTTTCTCTTTTGGATATTTTGTTTTTAAATGGCGTAACATTTTAGTCTGCATCCACTACATTTGGAAAATAGGAGTTATATTTTTAATTTCGAAATATTGTTATCAAGTATGTAATGCCTATAAGCATTGGGCTGATATTTCTTATTTCCAGCTCAAGGCCCAAATCAACCTGCCTAGCAGTGTTTCTGTGTTTTCCCCAAAGCATTAGCATGTACCAAAAGCATTAGGTACAGACCTTCCTCTACCTGTGCTTATAGCCACATCTGAAAAATTCCGAATAACTAGATGGGAATGTCCCTATTTACCACCCCGAGAAATGACCATAAAGTCTTTGTACTAGGAACATGACCCTGCCGGAAGCCAGCAAGCACCAGACTTGTGTGGCATGCCTGGGCACTCGCTTTCCCAGCACACAGGTTTCCGTGATGGGCATTATCACTTGTTCTCTCTAGCCCCACACTCTTCCGCAGTCAGCCTTCCCACGCTCATTCTCCATCCATGACTACCTGTGTTAAACAGAAGCCTTCTAGAATCTACGTTTCTTTCTACTGCTCCTGTTTGTCCCTTTTATAGTGAATCTTCTTGAAAACCATGTACACTGTCTCTTCCCCTCAGTTCACACATGAGGATGATGACTGCCAAGGCCGCAGTGACACTTGGCCCCCACAGTTGATGGCTACAGAGGATTTTAGCTTACTGCAACCTTTCAGGAGTAATTACACAATTCCCGTCCCAATGGTGAAGTACCTCTCTACCCTACCTCCACTTCATAGTCAACATCTGAGAGTACATCTGAGTCTCCTTTGCTGGGTCTTCTGCACTGTTAACATGGTGGAATGCCCAAAGCTAGTTTCAACCCGTTTCTGTACACGGATTTCCTCACTGATTACTTCGGAGTCCTCACAGAGTCTATACTGCTAGCCTTGGCTTCCTCCCAGAACAGTAGCCCACGTGAGCTCCTCAGTACCTGACATCATCACCGGATGTTTACCACGCAGCCCTAGGCTTGCCTATTTCCCTTAGGTTGGTTTATCCCTTCTCTCCATCTCAGTTGGTTTCACTTCCGTTCTCCCATTTGCTCAAGCCATACTGTACAACTTTGTTCTGTTTTTTGTTTGTTTGTTTAGTTTTACTCTCTGCAATATCAGACTGGTCTGCTCTGTCTCTAGGCCATTGCCTGCATGTACCATTCCTCTTCCTCCTGCGGCGATTGCCCCGTTCTCTCTAGTCACTCATGTCTTCATGCCTGTCTCTTTAGAAACCATGCTCCAATCCCTCAGTTTCAGGCTTCCCTTCCCCTTCCTACCACAGACAATGCCCAGATCTACCTTGCCTTAGCTCTTGCATTCCCATTAACTGTGAATTACTAAACGGATGAATATGTGTTCACCAGCCATATGGTCTCCCTGCACTTTTCATCTGACCTCTCAGGCTGGCTCCTTCACTGTGAGAAAGCACTGCTGTGACTACCAATTAGTCATTGTGTGTTTGGTCTCACTGTGCTCCTCCTCCAGAAGCACAAATCACAAATTTATCACTGAGATTTTGTTTTCTTTTGTCTTAAAGCAAGATCTCACTGTGTAGGGTAGGCTGTCTTTGAACTCACTCTGAAGCCCTGGCTTGCCCCAGACTGTAAATGAGGCACACATTGATTATTACACCTTGAGATCCTCTCATTATGGCCCCTGAGTGCTGAGGTTACAAGGGTGTACCACTGTACCTGGCTTCCCCCAAGCCCCATCTCCCATATTCTTTTTCTGCTAAAATGTGAGTCGATGAGACCAGGGAAAACATACTGTTCTGTAGGTGGCTTGAGAAACAAATTGCCAGTACACCTTTAGAAAACAAGCATTCGAAGTGTTTCTAGTATGACTTCTAAACCCAGAACTTTCCACAGTGTTTTACTTAGAACATTAAATAGGACATTTTGCCAACACCATTTCCATGTATAAATATTTATAAAAAGAAAAGCTGACAGTTTCTGTTTTCTTGGCTCTTTCTATAGATCACAGACAGCCAGAAGTCATCAGAGGACTCTGGATCCAGAAAAGATTCTTCCTCCGAGGTCTTCAGTGATGCAGCCAAAGAAGGGTGGCTCCAGTTCCGACCACTTGTCACCGATAAGGGCAAGGTAGTTCACTTTCTCAGCTCATGTGACATCAGAAATTCAGGCCTAATAAACAAAGCTCATACATGTGAGACTGTAAGGCTCCCGGGTAAAAGGCACATTCATGACAATCTGATCAGTGGGGCAGTTTTGTCTTGAATGCCATTTACACGTGGAGTACACAGTATGCCTGTGTGACAGAAACAGGGTATCTAGGAAGGAACACTGCTTCTCTTATTTATCAGGACTGGCTATCATAGAGGCTTTTAAGTCACTAAATAATAGTTCTTATTAGTCACCTAAAATATTTAGCCTAGTTCTTTTCAGTTCCCTTCTTAATTTTTTATTCATTTTATTTTACAAACACTAAATTATATAAACGAGTATAATGGTATCAACATGTGCTCCACTAGGTAGAATCCAACACAACACAGTCTTTGCATAAGCAGACTTCAGTGTTGCCAAAGAATTTAAATTTGCAAACAGACTTGGATATGGGCAGTCCTGCTTTTCTATTCAGAGCTGATGACATTGATGGCATCGTTTCCTGTCAGTGCATGTTCTTTCCTTCTGGATTCTTTTATTGTGTCCCTGATCTAAAGCTTGATTTTTTTGTTTACTTGTATTTTGGTGGGGGTTTGATAGCTCAGTGTCACAGCCCTTGACTGATACAAGCAATACTCGGAGTTAGTCCCTAGCACCAGAAGGAAATAGAAAATTTTTCAGTGGATTTCTTTGTTTATTTTGTTTTGTTTTGGGTTTTTTGAGTTTTTGCTTGTTTGGTTGGTTCTGGTTTTTCGACCCAGGGTTTCTCTGTGTAGCCCTGGCTGTCCTGAAACTTACTTTGTACACCAGGCTGGCCTCGAACTCCCCACGACTACCTCCTGAGTGCTGGGATTAATGGTGTGCACCACTACTGCCCAGCTTGGATTTTTTTTTTTTGTTTGTTTGTTTGTTTTGTGAACATTTTTTTACTACTTTTGTACTCATATGATTGTTGTTAAAAACAGCAACAACAAAGTGAACAGTACTAATGGATCCTTTCAATACATCTCTGTAGCGTGTATTTTATTAGGTTTTGATATTCAGTTTTATCTTCCCATCTGTCAATGGGATTTCACTGTCTTTAGCATTGGTGCAGATACATTTCCTAATTGGCATATATGTGACATTTAAAAAAAGTTTGTACATTATTTATTGGTTTTCTTATTTAGAGCGAATCTCACTGTGTTGCCTGGAACTTGCTAAATAGACCAGGCTGTCTCATACTCAGAAGCTCTGCTTCCTGTGTTCTGGGGTTAAAGACATGAATCACCAGGCCCAGCTGCATTTTAAAATTTATCTTTGTGTGTATCAAGTGATTGCCCCTATGCCATGCCAAGGACATGGAGGTCAGAAGACAGCTTGTGGGAGTTGGTTCTCTTGTAATATGTGGGTCTCTAGGATCAAACACAAATCAGGCTTGGCAGCATGCATCTTTACTGACATTTTTAAAATTCTTTCTCTTTTTGTGTGATTTCAAGTAAATGAGACATCTACTATACCAGGTACATAAGTATTCATGTGAAAGGCATTACTTAGTGATCCTGTCACAGAGTTCTAGCCTTGTATTGCATATTGATGAACGTGGACCAATTACTCTTTTTTAGAGAGTCGGTGGCAGTATTCGGCCATGGAAACAGATGTATGTTGTCCTTCGGGGCCATTCACTTTACTTGTACAAAGACAGAAGAGAGCAGACAATGCCATCAGAAGAAGAGCAGCCCATCAGTGTCAACGCTTGCCTGATAGACATCTCGTACAGTGAGACCAAGAGGAGGAATGTGTTCCGACTTACCACGTCTGACTGGGAATGCTTGTTCCAGGCTGAAGACAGAGATGATATGTTAGCTTGGATCAAGACTATTCAGGAAAGTAGCAACCTAAATGAAGAGGTATGTTTTTCAAACGATGCGGGTGAAACATGAGACTCTCACACTATGTTTCCTAGGCTGACTAAAAGCATTGGATAGATTATTTTTATAAGAAATAAGATACTGTATTTTCAGTATTAAGAAGGAAAAGTCAAGTATGCCTGCATTATTTTTACTTACTGGAAAGTACTATTACTAAACAAAAAAAGAGGGTATTCATATTCTCATATTTTAAGACACAGCAGTCCACAGAGAGGGGCCCCATGCTATCTTCCTGATAATTAATGTTGTCCCTGGTATGTATCTGTGAGCAGGGTCAGGACACTTGTCAATATCAAAATCTGTGGGTGCTTAAGCTCCTTCTATATGACATAGAATCTGCAGAAGGAAGCCTTTTGACCAAATTACAAGCCTCTTTGATACTGAGATTAGTATTGTTGTAATACTAGGCTACAGTACGCACATGACGAGACAAGTGGCTTGTAAAGGCACTATGTTTTGTTTTGTTTTGATGGAGTTGTACAAGCAAAATACAGTATACCCTGCCGTAGGTACACACTTCTCAGAAAGCATGTGCCATGAAAGATCATGTGATAAGCCTTTAAATAAACAAACAATACTTTGCGCTCTTGGGATTCTCTGGCTCAGGCCATCAGGGCTTTTTGCAGTAGGGATTGTAGTAGTCAAGTGCTTGTACCATGAGGACGCCTGGCTTTCCTTCTGTAGCTACTCAGTGCAGTGTGTCAGTTGAGTTGTGTGCGAAGAAGCTGAGCGTAGATTTAGCTTAAACACTTATTTGGGTTTTTAATTAGCATACAGAATACTAGGATACCTTACGGCGTTTTCATACGGACTGTGTCGTTGTTGGCCCTTCTTCCTCACGCACGCCCTTTCCTCCTGGCCCCTCCGTCCTGCAGGGAGCTTCACTGCTTTGCTGCCTCACTCTTTATGCCTTCCCTCTTCTTTTTCCATACTCAGAGTCCTTTTTCTAATTCCATGACCTGTACCCACATATAGACAAGCACACATACAAAAATTAAAATCTGGGGTATGCTTATGAAAGAAAATGTACAGTTTGTCTTCCCAGGCCTGGGCAAAGTAATAGAAAAAAGTGGAGAAGAGATTTACTCAGTGTGGTTACACTGGGAAGAGGGACAAAGAGGCCAAGTGGGCTCCCCAGGCCTATCTTTGGGGTCCTGTGTGACGTTTGATTTACATAGGGTGCAGAAAGGCATGTATAAGTAAGCAGTCCTTCAGGGTGTGGTCCTGCCCGTCATCCTTGTGGCTCAGGTTTGATAAGTTACAAAACGGAGTGGGATCTCTTCCTTAGGAGACAAGCTCCTCTAATTGATACCGTACAAGATAGCCAGCCTTTCCTTCTTTCTGCGTGAGGTTCCTGGGAAATTCCAACTTCTTGAGAACCATTGTGTCAGTAATTTGATAGCTAAAAAGAGCATAATCTCTTTAAGTATTTTCATTCCTGCCTGTGTGGCTACGTGTATTTTATTACACTCAAAATAAGACATATTTTTAAAAAAATGTTTGCAGACACATACCAGTATTTAATTGCAGTGGCCTCAGATAGAGTCGTTCCTGTTTGCTCAGCTCTGGGTTCAACTTGGGGCACAGGACAAAGCAGGTTCTTGATGAACTGCCCCTTTGATGCCTCCTGACTCCTAATTCAAGTTTTTCTTTAGCAGATTCTGGTGGAGTGTTCATCTTTGACTCAGTGGTATTATTATTGAATGCTGATCATCTTTCCTGGTATTAGAGAAGTTAGCTTTGTGCTCCTAGTCCCGTATTTTGTGTAGCTTATCAGTTCAGGAGGTACCGAATCCCTGAGGTTCAAGAATTATCCCAGGCGTACATAAATACAGGAAATACACAGCAAACTCCCTTTCAGGGGCAGCAGGCGATTGGACCATCTGCCACATGGTGGCAGCTTCACTGAGAACAGACCATAGCATTTGTGTTAACAAGTTGGTTCAGTAGCAAGCCTCAAACCCATGCTTACCCGCTTACCTTCTGCCTCTAATAGTCCAGTAACCTCTTCCCTTGTCACCTTCTGCTCCTCCTGTAGGACACTGGAGTTACCAACAGAGATCTAATTAGTCGAAGAATCAAAGAGTATAACAGTCTGCTGAGGTGAGAATCCCACCATGCCTATGGTTAATGGAGATGTCACATGTACAGTGCTTTAGAAAGGTTTCCTTTTTTTCAGCAGCAAGACAGAACAGTTGCCAAAAACACCTCGTCAGAGTCTTAGCATCAGGCAAACTTTGCTTGGTGCTAAATCAGAGCCAAAGACTCAAAGCCCACATTCTCCAAAGGAGGAGTCAGAGAGGAAGCTTCTCAGCAAAGGTAATGGCAACAAGGGAAGCTGGAATCATGAGGGTGTGCTTTTGCTTTACTATACCATTTTTACCAGCAGATACAGAGTCAGGTCAGCTAGCTCAAAGCTCACCGTAGACATGGTACAAGCTCATTGGACATTTTTCCTTTAAGGTGAAGCCAGAGGCATCTGTTTCTTTAATTAAGAGAAGGAGAAGGAGAACACACAGACACTTGAAGGCATCTTTACAGACTTGAATTGTCAGATACATCACTGTAAGATAGAGGCAGTACTTCCCTGACTCTTACAAAGAGGACACACTGCTTCTGCCTTCTGCCTGAAAGGGAAGAAATTGAACTGTATCTGACAAGTTACATAGACAGATTGGAGACATAACAGTAGGAAGAGAATAATTATGGTGAATGCAGACTGTTTTATAATATAAGACTATAGTTAATTAAGCATTGATGAATTAGACTTAATAGTTTTGTTTCTATTTTTTTATAACATCATCTTATTTATATTAACAATCAAAAGATGATACCAGTCCTCCCAAAGACAAAGGTACTTGGAGAAGAGGCATTCCAAGCATCGTGAGGAAGACGTTTGAGAAAAAGCCAGCTGCCACAGGGACCTTCGGAGTTAGGCTGGATGACTGCCCACCTGCCCACACCAACCGGGTAGGAGAGCCCAACCGTCTATCTGTTCTTCTGCGCCAGTGTCTGTGGTAGTGGTCCCTGAGTGCACAGCCCTTCAGATAACAGGGGCTGCCTGCCCACCTAGTGCACTGTCCTCCCTTAGGATGACTGCTCTATTGGCCAAATATTTTTTATCTTTAAGCTTTTTTTTTATGTATTAACTTTGAACTACAGTAGTGATTTAATCAGAAATGCTCAGTAGGAATTCATTTTCAAACTTCCGTACTGTGTTAAATAAAATGCTGGTTTCTTGTTTTGCAGTACATTCCATTAATTGTTGACATATGTTGCAAATTAGTTGAAGAAAGGGGTCTTGAGTATACAGGTATTTACCGAGTTCCTGGCAACAACGCAGCCATTTCAAGCATGCAGGAAGAACTCAACAAGGGGATGGCTGACATTGACATACAAGATGATGTAGGTTCATTTCTATTGGATTAACTGATTGATTTTTCCTTTCATAACACTGACCACAAACAAACTTTATTTCTGTTTTGCATCTCCAGAAATGGCGAGATTTAAATGTGATAAGCAGTTTACTAAAATCCTTCTTCAGAAAGCTCCCCGAGCCTCTCTTTACGAATGGTGAGTTAGCTTCCACAAACCACACCAGAGGAAAAAGCTCAGCCTATGCTAGAAACCATAATCAATCAAACCAGAAAAACGAGGAGTGAAGGAAACAGCATTTTTCTCAGGTCTAAATTAAATGAAAAGCATAATTAAGAACTGGTTTGGGTCATTTATAGTCTTATCATAAATTTTGGTGAAAATCATTTGCTAAATTGATATGTTTCAGTTAAATGAAAATAAGATCTATAGTGGCCTATGTTTGTCATTAAGCTAAAAATGTTGTTATTATTTCAGTCAAATTCTCTGGACATAAAGTATAGTGAAAGGACCCTGTGTTAGGTACTACTGTTAGGTGGGAATCATGGACAGGCTAAGTGTCAGACCATAGCTTCAGCGGGTCCCACTGAGAGGATTCTCCTGATGGTTGGGAAAACTTGGAGATCATTGAGAACCATTTCTATTCAGCATGTAAATTTCAGAGATCTATATTTAGAGATGCATGAAAGTCTTGTACATTTAAGTCCTGGTTCCTTAGACAAAATGAGACCACATTTCACCCAGCAGTTAACCTTGTTCTCTTTCTCCTCCGTCTGCCAGACAAATATGCTGACTTCATCGAGGCCAATCGTAAGGAGGACCCTTTAGATCGGCTGAGAACGTTAAAGAGACTAGTAGGTATTACTTTTACTTGGGGAGGTGCAGCTCAAATGCAGCATTTAAATCCATCCTGAAAATAATATGTTCCAGATTCACGATCTGCCTGAGCATCATTTCGAGACACTGAAGTTTCTCTCTGCCCATCTGAAGACAGTGGCAGAAAACTCAGAAAAAAATAAGGTACGTCAGGTACAGCACTGAAATGAACTTTCAGGCCTCAGTGTGAGGCTCCGGCTTCTTTGCTCTGGGCTAAAAGGTTTTTATTTCACAGAAGCCTGAGAGTGCTTCAGACTGGGCTGGCTAGGTCTTTCTGATGCTCACCCCACAGCAGAGGCTCCACAGGCAGCAGCTGTCCTCTTGTGAAGAGAGTTTCATTTAGAAATGTTTCATTTTACATCCAGCCAGCAAGAAAGATGGAAGTCAAAATTTTATTGTTGTCTTGGCTTTATGCCACTAGCTTGAGTAGGTGGCATATATATGTGATAAACCAGCCAGAGGGTACCAGACTGTCTACGCTGAAACGTTTTCTTTAGTTTCCTATTAGATAGGTGTGGTACCTTTCTTCTTTTAACACCCCATTATCATATACCACAAAATTAGCTGCTCTAAGGAGTATCAAATATTCAGTTCATATTCAGGCTTTCTAGACTTTTTTATTTTTAAAAGAGATTATTTATTTTATGTGAGTATATCACTGTCTTTAGACACACCAGAAGAGGGCATCAGGTTCCATTACAGATGGTTGTGAGCCACCATGTGGTTGCTGGGAATTGAACTCAGGACCTCTGGAAGAGCAGTCAATGCTCTTAACCACTGAGCCATCTCTCCAGCCCTTTTCTTGACTTTTTAGAAGAGGTTTTTACAGTATGGTTATTTCTTTAACTATATAGAGAAGACCCAGACATTATATTTCACTGGTCCATTTTAGTCTTCATTTTCTATCCTTTTGCTTAGTGAACGCTTGTTTTCTGAGTCCATTCTATCCAGAGGGTAAATGGTTCTTTTTGTAACTCTGGTCACTCATTAAAGTTCTCGGAAGATCATACTGGGTTTAGGAGAGGAAAAGAGAGGGCTAAGGCATAGGGCGGGCGAACACTCCTCTTCTAAGATTGCTTCCTGCCTGCGGGAGGCGGAGCTCAGTGGTCCGTCATTGTCAGCCTGTTTGAGAAGATGGAGAAGACTACACATTGCCATGGCACCGTCCAGGTGCTCGTTGTCTTCGGTTGAGAGAGCGGTGAAAGGTTAAGGGGGGGGGGAAGGCCAAACCCAAGACGTCAGTCTACTGAGCTGTCTCTAAAAGTTTGTACAGAAAATCGAAGTTTTCACAATGTAATTTTAGCTGGAATATTTTCTAGTTGGTTATTTCTGAAGGGATGGCATGTCATTCTTCAGTTTTGCTGCAGGCTAGTGTTTGTTTAAGACAGGGTGTCTGTGTAGTGTAGCTGCCCTGGAACTTGCTCTGTAGACCAGGCTGGCCTTGAACTCAGAGTGCTGGAATTAAAGCATGAGCTACCATACCTGGCTCAGTGTTTTTCTTTTAGAAATCTGACCTAAAATTGTACTTATTTAGGTTTTTTTTTTTTTCCTGGAGAAAGGCTCTCAGGTAGCTCAGGCTGGTCTTGAACTCAGCTTTATGGAGCCTTAAAGGCATTATTCGCTTGCATCCTCTCAGCAAGTACTAGAGCCACAGCTGTAGGGGCTTTGGCTAGATTAATACTCAGACTTGAATACTTCATTCCCTTGACTTTTTTCTTTCTTTTTTCCCCATTAAGTATTTACTCACTTTAGATCCTGGTTGCAGCCCCCTTCTCTTCTCAGTCCCCGTCTCATACAGCCGCTTTCCCCCACTGCTCCCCTTCACCTCTGAGAAAGGGGAGGTCCCCTTGGGTACCAACCCACCCTGGCGCCTCAAGTGACCGCAGCACAAGGCACATCTTCTCCCACTGAGGCCAGGCGAAGGCAGGCCACAGAGTCCGAGTAAGCCCCTGTCCCGGTTGTTAGGGGACCCGTGTGAAGCCCATGCTGCATGTCTGCTGCACACGAAGGGGGTAGAGGGCTGGGTCCAGCCCTTGTATACTCTTTGACTTTTTTTAACCTAAATTTTTAGAACTTAAATGCACAGTTCAAACAATTACCAGAAACAAAAAACTAGGCCAAATGTCATCTTTTATATGTAGGAGCTAGCTAAAATTTACTCACACAAGACAAACATTTCTATACATAAATATTAATGTATATTATGAGTCTAAAGACTTAAATGAAGCCGTAAACAAGAGTCTCCTTAGCACCTGACAGAGCATTTGACATGGTGACTTTGGCCACACGTACCAACCCACGGTTGTAATAAGATGACATATTTCAGAACAGGACACAAATGCTGGTGCCCAAATCTTCCCCAAAGGCTATGTTTTCATTTTAATAAGTCATTATCCTAGGAAAATCCTAATTTTAGTGAGAATTTATTTTTCTACACTGAGTGTGGAATGGTATTACGTATAACATAGGTGATAAGTGACAGCTGCTACAGTTGAGGAGAAAGGCTGCAGATTTTTGTCCGGTGACTGCATGCACAGGCCAGTGCCTCACAGTCTAATACTGTGGGGGCCCGAATGATGGATTTTGTTTTTGGTATGACTGTGTTTTTGAGTTTTGTGATTTTTTTTTTTTTTTTTAATGTCCTGATGGCTTAAGATTGGTTAAAGTTTGAGGTCTTAAGATTGGTTGAGGTTATGTAACATTTTATCAAAATTTAAGCTCAGAGTAATGTAAAACAAAACAGGATCCATGCCCATAACTGTCATAATTGGACCAGAAATTCAGAATAGTATATCAATGAGTGTACAGACTGATCAGAAGACTGTCATGCTAAGAATGAGGCAAGGCTAAGCCCAGAACTTCAGGAGGTTTGGATGGGGTAAAAGTGAATCAAAAAGTTACCCTCAGACTTGTTTTCCTTGATTTCGATGTCTGACACGGAGAAGAGTCTGGAACCTTGTATGCATTTCGGAGTCCTTTGTCCCTTCCTTCCAGTTCCCGAGGGACAGAATCCCTTATTCTTAAATTTCCCTTTCCCTTTTCTTGCCACCTAGTCCTTCTTTGTTAATTAAGAACGGTTGATTGATTTGGTTCAAAACTAATCAAAGACTTCCTGGAGAGGCACGAATGGCAGTTAGGCATTGCGTAGTATCACTCGAGCACGTGCTCGCGGGAATGTGACCCGGAAGAGTCTATTTCTCTCCATCCAGTTGTATCTTTTTCATCAAAAAGAACTTTCCATAAATAAATTTCAGCAACAAAATGCTGAACCTGCTGTGAAGATTTAATCTAATTTTCTACTTCCATCCTTTCTTGTAGATGGAACCAAGAAACCTAGCGATCGTTTTTGGTCCAACTCTAGTGAGGACATCAGAAGACAACATGACCCACATGGTCACGCATATGCCTGACCAGTACAAGATCGTAGAGACTCTCATCCAGCATGTAAGTCCACACTGCGTCTCTTCCTGCCAGTTCACTTTCGTCAGCTGACAGTGGGTAGGACAAAGTCGCTTCTACTGCTCTTTCCCATAAGTGATTTCCGTTATTTCTGTGCTGTTCCCTAAGATAGAACTACACTTTGGGGTTATTTAATTATTCTCACCTTTTTTATTTTAAATTTTAGCATGACTGGTTTTTCACAGAAGAGGGTGCTGAAGAGCCTCTCGTAAGTATTGTCTGCTTTCATGTGGGACACAGGCTCCTTCTTGAGGCCACGGCCATCTTGGTCTTCTGCTTTGTGTGCTATTATTATCTCTGTGCCTTGAAGCAGGCGTCTAACTCCTTGGTTGCTGACCTGATATATAGCATATAGCTGTGGTGCCTACTTTACCATTAGTGACATCTAACCAATGCAGAATTAAACTCGTGCTCCATGTGATCATGTATTTTTGCTAAGTATTGTTTGAATTTTAAAGTTGCCTCTGAAGAGATGACGGAGAGCTCTCTGTTTGTTGACCATAGCCAGCAGTGCAGGAGGAGGGCACGGTAGACTCCCAGCCGGCACCAAACATAGATCATTTACTCACCAACATTGGAAGGACAGGCGTGCTCCCTGGAGATGTGTCAGGTAACTCTTGTCTGGGCAGTACTGACCTCTAGGTCCCGTGGCCTTCCTATACAGTGAGACAGTGAGCAGCCATAAGTAACACTTCCTACGGGTTGTTTTCTTGTCCTTCTTCCTTTTCCTTCCTATTAACAAAAACCGCGATCTGCCTGTTGGGATGGCCTCACCTTCTGGTGACCATAACACATTGACAGTGCATGGAGTTGGGCTGTGGGTTGGAATGGGAAGCTGAGAACAATGAGCATGCAAACCACTGTTTTGTTTTATTTTGTTTTAATTCACAGTTTACATGTAATAGTCATCACAAGGTAAAACAGATACATGCCGCTGAGTATGTGGTTGCTGTGACGGCAGAAAGTACGGTCAGACTGAATGCTTAGTTCTGTGAGGGCAGCAGGCTACGTATGCTGAGCTGCCTTCAGTCCTGTCATGTCACTAGAGACGTCATAGTCAAAGTCATTTTACTTGACCTTGATTTTTCTTCTCTCTCCTACTGCCACCCTAGCGCTTGGTTAAGTATTAGTATTTAATAGGCTCTGGATGAGAACGTCTCCTGCCAAACTGTTGCATTAATCTGGCATGCTATTTCACACCATGTTCTCCCTTTGTCTCTAGTTCTTGTTTTAGCTCCATAGGGTTCAGCACTTACTGACACAGGCAAATCTATACTGATGTTACGCAGGCGAAGTGGGAGGAGTCTATCACACGGTAATGTCACTAGTGGATTCTGTGATGTCCCTCATGGACAGCTGGAGCTGTAGGAAGAAGGAGGACTGCTGTCCACACTGTAGCTGCCTTGTCTGCAGAAACCCCCGCTTCTTGTAAATGCCAACCTAGCTGATCTGTGGTGGAAACGTCTCTCTTAAGAATATTGTAAACAGATCACTACTACTCTCTTAAAAGTTTTTCTGCTGTCTCTTGTTATTTCTGAAGCAGACCCTGAGGAGAAATAGCATGGTATGGTCAACTGGTTCTTAAAGTCATAAAGCATTTAGCCATGTGTTAAAAGGGGCGTGGCACGGGGCCCAGCTCATCAATTTTGAAAATCATTCTCCTAAAGTTCAGAGATAAAATTCTAAAATTGATATTTATTCTTTATAGCGCCGGCCCCTTCCTACCCTCTTTATACTTGTATAATCTGAGTTTTTGCCAGACAGCAAAATTATGGTCTCCATTTCTCCATTTTCATAATAGCGTTTGTTAATAGATACTTACAAACCTGGTAGCAATTTAACTACACTAACCAAAAGGACCCCTGACTGCACAGATGTGAAGCTGGGGTCAAGTACAAAAACTAGAATCATCTAAAGAAACCAAAGGTGACCTGGAGGCACGGTCATTCTAATGTCTTTGTCGCATCCATTCGCATCTGGGATATGCTTGTACAAATTCCAATCTGACAGTCTGACAAAAATCAACACATACACCAGTTGAGTGTTTCAATTTGTAGCTAGGGCAGCCAACAGTCTGGAAAGTTCTACATTGTGTATCAGTTTCAGATACAAGATGTGGGACATAATTTTAAAGGTCTCCAAGCTTCTTTATTGCTAGATTTTCTACTTAGGAAATAAACACTCGCATCTCTGTGTTTGTTTAGCACAGGGCTCCTTTGCCATTCCTATCATTGAGCTGGTTCTGCCTACAATTCACAGCATCCTTTCATGGCGGTGGCTTTCTGTGGTGCAGCTTGCATCTTTGTGAGCTCTGACTATCCACTGTGTTCTTGTTTTGAGTTTTGCTTTCACATTTTGTTCCGTGCCTGCCGTCTTCATAAGTTTTGTATTGTTTGTTGAAAGCAGCGGAGCTTGGCTGCGACTAACCATCTTTTATTTACTTCCCTCAGATTCAGCTACAAGTGACTCCATGAGATCCAAGGTAAGTTGTCCCATCCAGCTGGGAACACTCCATGGTAGCTTTGGGTTGGGGCTGACTCATCATTAACATACAAGTGAACTCCACGCTGGAGCCAGAGGAATAAAGTCCATATGCAGAATAATTTGGAATAGAAGAAAGCTGGAAAATACAAGATTGTAAGTTGTAAAAGTACAGTTTTGGGAATGGTTTAGCATGATGCAGACCACAGTGGTTTGTGTACGTTGTCAGAATTGACTAACATAAAAGCAGGGAGAATGGGATAGAGAATCTCCACATAAGCTAGGATGATGGCCTGGGCCTGAGACAGGAGGATAACCAGTTCTAGGCTGGGCATTGCTATATAGCGAGACTGTCTGAAAACACATATAAAACACAAATACACAACAACTGGGTGAGTGTGCTAACTGAGTTGTGATGGGTTGGTCACTGTAGGCAACACATCTCTAGGCAGGTGGTCCTCACTGTAAAGAAAGCCAGCTGAGCATGAGCCCCTGAGTGAGCCAGCAAGCACTGTTCTTTTGTGGTTTTTGCTTCCTGTCGCATCTCACTAACTCTTAGAGTGTGCTTCTGTTGCTGTGACAAATGCTGTGACCAAGAGCAACTTAGGAGAGGAAAGAGTTTGTTCCACCTGTACTTTCAGGTCACAATCGGTCATTGAGGGATTCAGGACACAAACAGGAAGGACCACCTGCCTAGAGACATATTGCCTACAGTGACCAACTCATCACAACTCAGTTAGCAAGCAAACAGTCCCCACACATTTGCCCATATTCCAGTCTGTGCTGAGTAGCACCTCAACTGAGACTTCTTCAGGCAGCTCTGCACTGTCCAGTTCATATCTAAAGCGCATCCACTGAGGTGTTTTGCTCAATTAAACATAATTTTATAAGCCTTTTACCTAAAACTCATTAGCTGATAAATTCTTACACACACACAGAGTTCCCTAGTTAATTATAGCGTTCATGACACTACCCTAAATAGTGTAGTTTCTGTCTTCCATGACCAGGGACATTGTCCTGCATAATCACAGTCTAATTATCATATTCAGGATGCTAAAATGAGCAGGATACATTACTATATAAAGTAGTTCATGCATATTTTTCCACTTACCTGAATATTCTTTTAACCTCAACCCCTGCTCAGGAATAATCAGGAATCGTTGCTTACGTTCAATTGTCATGTCTCCTTAATGTCTGTAGATCTCAAACACTTCTCAACCTCTTTCATTGTCTGAAATGGTCTCAGTGTGTAGCCCTGGCTAGCCTGGGACACGGAATCTTCTGGTCTCAGCTTCCCAACTATATCACTATATGTAACTACAGACGATAGCTTTGAAATCAAAAGACATGCTTGAAGTTCCTACCCCCTTCACTAGACTCCCTCCCTTTCCTTGTCTGCTCATCTTAAATTCTGCACTATGCCTGTGGGTTAGTGAACACTCAGATAGCAGACAGTTTCCAAATTGTAGAAAAGCAGAGTCGTTTTTCTCAACACACAGAATTAGAGAATTTTAAAGATGATATAATCTAGGACACCAAATTGAGATGCAAAAGGAGAAACCATTCCTACTATGTGCCCTACAGAGCATGCTAGAGACAGGAGAGCAGTTCCCCTAACAGCCCAGCTTCACCCATGGTCCCTCAGTGCTAAGGAGAACATGGAGGAACAGAGTAACCCATAGGAATGCACCGGGTGATTGAGAAACCCATTATAATACATAAAAGCACAGTCCTGTAGACCTGTGACTTACCCTTCAGAAGGCCTTAGGACAGCAGTTTAGCTTCAGGAGTTTTTTTTATAATAGAAAACTATATTCTTGAATCCATTACTCCACATGCCTTCTGCTTGACTCTTTACTCAAGATTGTGTTCTCAAAGAAGGAGTTACTCACCTGCCCACCAACAGACTGCTCAGCAGACAGACCTTCTGAACAAACTCATTGTAATAAGTGGCAGGACTAATCTTAGAGTCACAGCGTACCGGAGTGTTTCATGGTAACCCTGACCTTTTCAGTAGTCTGCGTCATTTTAATTTCCTACTTTTGCTGTTAACGTGAGATGAATGAAGTCTTTACTAACCTGATTTACCCAAGGCAAATCCCTGAAGATCCACTCTTCGTGAGGTAATGGGAGCCAGGCACCCCTTAGCTGAATGAGTGCATTGAGGTGTCAGTACCAAATGTTGTCCACAATTAGAAATTTGAATTCAGCCATACAACCCCAATTACTTCTGAATATTACACTGTGTCAGAATGGTGTTTACCTAATTTTCCCTTTGGGTGTTTGAGACAGGATCTCACTGTGTAGTTGGGGGCAGCCTAGGAACTTTCCGGCAGCCTCCCGGGTCCTGTGATTACCAGTGTATACCATCACACCTGGCAGAACGAATACTGCTTAACTCTTCTACTTGTAGAACAGATAAAGGAAGTGGGAATATTGAGCATTGTGGATGTGGAGAAAACCAATAGGGAAATTAATAAGAATTGGGAAACCTCAGTACCCTTAAGCATGGGGGACTGGGAGGGAGGTATCTATCATGATGTGGCGAGAAATGGGACTGGTAATTAAACAAGTTGACCTTGATAGAAGTTCAAAGGGGAGTATTAAAAGTATAGATGCTGTGGTTGCACCTAGCATGTTGGTAGACTTAGTTCTCTAAGTGCGATCTGGGGACAAGCCAGCCCTGGTCAGTGTTCATAGCCTCATCTTTCTGCCTGTTTCCTAGGGCTCCTGGGGATCAGGGAAGGATCAGTACAGCAGGGAACTGCTTGTATCCTCCATCTTCGCAGCCGCCAGTCGCAAGAGGAAAAAGCCGAAAGAGAAAGCCCAGCCCAGCAGCTCCGAGGATGAGCTGGATAGTGTGTTTTTTAAGAAGGAGAATACGGAGCAGAGTCACAATGAGATTAAAGAGGAGTCCAAAAGAGAAAGTGAGACATCAGGTAGAAAGCAGAGGGTCCTCGTTGCCAAAGAAAGTGGCACTAAGAAAGACACGGGTCCAACGAAGGAGGAGAAGAAGATGCCATCGGAAGAACTATCCCCACCACATAGCTCCAAACGCAACAGGTCACCACCTCTCAGCTGTCGCCTGGCTATGCTGAAGGAGAGCCCCAGACCACTTCTGACACAGAAGCCCCACTGCGAAGAGACAGGGTCTGACTCAGGCACTCTGCTTAGCATGTCTTCCCAGGCTTCGCTAACGAGGTCCTCCACTAAAAAATCCACCAGTCCGGAAACCAAGCACAGTGAGTTTTTGTCCAGTGCTGGTACCATCACCTCGGATTATTCTACCACATCATCCACTACCTACTTGACCAGCCTGGACTCCAGCCGCCTGAGCCCTGAGGTGCAGTCAGTGGCAGAGAGCAAGGGGGATGAGGCTGATGACGAGAGGAGCGAGCTGGTGAGTGAAGGGCGGCCAGTGGAGACAGACAGCGAGAGCGATTTCCCAGTGTTCCCCACTGCCCTGACTTCAGACCGGCTGTTCCGGGGAAAGCTACAGGAGGTTGCCAGGGTGAGCCGCAGGAACTCTGAAGGCAGTGAAGCCAGCTGCACGGAGGGAAGCCTCACACCAAGTTTAGACAGCCGCAGGCAACAGTTCAGCTCCCACCGGCTGATCGAATGCGACACACTGTCCAGGAAGAAGTCTGCTCGCTTCAAGTCAGACAGTGGGAGCCCCGGAGACACCAGGCCTGAGAAAGAAACGCCTGCCCTGGCCAAGATGTTTGACGTCATGAAGAAAGGCAAGTCGACAGGGAGCCTCCTAACCTCCAGCAGAAGTGAATCAGAAAAGCAGGAGGCCACTTGGAAAACAAAAATAGCAGATCGTTTAAAACTGAGACCCAGGGCACCCGCAGACGACATGTTTGGAGTTGGGAATCAAAAACCTACTGCTGAGACAGCGAGAAGGAAAAACATCAAACGCAGACACACGCTCGGAGGCCACAGGGATGCTACTGAAATCAGCGTCCTGAGTTTCTGGAAAGCGCAGGAGCAGAGTGCGGACAAAGAGTCGGAACTTTCAGCTGTGAATCGGTTAAAACCCAAATGCTCAGCCCAGGACCTCTCCATCTCAGACTGGCTCGCCAGGGAGCGCATCCGCACCAGCGCCTCCGACCTTAGCCGAAGCGAAGGCTGCGAGCCCCAGGCTGAGAGCCCCAGCCTGCTGGGAACACCCACCAGCACCCACACACCGCTGTCTCAGCAGCCCGAAGCTAGGGGTGCTGTCAACACCTTGGCTTCAACCAGCCAGCCCCCTCTTTCCACACCACCACAGTCACCTGACCAAGTAAACGGAGAAAGCTTCCAGAACATGAGCCAAAAGGCTAGTTCTGCAGTCAACACCCACCCCCACAAACTGTCTGAAAGTCCCAACACTAAAGCAGAGTCTCCTCCCTGCCTTTAAGTTGGGTCTGTCCACTCTAGCAAGGAAAAACTACTGTTACACAGTCCAGTAACTCTGTAAATATTTTTCTCGTACCAGAATTGTTATTATGCAGCCTTGGTTTGGGCTGGATTCACCCTTTTGCACTGTGAAATAGCTTTACAGTGCATTACTACCGCCAGAAGAACACAGGTATATATTTAAAAGTATATCAGATAGTTGTATACAAATAAGCCAGGCGTTTGTTGCAACTTACTACATAATATAGTCCTCAAATTGCTGAAGAAAGTCGCTGCCTCCAGCGGCCAAATTGTTCTTTTGGTTCCTCACTAACAAAAGTGCCTCATGATGAAAGTACATTTGATTTTTAGGGTGCCATATTGTTGAAATTAGATAACGTACATTGGATAAACAAATGCATTTTATCAGTAACAAGTTTCCTCACATTTACCAGTTAACACAGGTGGATACAGAAATTCCATTCTTTAGTCATTCCAGGAGGATCTGAGTTTTATATTCAGACTTTTAATACAGTTTTTGAGTTTTGTGTGACTTGAATTTTTAATCTTTCTGTAAAATACGTAATAACTTAAATGAACATATTCTATGTGTATCTTTTCTTCAGATACCAGATTTGATATAAATGTTGTAACATAGGTGTGTAGATCGCGGGTCCTGGATGGAACTGGCTTCTTTCCGAGAAGGATATAACTCTGCATGAAGACTTTCCAAACCTGTGTCATGCCTGTGTGCATACCCAATTAAACACTGGAAATAAAATTGTTTTGGTGACCTTTGCACTGTTGGGAGCTTCCTCTGTTTACAGTGCTGTCTCTTTGTATATAATCTAGTCTTACCTTTTAAAGACTACCTCTGTCCGCAGTCACAGTCCTTCCACCTTTCCGTGAGTACTTGCAGAAGCCTTACTCCTGTGCAGAGAAAGTACTTAGTAACTCCAGCTACAGCACTGTGTTGCTTACCTAGTAACTAGCTACAGCAGTATATGTTGCTCACCTTTTCTTGAGGAGCATTAAGTAAGTGAAAGCCCTTGGGGAGGGAGGTCACTGAATAAATGCTCCTAGAGGGCACTAAATGAGGGCTGTTTCGGGGTGCTAAGCAAAGGTTTTTGGGCTCTAAGAGTTCTTTTGGGACTATACTTCCCAGATATGTAGTGTGTTAGACTGTAACTAATGAATTAGCTCCTCGTGTAGACTGTGACAACAGTTCTTCCCATTGTGGCATGTTATAAATAATACATAAAATTACACATGTTAGGACTTGACTTCAGGAGTCCCTGGAGCCAGCAATCCACAATGCTGCCATGCCTGAAACATTTGTTTATGAAAAGATGTTTTAAAGTTCTCCTGTATCACAAAATTCCTATTATCTATTTAACTATATGTATGCAAACACACATACACACACCATTGTCACAGGGGCTACATTCCCTCATTACAAAATAGGAAAGGAATTTACAACAAAATACATCCTCCGTATGCACATGTTCTAACAGAAGTACATGATCAGACACTGTTTGGATAGATGCAGCCACAGAATAGGCAGTGGAGGCCATGCCATGAGTAGCTTGTGCTATCAGTAATGTGATTTTGTTTCTTATTTTAAACTATGTGGCCCTGGTTGTCATGGAACTTGCTATGAAAACCGGGCTGGTCTGGAACTCCAATCTCCCTGTCTCTGTCTCCCAACTGCTGAGACTAAAAGATGTTTGTTACCATGCCAGGCTGGATGTTATGCTGTCAGTAAAGGTCTGAAGAAAACATTCTTTTTGCATACTTTTATACCACAAAAGTAAAAGTATGTTACTAAAACTGTCCAGATCACCTTTGTTTAGGCATTTTAGAAGTCTGGTTCAGGGCTGAAATTGTATTTCAATATGCCCTTAAATTATGTTTTTGGATTTAGTTGTGTATTTTTAAAATCCCTGATGTAATTAGACTGTTGACTGTTTTTTTTTTTTTTTTTTTCTTTCAGGATTTCACTCTTTAAACATTTAATATATGTATTTTTTACTAATCTTAAAAATGTTGGCGAGACAGATGGGTCAGTGGACAGGTATCTGGCCCCATACCCTCTGAGCCATCCCATTGACCCTATCGTGTCATTGAAACAGCCAGGTCCTTTGCTGCTTCTGAAGAGTGTGTGTATCAATCCTGGGCTTCTTTTGGATAGATGAGGTTAGGTTCATTACTTTTTTGGATCTGCGTCCTCTCTGGTTATTCAGAGCCTGACTAGGTGACTGAAGGTCTGTGTCTAGCAACTATGTTTTGAATCTAGGTTACTAATAAGTGTAAAATCCCTTTGATTTCAGTCCTTTGGGGGTTTGTGTGTTGGTCTTTATGTCTTAGCTTGGCATGTAGGTTTTTCAAGTGTAGTCTGTAGTTGGAACCTGCTTACATTTAGTGCACTTACTAGTGTAGGGTTATTGAGGACCTCTGGCCTCAACATACGCACAGTCCGCATGCATGCACACACACATACACTTCTTTTTTTTTTGAGACAAGGTCTCACTGTAGCCTTGACTAGCCTGGGACTCCATATGTAGATCATGCTAATCTCAAACTCAAAAGAGATCTGCCTACCTCTTGTCTCCCAAGTGCTAGGATAAAAGGCATGTGCCACCATGCCCAGCCAACAATTTTTTTTTTAAATTAAAGTAAGATCACTATATAATTTATTGTCTTGATTTGATTTGTATTGCCACAAAATTGCCTGAGGCCTAATACTTTATAGGGATGTCATTTAACTTACAGAGGGCTAAGAACATGTTCCCAGCATGCTGGGCAGGCGTATTCCATACACTGTTACATTCATGGTAAAGTGAAAGGACATTGGCCATATGCAGAAGGGGTCAAGGGTGACCTCATCATACAACAAACAGCTTAGAGAAGTCGCTCCTTCATACCAGCACTGTTGCCTTCTGAAAGTGATGCCCTTTATATTAGGCACTTAGATGGCACAGTGGGTACAGACGATGGCTGAAAATACCAGTATCTCAGCAATGCCTCAGCAAAGACCGTGCCTCCAGTGCATGGACACATGGACAGTGTTCTCAAGCCACACCCAAACTGTAATACTGGGTAACACAGTCATTCATTCATTGGTTCTTCAAGATGATTGGGTACCAGGGTCGGTCGGTCGGTCGGTCTGTCTGTCTGTCTGTCTATCGCTTTCTTGAGACAGGGTTTCTGTGTGTAGCCCTGGCTGTCCTGGAACTCACTCTGTGGACCTTGAATTCACACAGGTACACCTGCCTCTGGCCTCGAAAGTGCTGAGGTAAAAGGCATGCGCCATCACCACCTGGCTCTTTTTAAGTGTGTTTGAAGGTTTTAATTTATTTCTTCCTATTGAGTGAGTGTGCATACAAATGTGCCATGACACTGGTGTAGAGGTCAAGTGGGCAGGCAGCTTTCTTGGTTCTCTTCTCACTGTAGTGTTCAGAGACTTGAACTCGGGCTCAGGCTTGTGGCTCGCACCTTTACTTGCTGAGCTATCTTGCTGACCAACGATAACTTTTTTTTTTTTAGTAAAAGGTCTTGATATAAGTTGTATGAGCTTGAAGGACATGTGGTGGAGACCTGTGGTTTCTGTCCTGTGGTGCCTACTGTGTGGGCTGAATATGCCCTATTTTTTCTGCCAATCTACAGTGTCACTTCTGCACCCTGTTACTTCCACATACATATGAGGGATGGTCTGGGGCTCAGTATCTGCTCTAGTGCTCTACTCGAGGTTCTGCTCATAAGACACACTGTATAATTCTTGATGGGGATAGGCCAGTGCAGCTGCTTTGGACTTGCATATGAATTTTCTAATTCTGTGTGCTATCTTTAATGTGTTCCCGTCTTCTATTGGAGGAAGTTTTGTCTTCTAATTTCCCAGTTGGATGTTTAAGTTCATTTATTATATTTTTAGTCTTTTCAAATCTAGTAAAGTTTATAATTTCCATGTTTAGAAAGCGAAAACGACCAAGTTTTAATTCCAAGGTTTTTTAATAGTCTCATTGTGATTGTATTTTCTGAGAGATAGGTTTATTTAAAATATCCAAATATGTGACTTTAAAAATGTTTTTTCCTATTTTCTTTTATTGGATATTTTCTTTATATTTCAAATGTTATCCCTTTTCCAGGTCTCCCCTCTGGAAACGCCCTATCCCATCCCCCTTACCCCTGCCTCTCTGCTCCCCCACCCACCTATCCACTCCCAGCTTACTGCCCTGGTATTCCCCTACACGGAGGCGTCAAACCCTCACAGGACCAAGGGTCACTCCAACAAGACCATCCTCTGCCACATATGCGGCCAGAGCCATGGGTCCATCCATGTGTACTCTTTGGTTGGTGGTCCAGTCCCCGGGATCTCACGGGGGTGTGGATGGGGGGGCGCTTCTGGCAGATTGACACTGTTGCTCCCCCCATGGGGCTGCAAACGCCCTCAGGTCCTTCACTTCCTCCATTGGGGACACCCCTCTCAGTCCAACGGCTGGCGGTGAGCATCCGTCTCGTCAGGCTCTGGCACAGCTGCTCAGTAGACAAGCCATATCAGACTCCCATCGGCAAGCACTTTCCAGCATCCACAATAGCGTCCAGGTTTGGCAACTGTGGGACAGTCTCTGGATAACCATTCCTTCAGTCTCTGCTCCACACTTTGTCTCCAAATTTCCTCCTGTGAGTATTTGATTCTCCCTTCTAAGAAGCACTGAAGCATCCACACTTGGTCTTCCTTTTTTCTTGAGCTTCATAGGGTCTGTGGATTGTATTTTGAGTTAATATCCACTTATCAGTGAGTTACCTCACTCAGGATGATGTTTTCAAGTTCCATCCATTTGCCTAACAATTTCATGAAGTCACTGTTTTTAATAGCTGAGTAGTATTCCATTGTGTAAATGTACCACATTTTCTGTATCCATTCTTCTGTTGAGGGACATCTGGGTTGTTTCCAGCTTCTGGCTATTATAAATATGGCTGCTATGAACATAGTGGAGCATGTATCATTCTTACATGTTGGAGCATCTTCTGGGTATATGCCCAGGAGTGGTATAGCTGGGTCCTGAGGTAGTACTATGAGCAGTTTTCTGAGGGTCCACTAAACTGATTTCCAGAGTGGTTGTACCAACTTGCAATCCCACCAGCAATAGAGGAGTGTTCCTCTTTCTCCACATCCTCGCCAGCATCTGCTGTCACCTGAGTTTTTGATCTTAGCCATTTTGACTGGTGTGAGGTGGAATTTCAGGGTTGTTTTGATTTGCATTTCCCTGATGACTAAGGATGTTGAACATATTTTTAGATGCTTCTCAGCTCTTCGAGTTTCCTCAGTTGAGAATTCTCTCTTTACCTCTGTTCCCCATTTTTTGATAGGGTTATTTGGTCCTCTGGAGTCTAATTTCTTGAGTTCTTTGTGTATATTGGATATTAGCCCTGTATCAGATACAGGATTGGTAAAGATCTTTTCCCAGTCTGTTGGTTGCCATTTTGTCCTATTGACAGTGCCCTTTGTCTTATAGAAGCTTTGCAATTTTATGAGATCCCATTTGTTGATTCTTGATCTTAGAGAATACACCATTGGTGTTCTATTCAGGAAAGTTTCCCCTGTACCCATGTGATTGAGACTTTTTCCCACTTTCTATTCGATTCGATTCAATGTATCTGGTTTTATGTGGAGGTCCTTGATCCACTTGGACTTGAGCTTTGTACAGGGATTCTACATGTTGACTGCCAGTTGAACCAGCACCATATGTTGAAAATGCTGTCTTTTTTCCACTGGATGGTTTTAGCTCCTTTGTCAAAGATCAAGTGACCATAGGTGTGTGAGTTCATTTCTGGGTCTTCAATTCTATTCCATTGATCTACCTGCCTGTCGCTGTACCAATACCATGCAGTTTTTATCACTACTTCTCTGTAGTACAGCTTGAGGTCAGGGAGGCTGATTCCCCCAGAAGTCCTTTTATTGTTGAGAATAGTTTTTGCTCTCCTGGGTTTTTTGTTATTCCATATGAATTTGAGAATTGCTCTTTCTAAGTCTATGAAGAATTGAGTTCGAATTTTCTCACTGGGATTGCATTGAATCTGTAGATTGCTTTCGGCAGGATGGCCATTTTTACTATATTAATCCTGCCAATCCATGAGCATGGGAGACGTTTCTATCTTCTGAGGTCTTCTTGGATTTCTTTCTTCAGAGATTTGACGTTCTTGTCATACAGATCTTTCACTTTTTTGGTTAGAGTCACACCAAGATACTTTATATTGTTTGTGACATTAGTGAAGGGTGTCCCGATTCCGTAATTTCTTTCTCAGTCTGTTTATCCTTCGAGTATAGGAAGGCTGCTGATTTGTTTGAGCTGATTTTATATCCAGCCACTTCATTGAAGTTGTTTATCAGCTGTAGGAGTTCTCTGGTGGAGTTTTTCGGGTCACTTAAGTATACTATCATATCATCTGCAAAGAGTGATATTTTGATTTCTTCCTTTTTCCAATTTGTATCCCTTTGACCTCCTTTTGTTGTCTGATTGCTTTTGCTAGAACTTCAAGTACTATGTTGAATAGATAGGGAGAAAGGGGGCAGCCTTGTCTAGTCCCTGATTTTAGTGGATTGCTTCAAATTTCTCTCCATTTAACTTGATGTTGGCTACTGGTTTGCTGTATATTGCTTTTAATATGTTTAGGTATGGGCCTTGAATTCCTGATCGTTCCACGACTTTTATCATGAAGGGATGTTGAAATTTGTCAAATGCTTTTTCAGCATCTAATGAAATGACCATGTGTCTTTTTTCTTTGAGTTTGTTTATGTAGTAGATTACATTGATGGATTTCTGGGTAATGAACCATTCCTGCATCCCTGGGATGAAGCTTACTTGATCATGGTGAATAGTCGTTTTGATGTGTTCATTTAGGTTTGTGAGAATTTTTTTTGAGTATTTTTGCATCGATATTCATAAGGGAAATTGGTCTGAAGTTCTCTTTCTTTGTTGGGTCTTTGTGAGGTTTTAGTATCTGTGTAGCTGTGGCCTTTGCATCGATATTCATAAGGGAAATTGGTCTGAAGTTCTCTTTGTTGGGTCTTTGTGAGGTTTTGGTATCAGTGTAGCTGTGGCCTCATAGAATGAATTGGGTAGTGTTCTTTCTGTTTCTATTTTGTGGAATAGTTTGAAGAGTATTGGTATTAGGTCAATGTGGACGGTGTTTCTTTTTGGTACAGTGAGGGCCAATAAGGAATTTCCTAATGAGAGAAATTGGTCTGAATTTCTCTTTCTTTCTTTGTGAAGTTTTGGTATCAGTGTAACTGTGGCCTCATAGAATGAATTGGGTAGTGTTCCTTCTGTTTCTATTTTGTGAAATAGTTTAAAGAGTATTGGTATTATGTTTTCTTTGAAGATCTGATAGAATTCTGCACTAAACCCATCTGGTCCTGGGCTTTTTTTGGTTGGGAGACTTTTAATGACTGCTTCTATTTCTTTAGGGGTTAGGGGACTGTTTAGGTGGTTTATCTGATCCTGACTTAACTTTGGTATTTGGTATCTGTCTAGAAAAATTGTCCATTTCATCCAGATTTTCTGATTTTGTTGAGTGTAGGCTTTTGTAGTAAGATCTGATGAGTTTTTTAATTTCCTCAGAATCTGTTGTTATATCTCCCTTTTTAATTCTGATTTTGTTCATTTGGATACTGTCTCTGTGCCCTCTGGTTAGTCTGGCTAAGGGTTTATCTATTTTGTTGATTTTCTCAACGAACCAGCTCCTGGTTTTGTTGATTCTTTGTGTAGTTCTTTTTGTTTCTGTGTGGTTGATTTCAGCTTCAGTACAGTTCTCAGCACCCATTTCGTTGTCTCTCAGTTACCTTTCACCCCAGCTCCATCTATGGCCTCTGGGCACTTGCACTCACATGCATATGCACATACATGCACTTAAAAACAGTAAAATAAACTTTAAAAGAAAAATGTAATACACATACTACAAGAAGTTTCAGTAGTTGAGCTTTGCTCTTAAACATTGCAGCTTACACTGACTTCTTTCAGAATTTTTTTTTTTTTTTAATTTTTTACTCCACAATGTGGACAGTGTTCCTTTTTGGTACAGTGAAGGCCAATACTTAGGTTACTGACTGGCATGTCACTGTCTACCCTTCTTGTAATCTAGGCTGACATTCTAAGCATTTTCATGGGATCTAAAGTATATCTTTTAGAAGTACCTTCAATGAAGATCACTGGTCATAATGAGAATTCTGTAAGTTTGGTTTCTTATAAAAAACAAAAAATAATTTAAGAATATGCTTTAGTTTGAATTCTGTGGAGATATGGGACTGCTTCAAGTAAGCTGACTATGATTTGCCTCGTGCTCTGGCAGAGACATGGTTTTGCCAGCTGCAGATAGTTTCTGTGATTGCATGATGTTTGCAATTCTGGGAAATTTTCTGAGGGTGTATAAATGCTAGGGCCCCGTAGGTGGGGTTGGTAGAGGTTCAGAAAGATTGGTTGCAGTTTGTTAGTCGTGCTAAAGAAGAAACAAGGAAGAAATCAGATTCAAGGATCCCTCTCTCTGTCCTCTTACCCCCTTTCCCCTCTATCCTTTCTCTCTCTGTCCCCTTTATCCTTCCTCTCTCTCAGTCTGTGTCTCTGTCTCTGTGTCTGTCTGTCTGTCTGTCTGTCTCTCTCTGCCCCCTCTATCCTTTCTCTCCTATCTAATGATAGGGGATGAAAGCAGAGGTATAAAGGGTGAGAAAACCCACAAAGTAGCAAAGAGCAGCTACAATTGCTCATAAATATCCCCAGCTTCTCTTTATCTTTTGGTGGAATTATATTGCTTTTCATTTTTGAAAGAACCTTGCTACTGGTGGTTAAATAATAGGTTGACAACAGTATTCTCTCATTTGGAGATGCCAGTTGTGTCTTCTGGTGTTGCTGGCAGCCTTTTAAGGTCATCTCTTTGTCAGCATCCTGAGGCTTTGCTGCAATGTGTGTGAGATGTCATTTCATTGGCCAGCTGAGACTTGTGTGGTTTGGTATCTTATCAGCGCCATGCTTTCTGGTATGACCTCCCCTCCTCATGCTCCATCATTTCCTTCAGGAACTCCTTTCCAATGTGCTGAATGAACTCTTCTGCTTCCACAGGGCTCACCTTCCCATTGTCTCCTGTGCTGTGCTCTGCCTAAGTTCTTCACAGCTACTTTCCGCTCTGCTGTGTCTAAGCTGCAGCTGAATCTCTTTAGCAAGTTTCACGTTTTACTTGTTTTATCTCACTTGTTTCATCCCTCATGAAAAATGACACCACTTTTTCAAAATGACTTCATCACCTTTAAAATATCACCTATAATTTACTGCCTTTTGTAAAATGAAGCAGTTTTATTTTCACATGAATTCTAGAAGCAGACTCCCTGCCTATAAATCTAAACATTGCCATTTACAAAACAGGCAAGTTTCCTTACATGAATCCCGAGGGGAGTAATAATTCCTCCCATAGTTCATGTGTGTTGTTATTGACATAATTCATCTCTAGTAGGTCCGATTGTTGTATCTGACTCTTGCTGATGGAGACCATTTTCT
This sequence comes from Rhynchomys soricoides, assembly GCA_019843965.1. Lineage (NCBI taxonomy): Eukaryota > Metazoa > Chordata > Mammalia > Rodentia > Muridae > Rhynchomys > Rhynchomys soricoides. The sequence goes on from JADRCH010000277.1 coordinate 2,174,602, forward strand.
CCTAAAGCACATGCCCACCTTCTGCTGGTATGAGTCAGAACAGTAGATGTAAACATTTACCATTATCAACATCTGTCATAATATATTGAGTTCAGTGTACCCAAGTTATGTTTGCCCTTTCCTGTTTGAAGATGCCCGTAGGCTGCCTGTTTGGAGACCAACAGGAAGAAGAATTGGTGCAGGGATTTGGATGAGCAATTTTTACAGAGTCCTGGGAAATCAGCAAAAGGTTCACAGCAGCCCAGAGTCATGCAGGATTCCCTGGAGTGATCTTTACAATAAGACCAGAAGAGTTTATCAGTAACTAAGCCAATTCAGAGCTGCTTTGGAGCCAGGTGACTCTTAACATTTTGTTCTTCTGCAGTTAATTTGTTACCAAGAAACTAGTAACCTCGCCTGTGAATGTCAGTATTTTTAGGGTAAATATTGTTGCCTCCTCCAAAATGCAGCCTCTCTCAGTCTGAAGCTGCCAGAGAGAACCTTAATTTATAACTTGTTTATTATCTCTGTTTTGTCCAAGATGTCTTGAAGAAGCCTACATTAAAGTTTCCTTTATGGCGTGTTGACATTTTTATGACATTCTAAATTTATCCTGCTCATAAATTCTTAGCAGGGGAAATCTCTCATAATTTCCTTTTCATTTTGCATAAGCAACTTGCCCTGAAGACCTGATATAGCCCCCAGAGGATTCCTTAGCTGCAGAATAATGAGGACAGCCATGGCATTGGTTACAGACCTGTGATCCTTCATAGTTGACCATTGTCTGCCAGACATTTCCCAGCCCCTCTTTGGGGAAATAATGCTTAAACAACGTGATTTGGCCCCGGTCAAAGCAGAGATGAGGAAAATAATCTCCTTCATGCTGGCAGATTTCTCATGGGTTGAGTAGAGGTATTGAGCAGCAGGAAAACCAGGCCCAGTGCGTGCCAGCCTCAGTGTGATATGACTTGAGAGAGCGTCTCCTATAACCCGAGTTGGCCTCCAAGTCACTCCGTAGCCGAATTCCTAATCCTCCTGCCTGTACTTCTGGGCGCTGGGGTTACAGGTGATGGGGTTACAGGCATGGGCCAACACATTCAGCTTGTTGTCATTTAAAAATGAGAGCCATATTTATAGTATAGGGCTTTTTAATGATTTATTTTCATTTTGTGTGCATTGGTGTTTTGCCTGAAGCTAGAGTTGTGAGCTGCCATGTGGGTGCTGGAAATTGAACCCAGGTCCTTTGGAAGAACAGCCAATGCTCTTAATCTCTGAGTCATCTCTCCAGCTCAGTATAGACTTTAACTATTGGAAATTAGTAATTGTTCCATCCCTCCAGCTCACTTTAGCAGACACCATGTAAATGAAAACTCTCCAATCACAAAATGTAGCCTATTTCCTTCCTGGGGTCCAACTGAAAGGGGACTGCAGGCCAAGGCCCACTTCCAGCTCAACCGTCCTAAGTCCCACCCTTACTGTCTTGCCCTGTGTAATACCTTGTCATATTTTATGATCATGCCTCCAGCTGCAGCTGATTGCTTTTCCAACCCATCCCATATCTCATTATTTTCTATTGCATGTTGTCTCAGCAGATGGGTTGCCTGCCTGTGGCCATAAGAAGATGGTGTTCAGAGTGAATAAAAAGGATGTCATACTAAAATAACGGTTTTAAAGGCCAAAGTTCTGGCAGCACTGGTCTTAAGCACCCACCTTAAAGGCATGTGCGTGTTTCCAGGTCACTCAGCCCCTCCTGCGTGCGTCTCTCAGCTGTCACTGTTACCTTGTGTGTTGATCCCCAAAGCACTGCCCTGACTCTTGGCTTGACTGAAATTTCTGCACACAGAGAGGGAAGAGTTTTGTTTTCTCGGCCCCAAGCCCCATATTTAAGGAGAGATGAGAACAGGAAGGAACAGAGACAGCCCCTGCTCCCACTGTTAGGAGTCGCACAAGAGGACCAAACTGCACACAACTGTAGCATATGTGCTGAAGGCCTAAGTCAGTCCCGTGCACGCTTTCTGGTTGGTGGTTCAGTCTCTGTGAGCGTCTGTAGGCCCAGGTTAGTTGACTTTGTAGGCTTTTCCTGTGGTGTTCTTGACTCTTCTGGCTCCTACAATCCTCCCTTCCCCTCTTCCACAGAACTCCCCAAGCTCTGCCTAATGTTTGCCTGTGGGTGGGTCTCTGCATCTTTTTCCCTCAGTTGCTGGGTGGAGCCTCTCTGATGACAACTGGGCTGGGCACCAATCTATGAATTTAGCAGAATATCATTAGGAGTCATTTCATTGACTTTTTATTTATTTATTTTTTTTTTTTTTTTTTGCCAGTAGTGTTTGATTTTATCCTAGGTTTCCAGGCTACCTAGTCTCTGGGTCCTGACCCTCCAGGCAATATCAAGGGTGGACTCATGCTCATGGCATGTGCCTCAAGCTGGACTAAGTGGCCTAAAGTTGGCCACTCCCACAATTTCCACACCACCTTTACTAGGTTTCTAGTCCATCCCCAAGATGCACCCTGATTCCAGTTGTCTTTCTCAGTACTTTTTCCACCCCTCTCCCCCAACCTGATCCCTTCGGTTCCCATCCCCCACCATCCCTCCTCTGCCCTCATGTCAATTCTATTTCCCATTCTCAGTGAGATTCAAGTGTCCCCTCTTGAGCCCTCTTCGTTACTTAGCTTCTCTGGGTCTGTGGAGTCTAGCATGGTTATCCTTTCTTTACAGCTGCTATCCACTTTTAAGGGAGTAAATACCATGTTTGTCTTTGTGGGTCTGGGCTACCTCATTCAATCACTCAGGATGACTTTTTTTCTAGTTGCATCCATTTCTGCAATTGTTTTTAGCAGCTTAGTAATGCTCCTTTGTGTAAACACACCAGTTGAGGAACATGTAGGTTGTTTCCAGTTTCTGGCTATTACTAATAAATCTGCAGCTTTTGGGAGCTTTTTTTCCCCTACTGGGTTGCCTCATCCAGCCTTAATACAAAGGGAGGTGCCTAGTCTTACTGCAACTATGCCAAGACTGGTTGATATCTATAGAGTCCTATCCTTTTCTGAAGAGAAATGGAGGAGTGGATTGCAGAACGGGAGGTGCAGGAAAAGAGGAGAGATGTAGGGGAGGGACTGGGAGCAGAAGAGGGAGGGAAAACTGAAGATATATAGATATAGATATATAGATATAGATATGCCCGCGTGAGGTAGGACCAGGATCCAGGCTTGTTTCTAATTTCTCCATCTATGCTGGGTCTCCTCATATTATCTAGTACCTGTCCTACACATGAATACATGATTTTTTTCCCATCATCCACCTCATCTGCTCTGAGCTCAGCCTAGGCTTCTTCAGACAGCAGTGATCATGTTTAGTAAACTACTGCCAAGAGAGGAGCCAGTTCCCGAAGGGCCCAGAGAGAAGTTAGCTGTCCAGAGCCTGCTGCAGGTTCCATGAAGGAACTGAGAATCTCCCACAGAACCTGAAGACAAGCAGGGGCCAGCCTAGTTTTCATTTCTGTCTCCAGAAGGATGTTCTCACAAGTTTCCAAAGAGAAATGTCTGGGAAGATAGGATGTCTCTCTCCAGAGGTGTTCAAGGAGATAAGCTACACAGCCAGCTAGAGGCCTGCATGGGCTACAAGAGACCGTCCCAAAACACAAGAGAGAGGGAGAGGATCAAAGGAGGTGTCAGGCTAGAGACATTCCAATGCCAGCAAAGTGCTCTTCTAGTCCTTGTGTTAGATGGTTTTTCTATCCCTAAAACACCATAAAAATTTGGGAGGCTTCACATTTCCATTAGCAGGCAGGAGAAACTTTGCCCCTGAAAGAAATGCAAGTAAAAGTGACAAAGCTTGTTAGAATGTAACAGCTTGCTCCCTCATCCTCCCTCCCTCCCTCCCTCCCTCCGTCCTGTATTTTCCCTGAAAGTCTATGGTCATCACATACTCGCAGTACCTGCAGAGGCCAGGAGAGGGCATCATATTCCATGTAACTGGAGTCACAAATGGTGGTCAGCTGCCATGTTGGTAGTGGGATTCAAATCCCAGTTCTCTGCGAGGACAACAAATGCTCATAACAGAGAGCCATCTGTCTCTCCAGTCCCTACACTCAAATTTTAATGGGGATTTGAACTCAGGTCCTCATGCTTGTACAGCAAGCAGTTTACCAACTGACCTCCCTCCCACCCCCCAGGGGATTTGAGAAACCATGTAAGCCCAGCAAAGTGTTGCCAGGTGAATGTATCAGAGAGCTAAGTGGGCGTATTGAAATATGGTGAAAAGCAAGGTTGTCATGGACCTGCTTGTCTGGGTTTAAGACGGCAAAGGCCTCATCCTTGGTTGGCTGTAGGTGGAGTGGGGAACATGCAGGGTCACTTATCTGTTAATATAATGGGAAATTCAGGAAGAGGTGTTTTGTGGACCAGAGATGATGAACTTGATTTTACACCATGCTTAATAGACTTTAGCTTTGAATCCAAACTCAGTTGCAACCTGTTACGGTGGATTTCACCTGCAATCCAAGCACTGGGGTCTAAGGTAAGAAGAATCCTGAAGTTGAAGAACAGAGAGAACCTAACTAACAAAAAGAAAGAAGTTTAACAGGCAGCATAATAGAGCCTCAGGCCAGTCCTGACTTAGCTCTACTCTCCACACACAGCAGGGACCTACAGCCTCTGTTCCTATCTTGTACTTTCTGTCCACTAGATCCCCTGGACATTGAAATGCAGCAGTTGGCTCAGGAAACCTCCATGGATCAAGAGTTAAGGAGCAGAGTGCAGACGTTGAAGCTGGTGTTAGCTGGTGGATTGTGGGATGTCAGCCCAGAAACAGCTGAGCTTGCTGCAAAATGACATCTTTCAGTCTGGACCCCACCTAGACTTCTATGACAATTAAGCACATGTCTGTCACAAGCCCCCCCTACCAACCCTGCCTAACACACATATAAGCTCTCAGATCCAGCCAGCAGGGAGCAGCAGCACTGCTAGTCATCAGTAGACTTCTCCAGAGCCTTGAGAGAGCTCTGATGTGTATTGGAGTTCTCTGTTCCCAGGAGAGGAACTTTAGATCTGGGAAGACCAGGAGAAATAGAAGCACTGGAGAGATGAGGTCTCTTGTCTGTGATCAGTCTGTGGGATGAGGAGGGTGGGATCTGATGTAGAGAGAGTACTGAGGGCATCTCAAGTGGATGCTGCTTGAATTTCACAGCTTTGTTGTACTGCCTTTGCCCTGTGGTATTCACTGGTCCTCCCTTGACTCTATTCCAAATACAGAGTTATGAGACAGATGCAATAGAGTGTGGGTGGTCCTTCATGCAGGCTGGCTAACTTCTTCTAGAGGCTCAGGAGAGACACCCTTGTTCATTACACAGGGTGTCCCTGAGAAACTTGACTGCTCTTAGTTTTCAGAACAAAGCCAGAGAGCTGTTCTTTCATTGAAATCCACATAGTGTTATGCACAGGTCCAAAGTCACTAAGATGGATATCCCAGGATACCTGTGCCCTGTTCACACTTCTATCCACACTGATTCACTTTTACTGACATTTTCTTGAGGGTCTTGATGTGCAGGGCCCAACACACAGTAGAGAGCTGACCAGTAAGTGCATTGATTTTCGGTTCTACCTCTTGCTCTCCTGGAAGTACTGTGAATAGGTCTAGCTCCAGCGGCACACCCTCTTGATATTGTCCTGTGGCCCTTGGCCTGTTGTTGTACAGACTCAGGATCAACATGCTTTGGGGGAAGAAGAGCAAGGGTCCATGAAAGAAGGGCTGAGAGATCTGGTTCATGTGCAATCGACAGTCATGGATTAGAAGTCCACAGAGGGACAGGTCTGCAGCCAGCATCTTGGCATACCTATGAGAAGGAGCATAGTTTCCAGCCATCAAAAACAAATAAACAACAGAAAAAAATGACAACCCTGCTCTGCATCTGCTTGTGAAAAGAACCTGCTAACTCTCCTTGTGTCCAGCAGAGGGCGAACTGGGGCTGTGCAGCATGGAAAGGTGGCGCCTACCTTTCCTTCAAGGTATGCCACAATTGTCCAGGGCCTGCAGGATTCCCCAATGTGAAAGGGGGTAGGTAACTTCTATCACCTTTTCCAGTGGAGTCCTTATCTTCTCTGGAATGGAAATGTCTGAGTTCAGACCCTTGGACTGCTGCTTACAGGCTGGTAACCCACAGCAAGTTGCTCTGTGCCTGTGAGAAGGCTATGTATTACAACACACTCAAGTAAATCATAGCACCCATCCCAAAGGGTCATCGTGAGTGCTGAGTGGCCTAGCGTTTGTGTTTGGCACTAAATGCTCCATGCTCGCTAACACCCTGTTGCCTGTTTTATTTTGTAGCTTATCCTGGCCTCACAATGTAAAATGACCTTGAGCTTCTGATCCTCTCACGTCTACCCAGAGTGCTGGGATTATAGGCATGGACAACTATAACTAGTTTTATGCAGTGGTGGGGATGGATGCCAGGTAGAAGTGGGTAAGCACTTCCAACTGAGCTACATTACCACCTCCACTACTGCCTTGTGACATCACACACACAGCCTTCTCTCTAAGGGACCAGGTGCCCTGCCCTTGCAGACCTGTGGCAAGAGTTCTCACACACTGCCTTGTCCCTGTGTCAGACTCTTCAGGGTGACCAAGGTTCCATCTGGATAGCTTGTCTCGGACCAGTAGGGGAACACTGTTGTGGGTTGCCCTGGTGCTGTTTGTATTTTGATGTTAATTCTGCTTCCTCAAGAGGGGCTGCCACAGAAGAAGGGTAGATCACGTACTCAGGTGATCCCACTGAGTTTTCTTGTCATTCTGACTGGTCAAGTGAAGGCTAGAGCTGAAGATTGGGCAGGGGAAGGGAAAAGAGGGCAGGAGGTCTCAGAGAGATGGAGGAAAACTAGGTGGGAGGAAGATGGAGCAGAACCACAAGGCCTGGAGAAGCTGCAAGCAGCAAGGGGTCTCATAGCTGGGGAATAAATTAGTAGAGTGATGATAGATCTGCCTAATCTAGCCATATAGCTTATAAATATAATAACTGAGTTGTGTATTTTTATATGGGGTAAGAAATTACTAAAACAGAACACATAATAAGGCTCCAGAGTCTAGAAATTTCCATGGTGGTCTTGAGTAGGTCCCCATCTCCTCCCTGAGCTTCTGTTTCCTTAGGACAAAAGAATTCCTGTTTTGTTGTGTTTTGTTTCATTTTTACTGCAAACTTCTCTTCAAGAAAGACAAGAATACATAGAGGATCAGCATTGTTTTCTGCAGCTGGGTGGAGCAGTCTAGCTTGCCCTTTTGCCATGGAGGCACATGAGTTCCTCCCAGGCCTCTAGCTTTCTAGAGGGTTGAGGGATGGGGAGCAGACAGCACTAGCCCAGACCCTAGTGTGGTTACCTTGCTTCTCCCCATGACAGACAAGGAGTTAAGGGAGGAGCACCACGTGACCCCACATGGTGGTGAGAGTTCTCTCTTGTCTCCTGAGTGTAGAGGCTTCAGCAGGTTATAAGGGCTCATTAGGTCTATCTTCAGGGTGACCCAGAGAACTGAAGGAGTTCAGAAAAGAGTAGAGGCCCTCTCGTTGGGAGGCCCCAGGGCCGCATTAGTCACATGCAACCATCTTGTCCCATAACCCTGCACTCAACCCTTGGCACTGTAACTTTTGACCTGGCCTCCAAGGCCTTAGCCATCTGTCTCCTAGAGTTCATAGCCTGGCCTTATTCAACCCACACCTTAACACATGCCAGCACATACATGAATACATGCTTGCACATGCACAGAGTCCAGCTACAGGGGTAAGAGCAGAGCTGCAGATTAGCTAAAAGGCAAACATGGTCTCTCTTTGTCTTTATTGTCACTGAGCTGGATAGTTTTTTGTTTACATGTTTAATAGTCTGAGCTGGGGTCCAGCAACTACAATCTGAGGAGCTGAGGTGTGTGGAATATTTCAGGCTTACCCCTATGGAGCTTGGTATCTCTACTCACAAATGGAACCAGCTTCAGGTTGGTCAGGAACTTCCCCCATGAATATGCCCACATGCCCCACACCAAAGCTGGTGTGAGTCCATTGTCAGCAAATCCTGGCGGTATCAGCTCCAATTAAACACCTGACTCTAGATCACTTTCCTAGGACATGCTTCATTCCCTTGGGTCCTGTGTTTCATGTTAAGGAGTGGGGATATGGGACACTGCATTCTCACCTGCATCCACATCCTTCCCTGAAGAACATGGTCTTACAGGCCAGTGTGTGTTCAGCAAATTGGACTCACATGATATAGGGCCACACTAAGGTGTGAACATGCCGAGAAAGCCTAGATGTGTCCTTCTTCCAGACTTAGGTAGGTGAGCTGTGGGCCTCCCCAGTCACCAGAGAGGAGGCACCACTGGATGAATTATACCACTGGAATTACATCCCAATGACATGGTGTGTAATTGAGATGGGCATGGGACTAGAAGCTTGGGACAGCATACTGGGAAGCTAGATGGAGAATCCCTCCAAGCCTTTGGCTGGACTAGGGGAGGAAAGGGTTAAATGAGGGAGATGTTGGAAGGCAGGGAAGGAATCCCCCTTGCCATGCTTGCCTGTCTTCTTTCTGTAGTTTGAAGGCAGGGATAGGTCCTGGGCATCTCTGAGACATCATCAAGGTCCCCCAAGGATGTCTGAGTTACCTTCCTCCCCAGATATTCTCATCCCTTTTCCTTTTGCCCCTTATGGAACAGCACCTTCAGATCTAATAGACCTAGCTGGAGTTAGGAGGCTGTACTTAATTTTTAGTGAATTTTACTTTTAGAGCAGAGTGAGAAGAAAAATTCCTTTCTTGTATTGGAGTAACCCACATGATAGAACCTCTTACACATGACTCACAGACTCTGGGATACCTCAGTTAAGAAAGTAGCCTAAAGGTCCCTTAGTACCTAATACCTTTCCACTAAAGCAAAGGAAAGAGAGGCTCCCATTTCCTCCCAGATGTGAGGCATGCTCTTAAGAGCCTCAAGTGTCTGGCCCACTCTCTGGCTGATAAGGAGTGTTTGACTCAGGCAGTATTGCCATGTAGGATTGGTATTTTCCAAATTTAGCCTGAAGAAGATCTATCCCATGGCCTTAACTAGACCCAGGCCACCACAGCCATTTGCTGAGGTTTGCTGAATGGTGAGAGAGTGAATGGTTCTCAGAATGAATGCCACATGAAGGACTGGACAGAGCAGTGTTTTATGAAGGAAAATTGCTGTTCTTGTGTGTGTGTGTGTGTGTAGGTGTGTGTGTGTAGATTGTCAGGTAAGCTATCAGGCCTCGGTCTCCTGGCCTTCTTTTTGAAGTTTTAATATTTTCTATTACTGTGTATGGTGTTTGGGGGTTGGGTGTATATCTGGGTATCAGAGGACAATGGTGTGGCATCAGATCTCTCTTTCTACCTTCAAGAGGTCTAAGGAGAGATATCAGGCCACCAGGTTTACAGAGCCAATGCCTTTATCCCCAAGTCCAATTTGTGCTTGTCTTCAGTCTGCTCCTAGCAGTCCCTTTCTTTGTCCATCTCTGACTTGTGGGATGTGCCAGGCCCATCTGGGACACCAGGACACTGCCCTCAGTAATCTTGGCTGTTTTTCCCTTGTGAGACCTAAAGGTGATCTTAGCTTTGGAATCTGTATTGCCTGAAATCTGTGAACCTCAGACTATGAGCCTCTAGATTTTAATGGCTGCTTCTATTTCTTTAGGGGTTATAGGATTATTTAATTAATTTACCTGATCTTGATTTAACTTTGCTAAATATCTATCTAGAAAATCATTCATTTCCTTTAGTTTTCCAATTTTTTCAAGAAGATGCTTTTCAGGTAAGACCTAATGATTTTTGAGTTTCATCAAGGTCTGTTTTTGTGTTTCCCTTTTGATTTCTGATTTTGTTACTATGGATATTATCACTCTGCCTTTTATTTGGTTTATATAAGGGTCTGTCTATCTTGTTGATTTCCTCAAAGAACCAGCTCTTGGTTTTCTTGATTCTTTGTCTTGTTCTCTTTGTTTCTCATTCATTAAGGCATGGTGGAAAGTAAATGAGTAAAACTGTACCCCACTTCTCAGGGCGGGCCTGAGGTTAAATACCTTTTGTAGGGAGGAGTGTCTGGGAAGGAAAGTTTAATTGGCTAAGCCTCCAGGCCTTTAGGCACCTCATTAAAATGAAGATCTGTCTTGAGCCTATGTGACCTGTGGTCACTTCATGTCCTCTACCTGTGGAGGGTCTTGGGGCATTGCCCTTATGTGACTGAAGGACACAAATCTATGGAGGACTGCGGCCTCGTGCCAGGAGCCTGGTGTCCAGGAGCATGGTGAAATGCCTTCTCTCTCTTCAGGGTCCCCAGGGTTTCTAGCCTTAGCTCAACCAGGAACCAGGCTGCCTTTCAAGGTCCTACACAATAGAATCAAACAAAACTGTAAAGATTCTTTGTGCCATCCTTCACATGACACAAATGAAGACTTTTGATAATTATTATTAAAATAGGCTCATAAAAAGACTGTCTTTCACATGCTAAAAAAAAAAAAAGCAGAATTTCACCCTAACTAGTCTGTATACCCTACATAGACTAATACAATCCATAAAGATATCTTGATAATACTTAAATTTTGTTTTGAGATTTGTAGATTGCAGAATGTAAGCTTTGGTGAGATTCATAGTCAAACATGCTGAACTGACCTGCCTGAATTCCTGATGTCCTGGATCCAGTCAGAATGCAGACATCAGAGCCTAATAACGATTGTTGGTGTGGCCTTCTTAAGGCCTAACCAAGTCTCACATTTTCCCTGTCTTCCCTCCTCTCCCCTGCAAAGAAATCTCAATGCCCATATTCAGAAGGAAGAAATTATGAAGAATTGTCGTCCCCATTCCCTGGGCTTGGGGGTCTGGAGGTGGTTTTTCTAAGGTTGTCTTTCTGGGGAATTTAGAAATGGTCAGGACTTAACAGGGAGTATATAGCTAAAATTGATTGTGTAGCCATAATCTCATTTGATAAAAATCTTTATAATTGTTACTAAGCTGAAGTTATAATTTCTTACATTGGTGCAGAAGTTATTTTGATGCAGAATTAAGGTTTTCATTGGTATGAGTTTCTTCCATTGCTGCAATAATTTTAGGAATGGAAAGCTTAGACGCAGTCCTTCTCTAACTGCCATTGCAAACTGATCCTGGATGATCAAGCTTATGAGTTAAGGGCTGTATGACAATTCATGGCTCTGAGTTAATTGTTAGGGTTTTCTAGATATTTTAATTAGAAATAGCTGAGAGTAACTAAAGGACCACAATCCAGAATACTCTGCATAGTTAGTTTTCAAAAAGGACAGAGATCCACAGAATGTGACGTTTAATGTTATTTAATCATTCTTTGTTGTTGAGACATATCTGCTCCTGACACCTGTTTCTTGGATTCAAAGAAGAAACTGAGCATCTCTACCTCCAGGTGAGGTTGTACTTTGAGGCAAGGTAGCCACGGGGCAGAAGTTGCCTGTTTATCTACAGACATATTATTGTCCAGAAAAAGGACACACTATGCAGAAGAGTTGACTGATTATCCTTGCCAAGAGAGGGTAGTCAATCATTCATAATTCTACATTACAAAAGCCTCTCATATGATCCTGGGCCAAATGGCCACATTTGATGCTCCAACTTGTTGAGATATAGGGGGTTGGATAGGTAGAGAGCTGTCTCTACTATTTGTCTCAGTTCTGGCAGCTGTGTTAGTCTTCCTATATTTTCAGATAGTATTAGTCGTTCTTGGATTTCTGACAGGGTTGAAGGTTAACCATAGTCTCTTAGCCAACCCAGGCAATTTAGCATAGAGGGAATATATTTGGGAGAATAGTTCTCAGGTAATATACAAGCTAAACCGGGACATAACAGACACGGAATAAGAAGCCCTTTTAAGTTAGGCTAGATAACAGAGTGCGTTATTTAATTGACAATAATGATAGACTGGATGTTAGGTGTATCTTATACTTTATTAATTCCAAAATGGTACGAGTTATGCTCATTTATATTTGAGAGAAAAGATTTTTTTATTATTGGACAGAAAAGGTGAAAACAGGCTTTTGCACCTTTACTGGGCTAGGAACAGACCGAGAACCCCAGCTGGTGCCTAGCCAGTGATAGCGTGGTTTGTTTTTTAATATTACATGCAACAGTATGTGATTGTTCTGTATATTGATATATTTTACTAACACCTAATCCCCTTATATGTATAAAACAGCTGTTAATGCAAAGTTGAAGGTTTATTAAATAACCAGTTTATTATATACACAGAAATAATAAGAAATCATCATTTTAGTTTCAGTTTTCTGAAAATAAGATATTGAATATGTTTATCTTGAATACAGGTTTTCTTTCCACTTATACAAGTTTTCCTTCAAGAGTTTTGATAATGGCTGCAGTCATAACAGCGAGAAGGAAAATATAACTTTAAAAGTGAAAAGCTGTTCATTTAATTTGATGTTGGCTGTTGGTTTACTATATATAGTTTTTGTTAAGTTTACGTATGGGTCTTGAATTCCTGATCTTTCCAATACTTTTAACATGAAAGGGTGTTGTATTTTGTCAGATGCGTTTTCAGCATCTAATGAAATGACCATGTGATTTTTTTCCCTTGAGTTTGTTTATATAGTGGATTACATTAATGGATTTTCATATATTGAACCAACCTTGCATTCCTGGGATGAAGCCTACTTGATCATGGTGAATGATGGTTTTGAGAGAATTTTATTGATTATTTTTGCATCGATATTCATAAACGAAATTGGTCTGAAGTTCTCTTTCCTTGTTGGGTCTCTGTGTGGTTTAGGTATCAGAGTAATTTTGGTTTCATAGACTGAATCTGAGTTCCTTCCGTTTCTATTGTATGAAACAGTGTGAGGAGTGTTGGTATTAGCTCTTCTGTGACAGTCTGATAGAATTTTGCACTAAAGCCATCTGGCCCTGGGCTATTTTTGGTTTGGAGGTTTTTAATGGCTTCTGTTTCCTTGGGGGATATGGGCCACCAACCAGACAGCATCCACCAGCTAATACGAGGCCTCTGAAACATATACAGCAGAGGGCTGCCTGGTCTGGCCCCAGTGAGAGAAGGTGCATGTAACCCTGGAGATACATGAGGCCCCAGGGAATGGGGATTTGTGGTGGGGTGGGAGTAAGGGGGATGGGGACATCCTCTTAGAGATGGGGGAGGAGGTGTGGGATGAGGAACAGTCAGAGGGCAGACCAAGAGGAGGATAATGACTGGACTGTAAAAAAAGATTAAGGAATAAAAATAAAGCGGAAAGCTGTTTTATATTTGCTCGTTAGTTTTGTTGATCATCAAAAGACAGAGACACTAATCATATATAGTGCCTCGCTCCAGAAAAGGATCAAGACAGAAGCTTAGCTTAGAGACAAAGTAAAGGGAAAATCAGAGGTATTAACATAAAAAGCAAAAGCGGCTTTGTGAAGTCAGGAAAAATATAAAATATAAACACGGACACAAGCTTTATGAAGTTGTATGCATTTGAATGTTGGAGAACTTTGGACAGAGTGGTCACTTATCTCTCATTGTGCTGGGTAAACACTGAGTGATTATGTAAGTCTGTAAGTGAACACCAGCAGTGTGAAAATCTAATTGGTATAACCTAGGACAACTTTACTCTCTTTTAGGAAGAATATACAATATACAGTACTGTATGGATTACTCAGTGGCCATTGCCACACTCATATTTCTGGCACATTTTGGATTTTGTACTTAAGATCAGTTACTCAACATGAAACTTTTATTTTTTTTATTTTTTTATTTTTTGGTTTTTTGAGACAGGGTTTCTCTGTGTAGCCCTGGCTGTCCTGGAACTCACTCTGTAGACCAGGCTGGCCTCGAACTCAGAAATCTGCCTGCCTCTGCCTCCCAAGTGCTGGGATTAAAGGCATGCACCACCACTGCCTGGCCAACATGAAACTTTTAAAAGGTCACTTAACTATTGACATTGCCTCACTTCTGCGATCAATCACCCAGACAAAGCAATGTACTGCAGGAAAGGGATTATTTGGCCTACAGGTCTAGGTTATAGTTCATCATAGTGGGGAAATCAGAGACAGGATCTGGTCACAGCACAACCATAGTCAAGAAAGGAATGAAAGAAAAGCAGCCTATTTTTTCTTTTTCTTTTTTAAGATTGGTTATTTTATTTATTTACATTTCAAATGTTATCCCCCTCCTTAGTTGTCCCTCTGCAAACGCTGTATTCCATGCCCCCTTGCTTCTATGAGGATGCACCTCTCCCACATACCCACTCCTGCCTCAGCACCCTAGCATCCCCCTATGCTGGGACAGCAAGCCTCCACAGGACCAAGAGCTTTCCCTCCCTTTGATGTCAGATAAGGCAATCCTCTGCTACACATGCAGTGGAAGTCAGTGGTCCCTCCATATGTAAGGAACAAGGAGTGGAGCAGAAAAGCCCTCCAGAGACTGCCCCACCTAGGGATCCATCCCATCTGCAGACTCCAAACCCAGACACTATTGACAATGCCAAGAAGTGCTTGCTGACAAGAGCCTGATACAGCTGGCCCCTGAGAGGCTCTGCCAGAGCCTGACCAATACAGATGCAGAAGCTGGCAGCCAACCATTGGACTGAGCGGGGAACCCAATGGGGGAGTTAGCAGAAGAACTGAAGGAGCTGAAGGGGTTTGCAACCCCATAGGAAGAACAAATATATCAATCAACCAGACCACCCAGAGCTTCCAGAGACTAAGCCATTAACCAAAAAGCAACCTATTTGCTCACTGTTAGTTCTCATTCCTCAGTCTACGGAACATTGGCACCCATAGTGTGTCTTTCTGTAACAACAAGAAAATACCCCATAGACATCCTCTCAGCAAACCTGATGTACAGAATTCCTCAGTTAAGGACCTGGTTACAAGTGATTCTAAGTTGTGGCAAGTCATTTAAAACAGTTCTACGTAGCTTCCTGGGTGTTGAAATGCTTGTTTATTTCAATAAATGAAACCATGAATGTTGTAAATCACGAATATTGTTAAGTATTTAAATGAAAAACTTCTCATAACTGTGTGACTTGATATGGAGATAATAAACCAGAAACTAGATTAGCTGACATCATTCATCCAGAGCATATATAGGCACACACGCACACACACGCACACACACACACACACACACACACACACACCCTCACACAGGCACACGCACACACACACATACACACACACACACGCTGTACAAGTGCTCACACACATGGACACATACATGCACACATATAGACTCACAGACACATGCACAGTCACATACACTCTCATAGTGCACACAGGCACACACACACAGACAAACACTCTCAAACACTCTCAAAAAACTCACAAAACACATCCACACTTGAAAATCACTTCAGTCCAAAGAATCAAAGTAGAGTATAACCAAATGCTAGTGTAAAGGTTTGGCAGTTAAATTCGTGTGTTCTTCTGTTAATGTCATTTCCTCACATGAGGGGGGAGTATGATTCCAGAGAGTATGTTCATTTATACCTCATATGGCCTGATGATAAAACAACTGTCAGTGCAGTCTTACTCATTCCTAGATTTATGAGTGATAGATTTTGTGAGTGATAATTAATAACATTGTTAATTAAATTTATTAATATTTATAAATGCCAACAATTTTTTAATATAAATCATTGAACTCCTAACATTTATCTATTCTTTTTACTCAGTAGTTCACCAAATTCACATTGATTCTCTATTATGTAGCACACTTATTCTATGGCCTGTAAATGCCTCTCACTTTTAAAGTGTCCTGTGCCGAGTAGAAAGTCCAATAGAAACTTTACCCCTTTCCATTCAATTAATAACATTTCTGAAATTAGGAAATTGTAAAGAGTAGCTACTTTGAAAACTTAGACCACTATCTGAAACTACTATCAATTAATTGAAACTATTAATTAGTTAAAATGACTCATTTCTTCACATTGCATAAATCTACATAATGTATAAAATTATTCATATTTCTCATTTGAATCCTGGTTTTTCTTTAGCAAAATACTTTGAAATACAGAGTTATTTTCAGATAAAATTTGCTGTTCTCAGACCTGTGTAACCCATGCTTCTCCCATCTTAAATGTGACATTATGACTTAGACTCCCAGGATTCTTTAGTGTGATTTAATGTAAGTTGTGATTCCTACACATTTTATGAGTTATGAAATCTAGAACCTACTATCAGGAAAAGCTCAATACATCATGAGTTATAAGCCACATCCTAATGCAGAGTTGTAAGAGTGAGAAGAACAGGGTCACAATCCAGGCAGAGTGTGGTCACTTGTGATGCCAAGAACCAGTGGCCTACAGAGATAGGACTGCAGGTTTAAAGCTCCTGAGACACATGGTGAATTTAAGACCAGCCTGAGCTCTATAGCAAGACCATGTCTCAAAAATAAAAATCCAAGCATCTAAATGCTGAGCAGTTCCATGGCAGAAACCACTCTAAATGCTTTGCGTATGTGTTTGTTGAGTAAGCCCCCTATGACCTGAGAGATGAGCACATTTTGATTCCATCTTTATGGCTGAGGGATTTAGGTGTGGAGACAATACTACAATGACTAGCAACAGAGTTTAAGGTAGGCTTTGGATCCAAACGGAGGAAAGCTCAAATTCAGAAAGGTGGCTTTGGACAAGTGTGGTTTTAGGTTAACTTGGTAAAAACTGAAGTCATCTGAGAGGAGGGGACATCAACTTAAGGAAAAAATGTCCATAAGATCTGGCTGTAGGCAATCTTGTAGGTTTTTTTCTTAATTAGTGATTGATGGTGGAGGACCCAGCCTATTGTGGGTGGTGCCATTCTTGGGTTAGTAGCTCTGGATTCCATCAGAATTCAGGCTGAGCAGGAGATGGAGAGCAATCTACTAAGCAGCACTCCTCCATGGCTTGCCATAATCAGCTCCTGCCAGCAGATTCCTTCTCTGTTTGAGTTCCTAACCTCAAAATTTTTAGAGATGCATTGTTGTCTGGAACTGTGAGTGAAATAAACTCATTCCTCTCCAAGTAGTTTTGGTTATGGTGTTTCATCACACAGTGGAAATCCTAATTATGACAACTTGTTACTCATTTAATGTGACATTGCCACCACAGAGCTGTCCATGTTTTTTGGGAAGATTGCAGATGGACTTCGGAATACTGTGCAAGAAGAGCAATTGGACATTCAGTGCTTGGCAATCTGTTCTGTAGGAGCTTGGGAGATAAGAATGTTGAGGGCAGTGCAGCGGATGGAGGCCTGGCTTGGGAGCTTCAGGGGGTTGTTTAAAGATTCTCTCGGGGCCATTTCTTATTTCCCTCCCCATGTTGCTTTGGTCATTGTGCTTCATTGCAGCAATGGAAACCTAAGTAGCAGATCAGGCATTCAGCTCCATAGTGACATCATTGCCTCCCATGTAGAGTTGTATGTGCCATGTTTCCAACATTGGAAGAAAAAAATGATTGTCTGAATTAGCTGCCCTATGTTAATGAGAATTACACGAATAGTTGTGTGTTTTTGAGTTAGTTTTGTTAGAATTCTTTGAAAGTCTTCATTTTCACAGAACTATTTTACACTATGCCTGTGCAATGGCCATCTCTATGTAGTTGCCCTCCAAAATGAGTGCAATTGTGATGCTGATCTCCACGACAGTGACAACAGCACAGCACTAATTAAGGTAGACAGCAGACAACAGCTTCAGTGTGGCAAGGACTTGATGGGAATACCTGGAATAAACAGGACCTCAGCTAAGTGAAAACAATAAAATCTGTGGAATACTTGTTCTCATTTTCCAGTCTATTTCTTGATGTAACACGCACAGGCTTCTCAGACTGAGTATGAAAGAAGTGTGGCCATTTTATTAGAACACGGTGCTGATCCAAATGCTGTGGACACCAGTGGGACCACGACACTGCACTATGCTGTTTGGCATAACAACACCTCAATGGCAGCCAAACTGCTGTCACACCATGCTGACATCACTATAAGGAATGAGGTAGAGACCACAGAGCTTTGGTTTATAGATTATCTGTACTGGGTGTGCTTTACAATGACTTATTTGCCCATATGCAGTTTGATTCACAAAATCTAATAACACTTGCATATAGATACTTTAAAATATTTCACTGGGATCCTTCTTTAATTCTTCAAATAAGAATTTCTGGAAAGATAAATGTAAGTGAATCCACAGATCTCACATACTGAAGACTTCTCTAGAAGAGCCAGACTGCGTATCAAGTTCTTCCTCCCATGCTTTCATTCCTAAAGACATTTCACTCTCTCTCCTTCCTTCACTAAACAGAATTATTGCCTCCATTCATAGCAATTCAGAATATCTTTCTAATTTCCTTATGGGCACACACTTAGCTGTAACCTTTCAGGACTTCATGTTGTCTCACACTTCCCATACAAGCTTCAATAAGACACAAGGTTTCTACATTACAAGCAATGAATCTTCCTTCCAGTTAAAGCCACATGGTATCCATCTCAGCATGTCTGTTGACTTCCTAGATCACTGACAACACCAGTCTGACAGTTGTAAATAGATAGCCACAGAGTTGAGTTGTCCTTTAGTGTGTGGGACAGATCGAATACAATCTTGATTGGCCTTGAACCTTTTGGTTAGATAAGGATAACACTGAACTTGTATCTTCCTCAGCCGCTAAAGTGCTGGGCTTAGGGACATTTAGCATCATACCTGGCCTATGAAACCTCTTGGATCACTTTGATATTCATTTCCTGCGAAATACTTATTTCAGTGACAGCCCTAAAACAATTCAATGTAAGTGGAGTAAAACAAGTGTTGGAGAAGATGTCCATGGGCACATTGTCAGTTTATTACATTTTATGCTGATTTATTAGAGATTTATTGGAAAAAAACTTGCTAGAAAAAACCTCTCGTGCTTGAAACATTAAATCATAGCAGAAAAATTTCACCACTTTCCTTGAGAGATTTGTTAAATTGCATGTCTAGCATAGGGCTTAATCCTCCATATTTCAAAGAATATTTATTTTTCCAGACTACCAAGGCTCACATAAATGCCATGTTTATTTGTTGGAGAAATAGTATAAATATGAGTGCAATAAATCCTGTATGTAAGAAATATCATCACGTGTGTTATGCCTCTTACATGGTGCTTTTGTTATAAACATTCACTGCATTAGCGACTTGAAGTTGACAGCATTACGGAAGCATTTGCATTCTCACCAAGCTATGGAAGAAAGTCTTTAGACTCTACTTGTGGTATCAGAAACTCATGGCAGACACTATTTCAAATGGTTCACTAAGACATAAGTTGTAAATCAAATGACACGGTATCAAATGTACTCTGATGGCTTATGAAGAATGGATCTGTGTGAGAGCACAGAGTGGTGAGAAGGTCAAGGATGTGTCTCACAGAACCTCAAAAGATATGAGCTCCACTGGGTCTTGCATGTGATTTTCCATTGAGAAATATCAAGTTCTCAGAGTTACAAAGTATGAATTTTTTAATAGGATAGCTTTACACTGGGTTATACTGGCTCAAATAAAAAGCAGCTACGATCTGGCAAAATATTTAGAGGACCAGAGAGGAAAACCGGAGGTAGCTGATGAACTAGACAGGTAAAGCTGTTAATTCTTTATTTTTATGTCTTTGTGGGATTCTGTAGTGTACACAATACCTGAAGCCCTGTTGCTGGAATTCCCAACCCTGTTAAGCACATATAAAACTACATAATCCAGATATTATAATTAAAAGCTGTATGCTTAGATTGGTCAGACCTAGCATTATACTAACTTATTCCCTAGCTATAAGACCCACTGAGACTTGGACTTTCTCTTGGACCATCATGGCTTCTCCACCTCTTCCTCTGTGCTCTCTTCTCCTCTCATCTTCTTCCTCTCCTCCTACCTGCCCCCAACTCTCGAGGCTCCAGTCCCACCTTTCCCATTCACTGCCCAATCACTTGCTGTAGACTTTTATTAACCAGTTAACATGTGGAGAAGGTTCATGTGACATTGGCAGAGTATATGATGGTCGGCTTGTTGGGGGCAACCCCTCTTGAGGAACCAGTGTTAACATCAGGATACAAACAGCATCAGGCTAACCCATTTCATTTCCCCCTTTTTGTCCATTTAAAAAGGCTCTTTCTCTTATAGTACCAAACGATACATAGCAGGGAATATTTTGAAATAATCATGTGATCTGCTTCTTGGGACAGTTCCATTATAGTATGGATAATTCCCTCACTTAAAACCTCCTATTCCTGACATCTGCAACATCCTGTTAGAACTTAGTATCTGACAACATAAGATTCCCCATTGCCGCTTTACACATAAATCACTTGGAGACTCCCTGGAGGGACTCAATATGGTACACATTGCCTAGCCTCAGTGGCTTTTTTCTTCAACACTGGTCCAAACCAGCATTGCCCTGTTATGTGTGCATTTTGCCATATGCTGTAACACCATCGCCTGAATGGTGATGGGTACTACTTAGTGATTTTGCAGCTCAAGTGATACCAAGGCCTGTGAACACAAGACAGTCAAATCTCCAGACTCACTTCCAGACTGGCATTTTGTAGCAGTGTCACAGAGGCCATCTTCCAAGTGCTCTTGTTCAGTCACTGCCATCCTAAGGAAAGCATTCCCACCTGGTTTTAATTTTATACCTGGATCTTTGATGGTTGGCTTCCTCTTCAAGGCAGCACTCTTTATGCAAAGTGTTCTAACCTGTATTCAGTATTGCTGAGCCCTTTACCCAGTTAGCCATCTTGTCTAAAGTCTGTCTACTTCCACCAGGGTCACACCCCATGTCTTACCAAACTGAATACTTTTCAACCCACTTGTTCCCCTCTTTTCCTCTTGAATATCACTTAGCTATTCTTGAATAGCATAGCTAAACCCACGTGCAATTACGATGTTATAGCCCAAAGAGTAATGATTTTTGGAATATTTCCTCCACTAAATAAACTAGACCACTACTTTTAAACTCCACTTCAGTTAACATATCAGGCATGGATCCATATTCTGGGACAGAATCTAAGGTGTATGGCCTCTGGCCAACTCCCCAAAAGAGTATTTTATTCCAACTGAAAGTTCATGATCTGCATTTTTTTAAAATGAGCATTCTGGTATTATGAACCAATGTCATTTTGAGCCAACTGTAAACCACAGCTCCCAAGTTTTCCAAATGCCCACAAATCAAGTTTCCAAAGTCTAAGAAGCACATGGCAGTCATCACAGAAGTGATGATGTGGCACTAACTTCCTTTTTAATCACTTTTCTCACTGATAAGGTGATAGCTGACAGGTCAGCTTGATATAAAAAAATGATATTGGTTCAGCTTTTCAGAGAATCTCTAGTCTATCATGACAGGAAAGGCCTGAGGGTAGTGTTCTGTCTTTGGGAGCAGGACCATGGAGCAGTGGCTAACTAGTGCTTCTTTAATTGCATGAGGTACTTTATGAACACACAGACACTGTATCATGAGCATGGGACATGAGGGTCCCTCACAGAGGTCTACAATAAAAGCACTGCACTGAGTAGCTCTAATGTTTTCAAGCAAGCAATGAAGAAAGAGAAATTGCATCATTCATAGTAATTACACCCTTTTGAAATCAGAAAAATCTGGTCTTAGTGTCTTAAAATTCATAGTTTATATTGGTGGATAGAGCTCACTGGGAGTTTGTATGCTTTGCATTCTTATAAGTTTGATACCCACTAAAATTAAAAAAGCAAATGCATATTTGTTCAAATTACCTTTAAAGTTTGTGCAGACAAAGGGGCATTACTATCTTTTAAAACTTTTAGAATTCCTGTAATCATTTGCATGATTTTTTCAGAAACTAATTTGGTATTTTCAAACGTGTCTAGTTCTGCACAATCATTTTAAAATATATTTTTCAACTTACAGCTGAAAATTCAGATTTAAAAGTGGCAATAAAGCTCAAAGCAGAGGACAATCAACAGCTTCCAAGAACGCAGTAAGTACACACTTAGAAATTCTATATTGTGTTAATTTCTGTAAGAGTCAAAATAAATCTTCCTGTGTCCAACACTAGCATATAACCACATCTTAGAAATATTCTCCTTGATCACATATTTGATAAATCCATATTGTTACTCTTTGTTAGTAGTTCAAGTTTTAGCAGCTTTATATTAAAAACAAATTAAGGCTTGCTTTTGTTACAGGAACTATGTAGCCCAGCCCAATCTCAAATTCATGTTCTTCTTTACTTTTAGACTTCTGGGACAAAAAGCATAGGCTGTCACAACCCATTGGTGGTAAGAATTTAATGATAAATATTTTGACAGTCTAAACTTAATGTTGTATACATGTCATACTTAGCTTATCTATGCAGACATTGGTGGAAATGTATATTTTATGTATTTTGCTATTGTGAATAATATGTGAAAACTAATATCAAGGTATATTTTTAATACCTGCTAATACTCCATAATAATGTGTAATTATAAGACATAAATATTTGATGAAAAAGATGGATTTATATTGTAACCTAAACATTGAAATCTTGAAAAATATTTATTTTCTTGTAAGTATGAGATTAAAAACACATTTCACAGAGTACACTCTTTGCTTTCTCATTTTAAATAGTACTTTGCCAATTTTGTACATATGTATTTACATTGCTGCCCCAGATCATCTCAGATCTACTCTCACGTCACTACACTCTCAGCTGTGTGTTCTATTTCTTTTTAAAACTCATTAAGTACAACTTGTGCTACCCATATACTTTTGGGTATGTGGCTTTTCCCGGAGGGTTGACACCCTCCAGGGACTCTACCCTAAAAGAAAATTAATTATCCTTCTCCCAGGATCTCTTGATTTTAAACAGCTCCTTAACTAGGGGTAGGTGGTACCCAGATCCCCTCTTCTTGATGAAATTTTGTTGAGCTTGAGCCTGCACAGTTCTTGCACATGCCGAATCTGCTGCTCTGATGTACCAGGAGACACTCTTCTAGAAGTCCACTGCTTTGCACGCCTAACAATCTTTTCATCTCTTTTACTACGACAATCCCTGAGCCTTGAGAAGAGGGGGGTGTGATATAGATATCTTGTTTAGAACTTAGCATTTCTGAGTCTTTTATTCTATGGACCTTGACCAGTTGTAAGTCTTAGTGCTGCTCATGCTCTAAGAAGATTCTCTGATAAGGGGTTGATAGATGGGCTACTCTGTGGGTATAACAATAAGCCATTAGGAGTCAGTTTAATTTTCTGTCCATGGAGCAGTACAATAGTAGTAGGTTTTCCACTAAGGATATGATCTATTTACTCTCAGGTTCTTGGCTCTGACCATGGTTCCAAGTGTGGGTTTCATGTATAGAATGAGCCTTAAATCCAACTAGAAAATGGTTGATTATTTTCATGATATTCAAGAGTCTTCTTTACCACCAGCTGAATCTCGCCATGGTTGTTATAGTTGCAGTTAGCAGGATTCCCATCTGCATTCGATGGTGATTTCTTTTAACCTATAGCACAGTGCTTTATTGTTTCAACAATATGAAAGGTAGCTAGTATGGATGATGTTTCCAGAATATATTATTGATTTCCTCATGTTTTATGACTCAAGATGTCAGGTCTCTAGCAATAAGCTCTTACCATCAAGCCCTAGAGGGTAACCAAGAACGTTATCAATATCCTGTAATATTTGGGGCCTATAGGTCATCACTTGTCAACAGCTCCAAAAAGTATCAACACATTCCTGGCACTGCAGTTTTTGTCATCCCTTGTGGTGTTTCCTAGGGATATCATTACCCCATTATAGAGTAACTCTGTTCTTTATATATGTGTATATGAACATACTTTAAGTTGCTTCTATAGTATCAGATTTTTATATGATATTTTTGAAAAGTCTTTCAAAACAGGACAAAATGACAACCTATGTATTGGAAAAAGATCTTTACCAATCCTACATCCAATAGAGGGCAAATATTCAATATATACAAAGAACTCAAGAAGTTAGATTCCAGAGAAACAAATAACCCTAAAAATGGGGCACAGAGCTAAACAAAGAATTCTCAACTGAGAAATCTCGATTGGCTGAGAGGTGCCTAAAAGATGTCCAACATCGTTAATCTTCAGGGAAATACAAATCAAATTGATCCTGAGATTTCACCTCACAACAATCAGAATGGCTAAGACCAAAAACTCAGGTGACAGCAGATGCTGGCAAGGATGTGGAGAAAGAGGAACACTCCTCCATTGCTGGTGGGATTGCAAGCTGGTACAACCACTCTGGAAATCAGTCTGGTGGTTCCTCAGAAAACTGGATATAGAACTACCTGAGGACCAGCTATACCAATCCTGGGCATATACCCGAAAGATTCTCCACTATTTTTATTCCACCCTTTCAACCACCTAAAATTCAAGAGGAGAGAAAAAAAATGATACATAGGAAAGAGATCCATAAATAAAGTCAGGGATAGGAGATGGGTCACATTTTTTTCTTTAATTTTTCTTCTTGTTGATTAGGGAAGAAGAGTTTCTTGGGGGATTTTGATCTTCACTGCCAGGATATCCATTTTGTTTTTGCTTTTTTTTTACATGACTATTTAAAAACCACAACCAATAATAAGCAACAACCAACCAACAATGAACTCAGAACCATGAACAACCAACCAAAAACCCACATGCTCTCAGTGGCCCTAGCGTTTATATAGCCTCTGGAATGTCCAAACATCCAAACATCACAAGTCATAGAAACTATGTATAGCTAGCAAAATCACACCCCTGCTGTAGCATGAGGCATATCATCGTTAGATACTAGGGATAAACTAAAGCAGCTGCATATCCCATACCTATGATTAAAATGGAAAACATATTCTGATAATGTTTCTGTGGTTTTAAAAGAAACCAGTATTCCAAAATTGTTTTTGACAGCATTGCACTTGAAATATAAGCCCTTTCAGAGACTGTCCTCACTTTCCACTTGTTTCAGGCTTGTCTGGAACACAAATTAACTTCACTGCACACAGGCCTCTGAACATCACGTTAGAAACTACTAACTCTCTACTAAACTACTCTAGATTCTGCACTGCTCATTGATATAGTTTTGTCTTCCAGGGACCCAGGCCATCCCTAGGCTTAGCCTGGTCTCCAGACCCTAATATGTGCTGGGATGTCACAATTTCTACTTTTCCAAAAATACTATCTGCAGTGAAAACATGAGGCAAGACATAGACTTTGTAAGCAGTATATTGTGTCTGGGGCTACCATGTGGTGCTAAGAGGCATCTTATCAGGGTGTCTGAGCTCTAAGCTGGACCACTAGGTCTCAGCAATGGGCTATACAGAGAATATAGCTAAGTGACACTCAGATTGGAGGTTAGATGAAAAGACCAATTAATAAAATCAATATGTAAATTAAGGGCCATATACATGCATGGTTCCGGGAAATTGGAAGTGACTGTAGATTTTGCCATCTTACATGTGTCTGAGGTTCTGGGGTCCTAGATATGGCCTTGCCTGTGTCCACAACACACATCCGCTCAGGACTTCGCTGACTCAGGGTTTTCTGAGTGCCCCACTGCCCAAAGTGTGTGAGTTTACTTACTTTTCTTATTTATGATTTTGCATACATCCTTGGAAAATATGGTAGGTCATATATTCCATGAACATGGGCATAGGCCCACAGGGACAGCTACCACCAAAAGCAGGCAGGATGAACAAGTTTCCTTGCGACTTACATTTCCAGAGGAATAACAGTCCATCACCTTTCATAGTTAGGAGCATGTCTGTGGGTGGCAATGACTGGTGCTGGATTACATCTCAACCCACAAACAAGAAACACACAGAGAGCTAACTTAAAAGGGCAGGAGTCTTCTGAAACCTCAGAGCCCCCATCCCCAGTGCCAAACTTATTCCTCCTATTCCTCCTGAAACACTCAAGAAACTGAGGTCCAAGCATTTAATTGTTCAAAAATTTGGAGGACCCCTTATTGAGATGAGCATAGTGGAGGAGTGCAGGGGTCTGGCAGTCAGTGAGTACTGTCTCAGATTCAAGCTAGCCTTCACTACCTGCCAAGCTACGTTCCAGGAAACATGGCCTCTATTCATCTCTTCATTCTACAGACGGTCGGAGTGGGTAAGCTAATTGCCCAGAGTTAAACTAGGGGCTTGTGATGCACAAGATGGCTGCAGACCTGGGAGGAGGCTAGTCAGAGTTGCCTAAAATTAAGTCCTTCTCTTCATCCTTGACACCCCACCCAGCCTTACATAGGTGTCGTGTTCCATGAAATTCATGGTTTTACCTCCTATTTTGTTTCTCAGAATAATCCCCAATCTCAGCACCAACGGGATGGAAATATGACAGGCAAAGAGTTTTCCAGCAAAGGGAAGAAAGTGTCCAATTTCGAAGCTGAAGTGACAAGCCATATGCCTGTCCATTCTCCAGGGATGCCTTCCTTACTGGAGTAGTCCTGGAGATGGGATGCTAGTCCCAGCAGGAAGGGGTGGGATTCCAGGGTTTGTGTGGAGTTGAGGCTACAGGGCATCTTCACCAAACACAACCTTCATGTGGTATAAGTCGCTTTCCCCAAGGTCAGGCCTGAAAAAAAAGTGCAGCCCGATTTAAAAACATCTCCCAGATGCCAACACCCTCAGAAGTGTTCCCACCCTCTGGTTCAGTTGCCTGCAGGTCTTATTTCATTTTCTGAACTATGTGAGTGGCCCCAAGGTGGAAACTATGCATAGTCCTTGTTTAACATGTGGAGAAGTCCCCTGGTTTCCTTTTCCAGACTAGCAGGTCTAGGGGAGATGTACCCTACCCATGCATCCTGTCCACCCAGTTTGCATTCTGGCCTGCCTGAAAGCAGCCTAAGAATCCGCAAGATAGAGCACTTGCAGACGTTTGACTTAGTACGCAGGCACAATACACAGGCTGGCAGAGGTTGAGTGCGCAGACAATTTTGGCCACACAGCAGCGAGAACTAGGAGCCTGCCTTCTGTAACAGGGGTTGTCAGAAGTAGCATCTACTGGAGCTGGTGGGGCAGTGCTGGTGAACCCTCCTTCAAGCATGCCCTCTGCCTGGTGATCCGGGTGAGCTGTTGGCCAGCCATTACCTGCCACTGAGCTGAGGGGACTGGGAAGGGATTGGAATGCAGTGGACATGGGATCCCTTGGGTAACCTCAGAGCAATCAGAAGCATTGGATGGGACCCAGAGGAAGTGTAGGATACCCAACAAGCATGAGGTGTAAATTACCGCGGCTGGGAAGGAAGAAGAAGGCAGGGAGTTTGAATGAGACTTAAAATCTTTGGGGATTGTGTGGCCACCCGTGGGTTAGCGACAGTGAACCTCTGAGCTGTCTTAGCAATGGAAACTGCCCTTGTTCACTGGAGGAGGCCAGTGAGTAGGAGACAATGAGGATCTGTGTTGTCTAGTAAATCTTAGCAAGAGCTGCCGGGAAATGTGAGGTCGAAGAATCAAATGTGCAGCAGGAAGGGAATAGACTCTGCTGGTGTTTGTTTATGAAATCTGGGGACCTTTAAAGAAGTAGGGGTTACACTCCTAGAACCTTAGGGTCCCTGTGACCACAGGGGAAGAATTCAGACCATTTCCTGCTGTTTAATTGTATCAAAGCAACAATAGGCTTGGGGAGGCTTCCCTTCCTAAGGGGAAGCAGTCTGCCTAGAACAAATGCAGCCTCTGGAGGGCTCAGTATAGGAAAGTACACCCACCAGTGAGGCATCTTCTCGATTCCCAGGCTTGGAATCCAGTCCATTGTCTAAGCGGCCAGCAGCCTATGCCACACACAACCCCAGTCACACCAGTATGAATGGAGCCATGATGAGTTGAGAACGGAGGCAATCAACAGATAACAGGTGATACAAAAGGCGTATCTTGTACAAGAACAAGGATTGAACAAAATTATAATATGTCCAACAAGTTTCACATCACAGGCTTGCCCTGAAACCCATGTTTGCCATTTTCTATTGCTGTAAAAAAAAAAAAGCCAGAAAAATGAGGTCCCTGTGTCTCATGGCTGGTGACTGGAAAGACCAAACTACTGGATACAGGATGGGGAGAACCCTGCCTGTGTCAACATAGTGAGCTATGGAATGTTAATCCACTGTGGGCAGGAGAAGCCAAGGATTCACAGGAGCCTCATGTGGGAAGAATTCATTCCTGGAGGTACTTGGGTAGTCGCATACCACCTAAAACACTTTAGAGAGAAAATTTGATTCATTGATCTAGTACTGTTCCCAGGACCGGATTCTTTCCAGGTTGTTGCCTCATTTAGCACAATGCTTCCACCTCAGCATTTTCACACTAAGGAACATAGTTACACAGAATTAAGGTTTGGAGGACAAACATCCAAGTTGTATCAAAGCTCAATGCTGATGACAGCAAATGGCCAAGCTCCAGAGGGAAGCCACAACATCCGCTTACTTCTCTAATGTTTGTCTTCATTTGAGTTGGGGCCTCCTCCTACTTCAGGAATTTTTATGCCTTCTCATGTACCTTAGTCATTTAAAGAAAAAGTGTTGCTCCTAGTTGTTAATGGCTTCTAATGAGATCTGACACCATTTGAGTTCTTCCTTGGTCTAGAGTACAGCCCCGTTGAGAAGGTCACTCATTCAGTGTGCTTCAGCAATACGTTAGAGATTTCATTTAACATGGTACATGTCATACGGAGGAAACATGCTTTTATTGTTCTTTGTGACCAGATTCTGATGTTCTTGTATTACTGATTAGAATGAAACTCTAAACTGGAAAATGAGTCTATCAGTCTTTCTAGCTGCCATAAGAAATGGTCATGAATGTATTCCCTTAAAATCCTGGGTAGAACCAAGGATGGGAAGCCTGTTTTGAGCCTTTCTGGGAGCTCTAAGAGACAACCTCTGGTGTCACTGTTTGCCTTTTGGAAACTGTCCTTTTGGGGAACTTTAGGGATCTTGATGTCCCTGAGATTCTGGCAACTAACAGTGGTCAATTCTGTGCCTTTTATTGTTCTCATTCATAAAGACGTTATTGTGATAGCATTGTTAAGCTATATAAATCTCCATTTTTAGGTCAGCTTCTTCAGAGGATCACTGGGAAAACAAGCAGATTTCCTCGCAATCACTCAGAGTATGTTGAGCTGCACATGAGCACTGTGACCAAGGACCTGGTCCCCAGGTCTATCAGAGGACAAGATCTCAGAAATCCTCTTGCAAGGAATTATGCCAAGCCTCCCTTAGAAATGCTATCAGAAGAGGTCAACCAGTAGAGAGAACTTTGTCTAAGGGAGCACCCGTTAGCTTTCAAATGTTCTCACTAGGACCTTGGAGGACTTCAGATGATGTCTGACCTGGGATACAGAGTCTTGTAGGAAATGGCAGAAGCAACCCCTCCATTTCCTTCCCAAGAAGCCAGGTGAGAAAAGTTTCCATCATAGGATGCTGCTCCCAGAGTTCAAATCCCCTCAGAGGACACAGAGGCCCCATAAGAGGCCTCTCATCCTGCAAAACACCTTTGCTCAGGGAAGCCTAACCATGAGGGTAGAGAATGCACTCTCTGGTTTTTGATTCCCTCAAAGGCATGAGTGCTCCTTGGGGCAAATCAGTTAGGTAAACAAAATTGAGAGGAAGACTAAAGGGCCAGAGCTTCTTTCTGTAGAAATACTGTAAAGGATTCTGATTACCAAAGCCTATGCTCAGATGTTCCCTCTTGTTCTCACAGAGGAGTCCATGCCTTTGTACACAGACCCTTTCACTGGGACAGAGCTCAACAGGGAGATTTGCTAAAGTACTCAAGACAAAGAGAACAGATAACTTACAAAGTGGCACATGGCCACTGAAAGAAAGATCATCACAATTGACATGACTTCTAGTTATGAATATCCTTCTCTTCTGGTTATGAAGAGTCCTTTCATGTACAATCAAGTCAGAGTTTGCATTCCGTAGGACTATTTCAGGTATTTGTGTCTATAAATATTCCCTTGAGGAATGTCTAGAAGGCCTCTCCCCTATAGTCATCAAGGAGGCCCACTGGTGGTTAACCTTGTGTGGCCACAAAGTTAAGGCATGACCCTTCAGCCTGAAACCTAATACAGGAGACAGGGAGGGAGGGTTTTCTCCAGGGCCAGCCCTCCTGTTATTCAGCCGTTCACCTCTGCTTGAAGGCCCCTCCATCTTCCCATCCCTGTGGTTCATGCAACATTCATTCAGAGCAACCTAGTGCCATGTCATCTCACTTCCCACATATATAGCATCATGTGTTTTCCCTTGGATTGCAGGGCTTCCTGTATCTATCCAGATCCTCAGCCCCAAGGCACAAGAAGCTGTGCTTACTCTACACAATACAGAAGCTAAACCACTTCTTGATTTCCTTCGCTGGAAGCCAGAGAACTTCGTGGTAGGCACCCTCCTGCACAGGACCATTTCATCCCCCCATGCTTGGACACACCATCTATCTACTGGCCCAGAAGACAGGCTCCTATGGCGATGCTGAAAAGTGTGGAAATTAGTTTGGAGAATGCCTGTTCTTATGTCCCAAGGCATGGCCATGGACCCCTCTGCATGTAAGACCAGTATGTGTATCTCCACTAATGACAGTAAGCATGGCATGTCAGTTTCTTAGACTATGTCCTCAGGATGCTCAGCTTAGTGTCCTATGTCCCTCAGATACTCAGCTTAGTTAGTGTTCTATGTCCCTCAGGAAATGCATACATTTCCCCAGTCCCCACAATGAATGTCAATACTTGCACGGATTTTCCTTTAGGTATCTGTTCTCATTCCTGTTAGGAAACACCAGAAGGTGATGAGAGTGTGCCTGCCAGCATTCCATATTTCTCCAGGGACAAAAGGCCTAGCACATGGATTCTGACAGCACTCCTGACAAAGAGTGAGGATTTCCAGACAACACCAGTCTCTGATTGTCCCAGTGATGGTTCAGTTGGTAGGGCTTACCTCACAGGACACTCTTCCATGCATTTGAGTTCCCTCAGGTCTGCAGGTGATCTCAGATGAAGCCTATCAGAACAGAATCTGCTTCAAGGGACATTTGTCTCTGTAGCAACAATGGTCCTCTTGAGCTGCTACCCATACAAGGAGCCCAAGAGATTTTTGTCAAGTCTCCTCCTATGAAAGCCAAAATGATCATGCCAGGGCTCCATGACCTCATAAATGAAAACAATGTAGCCATTATGGACCTCTGTGCTAATCAGCATTTAATATACACTCATATTTTGCAATTATCTTTAATGGGATAACAGAATGAACTTCATCCAGAGGCATTTTGAAAGGGTTATCAGCACCTTGCTGAAGATGATCCCTGACCATGTAGTGTGAACCCATTTTTATAACATATACAACGCAATTCCTTATAAAACAACAGAGACAACCTTGCTGGTATTTAATGAATAGAATTCATTAAATGGTAAGTGGATATATTTTACTAAGTTCTATAGAATTGCCAATTGATCCATCAGAGAGAAACATCATTGGAGAAGAACCACACAATGCTGCAAGGTTTCTATAGTGCTGTGTGGCAAGAGCAAGCAGGAACTGTCTTGCTCCACTAAGGGCTTTCCGGTTTGCAGTTAAGTTCACTAATACAGCTGGCTTGGAAAACTAGTATTCTTTCTGTGATGTCTTTTTTTCACAAATTGCTTTTGAAAATGTGCTTGATGGACGAAGAGTGTCGATTGTGACAAATTCTGTGTTCTCACGTGTGCCAGTCAGGCTTTTCACTGAAGATGTCACACTCAACAGCACCTCCGATACTCTCAAACTTGGAATAAATATCCCTCGTGTTGAACACTGTGTGAACATTTACACCAACGGGTTCTTCTGGGACATGCATTGCCCTAGTGCGTGAAGGTCTGAGTAGTGTTTTCTTAGCACTGAGCCCGACACAGTCTTTCTGCAGCTTCATATTTGTCTTTGAAGCACAAAATATACAAACACTTCCAATCTCTTTTGTTTCCTGCATGTATTTTTAAAGACTTTTCTTTTTAAATGGCCACAAGAGTAATGGGATGTCCCCAAAAAGCACTTGCTTCAAATTTAAATGGTCCAGTGCATACTTTACCATTCATCAGCAGGGCTTTGGGTAAAGCAGAAAACTGTCAACGGCAGTTTCTGTACTACTTCAACCTAATTCTGAATCTTACAGTCAGAGTTAATTCACCCAGTAGCATAGGAGAGGTGCTAGAACTGCCTGTGTTTATTTGGATTCATCTTTCACCTCACACACTTGAACCTGTCAAGGTGCCTAGTTAAGTGACAGGAAAATGTATATAAAGAGAGCTGAATTAATTAGAAAGTTACATGTGTACTTAGCTAAAACCTTAACATGTCAGTTTATTCTATTGAAATATTAAGAAAGCAACACAGTGGCAGGACAAGAATGTTACTTGTGGGCATTTTTTTTAAGGGAAGTTATTTTACTGCCGCAATTTTGGAAAATTATGCCGACTTGACATTTATTTCCTACTGATTTCATGAAGGTTTTTAACTAAACAACTGGGTTACCATCAAATTGATCAGCCTACCTTATTTTCTGTGACTCAGTCTGACTTGCTTGTTATTTAATTTAATGTACAGATTGCCTCCCGATTCCCTCAAGGTACCACCCGAATTGGCTATTCCAGAGAGATAATTTCCCAAGGGCCAGAATAATAGGCTTCGTGCTGTGCGCTACATCCTTTGGGTTTCTATTATAACCTTAATTCAAAAACTTCCTCTTACTTAAGTGAACATTAATGAGAAGATTCCTGAAAAACACAGCTGTATGAATTAGGAAGCTGCATATGTATTTAGCTGAATCTCCACACCTTAGGGTAACTTGTAGGATTACAAAAAGGAAGAAAGTTGTTTCCCACTGAGCAGTAGATGAAGTACAAGGTCTGTCTTACAGGAGCGCTTT
Organism: Rhynchomys soricoides; assembly: GCA_019843965.1. NCBI lineage: Eukaryota > Metazoa > Chordata > Mammalia > Rodentia > Muridae > Rhynchomys > Rhynchomys soricoides. Next base: position 2,207,417 of record JADRCH010000277.1, read on the forward strand.
AAATAGAAGTTCACCTATGGGTATCATTTCCAGAAGGTAATGTTCTTTCAGGCTCTACTGACAGCATGAGCCATTTCACTACAGAATAGAGTTGAAATGTAGTCCACTGGCTTTCTAGGTGTCTATGCTCTGACAGACTGTTCCATCCTTCAAGGATTCTCTGATTTTCAGTTTTGGCATTATAGCTTGTTAATATCCTTCCAGTTCTCTTTTTATAGAATTATTATGAGATTTTATGTCCACTATCTCATCGTCTATATCCTTAATTCTTTGCCCCATATGTGACAGGATGTGACACAATCCTGTCATCTTTGTTCTTTCTCTTGACCAGAGGCTGCTCTTCCTAAAGAATATTAAAAAGACACATTTTAAAATAGGAGGTCCAAAGAGAGTTCACTTTTCAAAAATAATTTTTTTACATGTGCTTGAAGGAACTATATTGTGTATTGTGACAAAATTCAGTGTTTTCACTTTTAATAGTCAGGACTTCACTGAAGAAAGTCAAACCCACTAGACATTCCATGCAGAGATCAGAAATTGAACGAATGCTATTAATTATGTTACATTGAAGTACTTATAATCAGAGAATGCCTCAGCTTCTATGAATGATCAGTTCTGTTCACAACACATGGTGTTCCAGACTTGTTGATTGATCTAGGAGTGTAGAAGCTATCACTGAGTCCAAGCTTAAGCATACCAAACAGGATCACTGCTTCCATTGGAGTCTTTAATGTGGGTTCCCTACCCATGTGATATCCTCACAACTTGTCAGAGTGGGCAGGACTGTAAGAAGAAAGGGACTGTCCATTCATGGAATTCAGCACAAACTTTCTTGTGAATCAGCACTCCACTGCATCTGCACCTGTGTCCACCTATTTATCTCTTGGGAGATTTGCATGACCTGTGAGAATTATAACATGGAAGAGTTTGTGAATTCAAGGAATTTATGGTTAACGTTCCATGAGAGTTAAAAATAATTCTTTTCACATGGGATGATTTATTTTTCTAAATATTAAATTTGAAGCATCTCATATTAGGTGGCTACAGTCTCCATCAGAGCTCTGGAATTGCTTTTCTGATGTATTAATGTAGCTGTTTTTTTTTAAAAAATAGGAATGTAAATTGCTCAATGTGTCCATGAAATCATGATGACTGAAGGGCAGTTCTATGGACATGAAATTTTCTTTAACATAAAGTTATAGAGCCTTCAGCATACTGTTACTCAAGTAATTGGAAGGATTCCATAAAATGCATGGTCTCTGTCTTCTATACAAGTGTGTAACTTCCTTCCAAAGTAAATGCAGTGTATTTTCACTGTGGAATTCCCCTCCCCAAACAGACCATTTCTTCTATATTCGGTGCCACTTAAATTTCAGGCCCTGGAAAGAGCAGAGCCAGATGCCATGACAGAGTGTCAAGCAAACTTTTCCAATGTCAACTGCGATAGATTTCTCTTTCCCCCTAAGAAATCTGCTGAGATAGTCTGTCACTACCAGTGTCTGTTAGAACTCTGTCCTTCTGCATTGACTAAGGATGGCTGATTAAGCTCTGCTTAGAGCAATTTTCTCCTTCTAACCTCAAAACACTGCCTTTTCCCCTTAGGCAGGTCTTGTGGACAAATTAAACCACACCCTCAGGTATGAATTAGCAGATGTCCATGTGTCAGTGCTGATGTCCTCTATCACAATGCATGCTACAGAATATTACACAGAACAACTTAAGGGAGGAATGATTTATTTTGGCTCACCTTTCCTGAGACACGATCTATCATGGTAGGCCAGGCTGATGTGTGGAAAGCTTAGAGATGTGGAATGAGCAGCTAAGGTTGCCTCACGGATGCAGTGGTGTGAGGGGGACAAGAATCAATCACCAACTGGCTGTAACCCTCAAGCCTTTATATCCAGTGCCTTGCTTCCTCTAGCCAGGCAGAACCTATATAGCCTCCGAGTCAGAGCTACCTGCCAAGGGTCAAAGACCCAAATCCACAAGCCTGTGGGGAGAATTTCACAATCAGAACAGAATAGAAAAGGACAGCATGCTCCAGGAAAGGAAGAGTTCCTGAGATCCACATCAGGAAGGCTCTAGGAAAGCACGGATGACATGAATCTGAGAAGGAGACAAGAGCGAGGAACCTGGATGAGGAACATCCCTATAGAACAGGAGAGCATGATAAGGATGAGAGAAATGGCTCATGATCGAAGAACCTTCTACAGAGCCCTAGGGAGGCCACCATTGTGTGAGCTGAGGTCTTGTGGCTATACCAGAGATGAGAATGGTTTAAACTCCTACATAACAAATTCATGCAGAGGTTCAGCCTCATGTCCAAGACTGTCTTTACAAGGGTGGGTCCTACTTTGACCCCTTTCAAACACCATAGGCCAGGAAGGTGGGAAAACTTAGTCACCTTTATGAGTATTTGAACCATTTTGTTAAGATTTAAAATGTGACTTAACACACATATGCATGTTAATAGGGGTACACAATGTGCCTAACATCTTTAACACTCAATATATGTATATAAAACTGTATTAAAATTATTTGACATTTGATTAAACATTTTTCTGCATTTTATGTTAGTTTTACAAAGATAGTTCATGAAAGAGCAAATGCATGGGGTCCTAACTATTGTAAGCAGAGGGGATAATTTTGGAAAGGTATTTCACATGTCTTTGTGGCTTGCCTTGGGTGACTCACTGGGACCCCTAAGGATGTCTATCTCCTTTGTTCAGAGGAACCAGCAACAAATGCTTCCACAGAATTAATATGAGTAATCACCCATCATGCAAACAAGGATGCTCCAGGAATACTCCTTGTGCCTATTTAGATTTCATTTTCCTAATGTTATTTTTCTGGTTCTTCAGATTCCTTTACTGTTTACAGTCATTTGCTTTGATTTTTAGAAATCTGTAAGGGATGTATATGGAACAATTCTTGCAGTTCCTTTTGTGTTTGAGGCCACAAGTTAATAGCCAAATACACAGCAAATTAAGAGACATGAGGTGAGGGAGACACAGCATTGTCCTGTGACTAACTTTTATGTGATGAGCGCAACTGATGAAGGCCCTCTGCCTTGCCCTGTTTCCCATGCTCTTTTAACACGTTACAGCTCTCTGATAATTCTGGGGTAAAACCAGTTTTCTTGGTTTTCAAAGACATAGATTATTGAGAAGATATCTTTTCAAAATGTTGCAAAATTGGTTTGAAGAACATTTTAGTATTTGAGGGGTAATTGGCAGCATTCTCAGCCTGGCAAGGTGGCTGCCAAGTGCTCAGTGAGCCACCATGCTCTTGGCTGTGCATCATAGACTGGCAAATGCTCGGGGACACTCTCACAGCTGTATTACTGGACACTAAGGTTCTACTAGATGCCTACCCATAGGAGGGGCACAGGTGTCCTTACATGTTATCTCAAACACCTTTGCTGCTCAGTCCTGAAGCCACATTACTGCACATTTTGATGGCTTTTTATACCCACTGTTACCCTGTGCAGCTGGATCTTGCACACCTATTGTCCACTCAAGACCCTTTCCCAGCCTGTCCCTTCAACAGACAGTGTCAGTTTATCACAGATGTGGTTGAGCCAGGTCACAGTGTCCTTAATATCCACCATGCCATTCTGGAAACAGTATGTCTTGATGCTGAATTAGCTGATGTCTTGAAGCTACCCTGCGTGCACTTCTCCTTGCAGCCAAGGTGAAATTAGAGCAGTGTGTTGTGTAGCTGGAGCTCCAGCTTCCAGAGTCTGGATGACAGGGATAGAGCTCAGTTGTCCACAGAATGAGCTAACACACTCTCTGTCCTGGTGGGGCATGCACTGTTATCCCATCCCCCTCAAGACAATGTGTATGGACAATGGACCCTCACTTCTCACTGCCAGCTGTTCCTTTCCCATAAATCCTTGTTCTTCAATTTCCTGAGTTGTGACAGGCGCCATGGACTCCCCCATTCATTCACTTCCAGCTGGAGTAAGCTGTGCACTTTTTGAGAGGTGGCTCTGCTCCCCATGCTGGATGGAGGTTGCTATAGCAGTGTCACCAAGCCTCCATGGTGCTGACCCCTTCATTTGCAGCTCCATCATGTTTCCCTTGAGGCTCAAGAAATTAGTCCTTCATCAAGGCAAAGTCTGGTTTTTCACCACTGGCTGAAACCTCATTCCAGTGTGTTTCTCAGGTACCCTTGCCCTGGCTTTGGGACTCCCTTCACTGGGTTGCCGTGGGAACCAGAACTCTAGATGGCTCTGCTATGCTTTTCTCCTCTGATTGGTCTCACACAGCCCATTCTTGTCATGAAGTTCTTATGCAAATTGGAGGGTGTGTAAGTTCTGTTTTTCCTGCCTCCACAGACCAAATGCTGGGATCACAAGCATGTGCTTCCTATATTTATCTAATCAGATCTATTGACAAATGCTGCATCACAAAGAATTGAAATTACTGACCCAGGCATTTCTGTATTCCCCTGTAGTCTGGGGGCATGTAGAGGCAAGGAATTCATATCACATTCTAGGCCAACACCGTCTATGTTGTGAGTTTTAGGGCAGCCAGGGCTTACAGACCCTGTGCCTATTCTTTCAAAGGAAATGCTACCTATAAGCTGCTGTTTTCATCCGTTGTTGCATTTTCATTTTAAGATATCTTTATCTTGTTTCCTTTATGTACTATGCATTTTACTCTCCTTTATCCCCAGTTCCCCTTTTCCTTCTCCCTCTCCACTGACAACACTTTCCCTGACAACCCTCCTTATACTTCATGTCTTGGTTTTGAGTGTAACCTACTGAGTTTAATGTGTGTGTCTCCTGCTAGAGCCCAAGAGGTGGCTTATTCTGTGGAGCAGAGTCTAAAGACCTTAGAAAATGACACTCCCCCAACACCCGTAAACTGCCAATAGTTCCTCAGAGTGGGGTGTGCCACGGACTACCCCAGGCATGTATGGGGGTCCATGGGACAATGGTCCTCGAGGCTAGGTGGGTAAGGATTCGGCGGTGACAAACAGAAACAAACACAGAGGCAGTTTGAATCAGAGTGTATTTTGCAGCTCTCGAGCAAGGGTCTTTTTGAATAAAGAAACAGGTATTACAACTCTGAAAAGATGTCAAGCAGTCAAATAGAATGGATATCATTATAGTCATTTGGCACAGTAAAATACAAAGATCATCTAAGGCTAGTGGCAAGTTTCCAAGAACAAGCTAATGCATTTTTATGATCAGTTGCTGTTTAACATCTAGTACCTGATTTTCTGTAAATCTTCAAAGCATAAATTTAAACTATTTTTAATTCTTTTTATTTAAGGCTTTCTTAAACAATATACCAAAACCTATTTCCGATGACACACATGCAGCCATATAAAATTTTATTGTTGGGAAAATTTTTATTTATCAATACTATCTTGTACATGATTTATAAAGTGAAACGCTGGTTTTCCTGGAGATAAGGTCATGGTTAGTGACTCCATCTCAAGGGGTGGTTTCTTACCCATTATTCTCACTTAAGATCTTAGCCTAGGCTATCAGGGACATCTTGTAAATAAGAAAAAGAATAAAAAAGATAAAACAGATAATTTGCCAAGAGAACTATGGCTCAATAATTTTTTGCTCCTGTCAAGAGTTCCACAACTGGTTCCAGGAGGCCTCCTTCTTTTGAAGTCTATCACCTCAGTCTGTGAACTTGTCACACAGATCCTACTGGGGTTGGTGTGGCAGGGTTGTACCTCATCACCCGTCTTCTTGACAATCACTTCATTGTGGATTACTTGTTTTACTTCTAACCTCGTGCTTTCAAGTTTAGGGGTACTAGACACTGGCTCTAGGGTTTGGGGTACAGCTAAGTGGTACAGGATATTTTGAGGATATCTGAGTCCCTAGTTTCTGTGACTTCCCCAACACACACAAAATGAGTATTTTGAAAAGTAATTTTTAATTGATGTTATAAAATATATTCAGAAGTGTATATACTTACACTATGATTACAAACAACTGAATTTCAAAAGCTTATGAAGTGTTTAAAATCATGAAACTTTACAATTTAGCTTACATTAGATCAGTTAGCTAATTCAGAATCTTCTGGGGGCAGTTGAGTAACACAGATACGAAAATTAAAATAATTCTTTTAGGGGCTCATTGGAGCAAACAAAAATCACAGAATGGTAGAAATCATGAGAATTCGGTCTCCTTAAATTTTCCTTTCCCCATCTGAGCCCTTAAGTATTTCAATAAACCTTACCAACACTCAGTTATGCCTTATGTTTACTATTTTTCCTATATTTAATTGATAAATTGCTTTGAAGAGTAGGTCTTCATTTAAAACCATGTAATTTTAAGGGCTCAATTTTAACCATGATTTTGTTTGAATGAAGCCTGTTGTTTTTTAACAAAAACTCAAAAGTTCAATTTTTACCACTAAAGACTCAGGAGATTGATACTGGTATAAACTGTTAGTTTAGAGAGAAAAGAAATGCACTCAGCTGGCCTTCCTACTCCCCCAAAGTCCCAAAAGGAAAAGGAAATTCTCCTTTTCCATGCTGTCTAAAAATATCCTTCAAACTCAATCTCCCTCCCTTCTACTTCCTGTTTGTCTCTCTATCCATCTTTCTGACTCCCTCTTATTCTCTATGTTTTTTTCCTATATTCACTCCTTGTCAACTGGCTGCTTGCTCAACCTCTTAACCTATGGTTGACTTTAATTAATCCTGTTTACAATAAACAGAAAGCCTTTGGATTAAAAGTGTGTGCTAGGACCACAACTAGAAACAGTTTTTTTTCCCCCCAGAAAATTACAGAATCTCTGGGTTCACTGTATCATCAAATATCCTGCAATATTTTCCCCTTTTATCTGAATAAAAAGGATAAATTTTTATCTCTTAATCCCGGAATTTGAATGTCCTGAGCAGTTTATACTAGGAAGCTGATCTTTGGGTGGTGTTTGTTAGCTTAGTGGCAATCCTAGCTAGGGAGAACACAGAAGTCAACCTAAATAATTCAACCATAATTTTTGCCTTAACAGCAACACTTTTTAGTGCCAGCTATGGATAATTACTTCTGTGAAGTGGAATCTGAGAACCTGAACTTAATTTTACCTTATGAGCAAAATGGAGACTAAATACTAAATGGCTACAGTTATGTTAAAAATAGCAGATCTCACCATTACCCACAAGTGTATGTTAGGTGTGGACGCCTAACATAAGAGAAACACCAGCACCAATATAAGAAACTATTTGGAATGAAACTTTCATTTTGAGTAGGGGTTAAAGTTTACTTTCCCAAGACTTCCTTGGGTCCTGACATCCTCCTTAGCAGAAAAAAGACATGTCATATGTGGGTAAGTCATAATCTGGTTGGAAAGTTAAGATGTGAATGTTAGACAAAGCAAGTCTCCTGCCACAGTTGAATATACCAAACAGTGGGAGCATGATAAGTGCACAACAAAAACATGTTCCAAAGGAAATCCCTATCTCTAAATCCCGAATGGTGGAGTAACGGCATAGATGTTTGTGGACTTTAAGATTAAAAGCCCCTTGGGATTTTAACTCAGTTTCATGGTTTAGCTCCTGCATCTGCACCATGTCCCTGATCCATCAGTCCTTGAGCACATGCTAAAAAAACTGTCCCTGTCTGACTGAGACTGTGGTTTGTGTGGTGACTGTGGGCACCAACAGCTCCCATGACCAGGTATCTTTGCTGGTTTTCTGCCATTTGGGGGTTTTCCATTTGGATGACCATATATCTATTCCGTTGCATATGCACCATAAATTGGAGAAGATATTTCCCTTTTTCTTTCCTAGTTGTTTGTCTTATAGCCAATAGTGCTCTGCCAATTTTATTGTTTCTTCCTCAATACTGGCAACTCTATCTCCTGGCCTATAGGCTGCCACTTTCCATTAGTTTTGGTTCCATCAGTGGTTGATGAACAATCAGTAAACTATATATTAGACAAATATTGTGACCATTTCTGTCGGTCCCCACAGTTCAATAGGTGCCTCTTTTGGTGAAGGAGTAAGTAGTTTATGGAATGGGTTTGTAGTAACTGAGCAACTTTCTCAGTGGGGAAAGGCACAGACCTGTTTGCTACTACATCCTGGTCAGGAAGGATTCAGATAGTTCTAGTTAGGCTGTAATAACTTTCTTTGCATGGCTAATCCTGCAAATGACTCCATCTTTGAGAGGATCCAATCCATCATTGTGAGGGGTGTCCTTATGACAGGAGGGTAGTAGGCAATATAACTGAGTATAAGGTGCACCACGCCTTGTAACATGCCCAGATTTGTTTCTCAGAGAGAATATTTATTCTCTTTATATGGAAAGTACTTGCAATAGGAGCCAACAGACAAATATTGGTGGATTTATTTTCGTTTTATGAATAATCCCCAGTTGCCAATTCACCATGCTATCTATAATTACAGTATCACCTGGTTCAATATTGGTCAGGGTTGCATGCACAGAGGTGAGTTTACCATCACTTGCAAAAGTTGCTCTTTGTTCCTGTCCCAAATGGAAATTAGCTGCCTTACTAGTAACTCTGTAAAGAGTTTTAAAAATACACTGTAAGAATGGTATGTGATTATTTCTAGTGTGAAAACATACCACTTAGGAGGAGTATCTGAGTTTGTCCCTGGGTGGGGGGATTAAACATGTGTGCACCGCCACCTTGTTCACTGTTATTCTAGAATTTAGAAAACAACTAACTTATAGAAATCTGCCTGTCTCTGCTGCAATTAAAGGCATGGGCTACCATCTTCCTGCTCAAATGGATTTTATCTTAGCTTCAAATCTTTACAACTCTTAAAGATTTATAAAACCTGTTTGGTATCTGTCTAGAAAATTGTTCATTTCATCCAGATTTTCCAATTTTGTTGCATATAGGCTTTTGTAGTAGGATCTGATGATTTTTTGAATTTCCTCAGAATCTGTTGTTATATCTCCCTTTTCATTTCTAATTTTGTTAATTTGGATACTGTCTCTGTGCCCTCTGGTTAGTCTGACTAAAGGTTTATCTATCTTGTTGATTTTCTCAAAGAATCAGCCCTGGTTTTGTTGATTCTTTGTATAGTTCTTTTTGTTTCTACTTGGTTGATTTCAGCCCTTAATTTGATTATTTCCTGCCTTCTACTTCTCTTGGGTGTATTAGCTTCTTATTGTTCTAGAGCTTTCAGGTGTACTGTTAAGCTGCTAGTATATGCTCTCTTCAGTTTCATTATGGAGGCACTTAGAGCTATGAGTTTTCCTCTTAACACTGCTTTCATTGTGTCCCATAAGTTTGCGTATGTTGTACATTCATTTTAATTAAATTCTAGGAAGCCTTTAACTTCTTTCTTTATTTCTTCCTTGACCAAGTTATCACTGAGTAGAGCATTGCTCAGCTTCCATGTGTATGTGGGCTTTCTGTTGTTGCTGTTGCCATTGAAGACCACCCTTAATCCATAGTGATCTGATAGGAGGCATGGGATTTTTTCAATATTCTTATAGCTCTTAGGGTTTGTTTTGTGACAGATTATATGGTCAATTATGGATAAGGTACCATGAGGTGCTGAGAAGAAGGTATATTCTTTTGATTTAGGATGAAATATTCTATAGATATCTGTTAAATCTATTTGGTCTATAACTTCTGTTAGTTTCCCTGTGCCTCTGTTTAGTTTGTGTTTCCATGATCTGTCTGCTGATGAGAGTGGGGTGTTGAAGTCTCCCACTATTATTGTGTGAGGTGCAATGTGTGCTTTGAGCTTTAGTAAAGTTTCTTTTATGAATGTGTGAGCTCTTGCATTCGGGGCATAGATGTTCAGAATTGAGTGTTCTTGGTATATTTTTCCTCTGATGAGTATGAAGTGTCCTTCCTTATCTTTTTTGATGACTTTTGGTTGAAAGTTGATTTTATCCGATACTAGAATGGCTACTCCAGCCTGTTTCTTGGGAATATCTGCCTGAAAAATTGTTTTCCAGTCCTTTATTCTGAGGTAGTGTTTGTCTTTAACACAGAGGTGCATTTCCACAGATACCAAATACCAAAGTTAAATCAGGATCAGATAAACCTTCTAAACAGTCCCATAACCCCTAAAGAAATTGAAGCAGTCATTAAAAGTCTCTCAACCAAAAAGAGCCCAGGACCAGAGGGGTTCAGTGCAGAATTCTATCAGACCTTCAAAGAAGACCTAATACCAATACTCTTCAATCAATTCCACAATATAGAAACAAAAGGAACTCTACCCAATTCATTCTGTGCGGCCACAGATACACTGATACCAAAACCTCACAAAGACCCAACAATAAAAGAAAACTTCAGACCAGTTTCCCTTATGAATATCGATGCAAAAATACTCAATAAAATTCTTGCAAAACGAATCCAAGAACATGTCAAAACGATCATTCACCATGATCAAGTAGGCTTCATCCCAGGGATTCAAGGATGGTTCAATACCCAGAAACCCATCAATGTAATCCACTACATAGACAAACTCAAAGAAAAAAAACCACATGGTCATCTCATTAGATGCTGAAAAAGCATTTGACAAAATTCAACTTCCCTTCATGATGAAAATCTTGGAAAGATCAGGAATTCAAGGCACATACCTAAACATAGTAAAAGCAATATATAGTAAACCAGTGGCCAACATCAACTAAATAGAGAGAAACTCGAAGCAAGCAATCCCCATAAAATCAAAGACTAGGCAAGGTTGCCCTCTCTCTCCCTATCCAATATAGTACTTGAAGTTCTAGCTAGAGCAATTAGACAACAAAAGGAGGTCAACAGGATACAAACTGGAAAGGAAGAAATCAAAATATCACTATTTGCAGATGATATGATGGTATACTTAAGTGATCCAAAACTCCACCAGAGATCTACTACAGCTGATAAACAACTTCAGCAAAGTACCCTGATACAAAATGAACTCAAGCAAATCAGTAGCCTTACTATACTCGAAGGATAAACAGTCTGAGAAAGAAATTAGGGAAATGACATCCTTCACAATTGTCACAAACAATATAAAGTATCTTGGTGTGACTCTAACCAAAAAAGTGAAAGATCTGTATGACAAGAACATCATGTCTCTGAAGAAAGAAATGGAAGAAAACCTCAGAAGATGGAAAGATCTCCCATGCTCATGGATTGGCAGGATTAATATAATTAGAATGGCCGTCCTGCTGAGAGCAATCTACAGATTCAATGCAATCCCCATCAAAATTCCAACTCAAGTCTTTATAGGCTTAGAAAGAGCAATTCTCAAATTCATATGGAATAACAAAAAACCCAGGATAGCAAAAACTATTCTCAACAATAAAAGGACTTCTGGGGGAATCAGCATCCCTGACCTCAAGCTAGACTACAGAGCAGTATAGTGATAAACAGTGATTAAAAACTGCATGGCATTGGTACAGTGACAGGCAGGTAGATCAATGGAATAGAATTGAAGACCCAGAAATGAACCCACACACTTATGGTCACTTGATCTTTGACAAAGGAGCTAAAACCATCCAGTGGAAAAAAGACAGCATTTTCAACAAATGGTGCTGGTTCAACTGGCAGTCTACATGTAGAACAATGCAAATTGATCCATTCCTTTCTCCCTGTAAAAAGCTCAAGTCCAAGTGGATCAAGGACCTCCACATAAAACCAGATATACTGAATCTAATAGAAGAGAAAGTGGGAAAAAGTCTTGAACACATGGGCACAGGGGAAAAGTTCCTGAACAGAACACCAGTGGTTTATGCTGAGATCAAGAATCGACAAATAGGATCTCAGCAAATTACAAAGCTTCTGTAAGGCAAAGGACACTGTCAATAGGCCAAAACGGCATCCTACAGATTGGGAAAACATCTTTACCAATCCTACGTCTGATAGAGCCTAATATCCAATGTATACAAAGAACTCAAGAAGCTAGACTCCAGAGATCCAAATAACCCAATCAAAAAATGGGGAACAGAGCTAAACAGACAATTCTCAACTGAGGAAACTTGAATGGCTGAGAAGCACCTAAAGAAATGTTCAACATCCTTAGTCATCAGGGAAATGCAAATCAAAACAACTGAGAAATTCTACCTCACACCAGTCAGAATGGCTAAGATCAAAAACTCAGGTGACAGCAGATGTTGGTGAGGATGTGGAGAAAGAGGAACACTCCTCCATTGCTGGTGGGATTGCAAGATGATACAACCTCTCTGGAAATCAGTTTGGCAGACACTCAGAAAAATGAACATAATACTACCTGAGGACCCAGCTTTTCCACTCCCGGGCATATACCCAGAAGATGCTCCAACATGTAATAAGAACACATGCTCCGTTATGTTCATAGCAGCCATATTTATAATAGCCAGAAGCTGGAAACAACCCAGATGTCCCTCCACAGAGGAATGGATACAGAAAAAGTGGTACATTTACACAATGGAATACTACTCAGCTATTAAAAACAATGACTTCATGAACTTCACAGGCAAACGGATAGAACTTGAAAATATCATCCTGAGTGAGGTAACTCAGTCACAAAAGAATGAACACGGTATGTACTCACTGATAAGTGGTTGTTAGCCTAAAAGTTAGGAATACACAAGATTCACTTCACAGCAACCCTTGGACTGAGTGTGAGGTCACAAATGGAGGAGTTGGAGAAGGGACTGAAAGAGCTGAGGGAGGTTGCAGCCCCATTGAGGGAGCAACAATGTCAACTGGCCTGACCCCTTGATGCTCCCGAAGTTTGGACCACCAATCAAAGAATACACATGGAGGGACCTATGGTTCTGGCCACATATGTGGCAGAAGAGGGTCCGGTTAGCCATCAGGGGGAGGAGATGCCCTTGGGCCTGAGGGTGTTAGTTGCCCCAGTATAGGGGAATGCCAAGGAGGGAAGATGAGAGTGGGTGGGTGGGTGGTTGGGGACTACTCTCCTAGAGGCAGGCGAGGGGGGAGGGTACTGGGGGTTTCCAAAGGGGAGATCTGGAAAGGGTAAAACATTTGAAATGTAAATAAAGTATCAAAAAAACCTGTTTGAAATATACTAACCCTTTGAATTTACTTAAAATATTTTAACTGTGATTTTTATTACCAAACAACAGAAATATTCCTATATATTTAAGAAGAAAACTCAAAAGCTGATGTCCAAGATGATGTTGGCTATGTGGCAATTTACACTCTTAACATTATAACATGGAATTAAAACATATGGTTTAAGAAAACCCATCTTTCATTTTGTGCCAATAAGACGAGTCTGCCTTTGGAAGTTATCATTCAAAAATATTTTTATTTTTGCATGTCTGATCAAATGTAAGGCATTTGTTAGTCTTTTTAAATTAGTTTGGACTGAATGACCAAGCTGTCTGATAAACTATCACCTTTTCATAATCAGAAGATCTCTCCTGTTCCAATCTAATCTTTATAAATTTTGATGGTTTCCACAACTTTTCTTCCCCTTTGGAAACAAAGACAAAACCTCTTCCTCAATACAACACATGTCCTGATTTCCATTCTGAGATCAACACATTTTTAAAATATATAGAATGATTTAATTCAGTACTTTTCTACAATCCAAAGTCTCTCTGCAGATATAATTTATCATTAGCATTTAATTTTTTTTTTAGTTAATAAAGCACTGTGTAGTCTATCTCTGGGGGATTATATCATCCCTTTATATTTATTAAGCATATCTTTTTAGGTGCAATTAAATCTTTCTATAGTAATTGCTTGTCCTATAGGATTGTGTGGTATTCCTATAATATGTTTTATGTTGTAACATGCAAAATAACTTTTTCAATTTACTAGAGACATATGCTGGAACATTGTCGGTGTTAATGTGTATAGGTATCTCCATAATAGCCACAACTCTAATAAATGAGTGATTACAGAATCATCTTCTTCAGAATGTAAAGCAGTTGCCCATTGAAATCCTGAATATGTACTATGGTAGGGTGCACATACTTTAATTTTCTAAATTTTGCAAACTGAAACACATCCATTTGCCAAATTTTCTTTTTTGGGGGGTACTTCTTGGGTTAGTTCCTATAGGTAATGGTGTTTGGTTATGTATAAGAACAAGAATGATATTTTCTTATAATAAGTTTCTTATATAAGTTTCTTGGAAACTTTGGCTTGTTTCCAAGTGATTAAAAAAACTTTCTTCAAAGCTTTTCTTTTACCATGGTGATTCTTCCTTTTTTATTAATAGCTCATCAATTTCATCATTATCTTCTGGTAGAGGGCCTGGTAGACCCATAAGGGATCTCATATATGTTATATACAATGGATGATTTATACCTTGATTACTTGTTGTAGTTGAATAAATAGCAAAGTTAATTTTGAATCATCTCGAATAAGTTCAATAGTTTCAATTGTAAAACAATTCTTTCTGCATATTGAGAGTAAGTTTATTGAGAAATTCAGGAAAATCTAACAATACCATAAGGATGGAATTCAACTCTGATTCTGATTTTTTACTGAATCATAAGTGCTCTAAGCCATTTTACTTATTTTTTCCTGACCTATAACCTACCTTTCCTGATTTATTTGCAACAGTATAGGATCTAGGAGCTCCAGACATTGGTGTCCCTTTTACTATATGAGAAAGAATCTAATTAGTATTTTTTTATAAACTAAAGTCCCTTGCTTTGGGGATATTTGTTGTTAATCTCTTCCCCTCAAAATTACTGCAAGCTTTTGCCAATGTTCATTTCCTGCTCAAAATGAAACAATTTTAGCATTAGTAAAAGGTACTGCAATTTCTGTTGGGTCTATTTCTGATAATTGATGAAGTCTTATTTTTTCATTCAGAATTCAGAAAACTTTTCTACATAGGGCTTTAATAGTTTGCTGTTTTATGCTGAAAATATCCATTCTATGATATTACTTTTTCTCTGCATAATAATTCCTGTGGGAGTGACATCCTGTGTGTGGTGGTGCATCTGGTAGCAGGAGAAGATAGCAGTCTCCACAGGAGTTAAAGTTCCTCATAATTTTCGCTTGTTGGAAGAACTTGAGGAAGAACTAAAAGGAGTAGGTGATGGTATGGTTACCTCCGGCCTTGAAGAAGATGAAGACATGACACTTACAAGGTGGACAGGCATGATCATTGGGCCACCAAAGACAAACTGTGAAAACAGATTATATAGTCTGAAAGTAGAATGTGGATCTAAAGACCCAGAAGTTCCTCCATTTGTAACAAAAATTAACATGAATGGAATCAATAATTCCAGTGGAGTGGTGGATGCATGTAACATACCAGTATTAGCAAAATGGCAAAATTCCTATAGCATTAAAGTTGTACTTCAAGAGCTAAGACGTCTTATGATGTCCAAAGAAAATATGAAGCTTCCACAGCCACCAGAAGGACAGATGTACAACAACGAATTTTAGTGGATCTCAAACTTGTCTTAAATCAACAACCTTCTACTCATGTTAATGTCTTGGTTAAATATCACCATGCAAAATACCCACACATTAAGTAAAAGAATTGCAGCTGGTAAACATGACCTGGACAGTTGTAAGAATGTATTTAATATATATACACCTATTATGTTTTCAGGTAACAAGAGAAGTGCAGCACAATTTTTCTTTCTCTTCCTAAAGTAATGTCATTTAAACATGAACATGAAAGTATTCAAAATGGAATTCAGGTTTTCAAGACAGAAGCATGGCAAAGAGTGTCAGATGGCCATGGAAACCTTTGTTTCTCTGAAAAGCAAAGTCTCAAGAAGGAAGAACACATATGGCATACTTTATCCATCATATTTAGAGCTTCAGTTGGAATTGTTTAAAGTAGCAGATATAATGAGTAATTACCAGTTGTGTTCACTCTTGAAGCGGTGTGGGTGTTGACTACTATTAGTATCAAAAATAGGTTCAAGATTGTTTTGATACCTGTATTTATAATAAAAAGATGCTTAGGGTTTTGAATTTCTGTTTCAAGCTGATATATATATATATATCAGCTTGAAACAGAAAGTATATATATATATTTATATAAATATATAAATATATATAAATTAAAAAAATATATAAAAATATATATACACTTTATTTACATTTCAAATGTTTTCCCCTTTCCAGGTATCCCCTTTGGAAACCCCCTATCCCATCTCCCCTCCCCTGCCTCTATGAGGGTGCTCCCCCACCCACACACCCACTCCTGTCTTCCCTCTTTGGCATTTTCCTATACTGGGGCAACTAACACCCTCAGGCCCAAGGGCCTCTCCTGCCACTGATGACCAACAAGGCCCTCTTCTGCCACATATGTGGCCAGCACCATGAGTCCCTCCATGTATATTCTTCGGTTGGTGAGCCAGTCTCTGGGAGCACCAGGGGGGTGTGTGTGTGTGTCTGGCCAGTTGACTCTCTTGCTGCCTCCATGGGGCTGCAAACTCCCTCAGCTCCTTCAGTTCCTTCTCCAATTTCTCCATCTGGGACCTCATGCTCACCCCAATGGTTGCTGTGAAGTGACTCTTGGGTATTCTGAATTTTGGGGCTAATAATCATTTATCATTGAGTACATACTGTGTTCATTCTTTTGAGACTGAGTTACCTCGCTCAGGATATTTTCAAGTTCCATTCATTTGCCTATGAAGTTCATGAAGTCATTGTTTTTAATTGCTGAGTAGTATTCCATTGTGTAAATGTACCACATTTTCTGTATCCATTCCTCTGTGGGGGGACATCTGGGTTGTTTCCAGCTTCTGGCTATTATAAATATGGCTGCTATGAACATAGCAGAGCATGTGTTCTTATTACATGTTGGAGCATCTTCTGGGTATATGCCCGGGAGTGGAAAAGCTGGGTCCTCAGGTAGTATTATGTTCATTTTTCTGAGGTCCACCAAACTGATTTCCAGAGAGGTTGTATCAATCCCACCAGCAATGGAGGAGTGTTCCTCTTTCTCCACATCCTCACGAATATCTGCTGTTACCTGAGTTTTTGATCTTAGCCATTCGGACTGGTGTGAGGTGTGTGAAAAAGCCCATGAGAGGGGGTAAGAGGAGTAACACTGCTCAGCAGGACTCAGCCGGAATCCTTGGGACACAGGGACTGAGGAACAGCCGGGAGGAAGGAGCCTTCCAGTTTCCATCTGTGGAAGGAGACCTCTGCCTGGGCCACCAGCTTTCCATAGCCAAATAGAGCTGGGAGAAAAATAGCCTCCCAGGAGTGTGGGAAAGCCTGTCTGCTCAGAGGGACCCATCTGGAATACCCAGGACACAGGGACTGAGGAGTGGGCTTCTGGTTTCTTTCCATGGCTGGGGAGTGAATCCTGTGACACAGGGCTCCATACTCAAATAGTGCCAGGAGAGAGCTGGTATCCCAGGAGTGCTGACACACCTTCAAGCACAGGCAAGACCATTGATTCTTTTCAAATTCACTGGACCAAGAGGGAGTCTTGCAGAGCCATCAGGCCACAGGAAACAAGGGACAGCTGGTGACCAGATCCTTCTGGTTTCTGTCTGCACCCCAGAGCTAACCCTGTACCACAGCTCTCCAACCCTAATTCCTCTCAGAGAGAAATGGTCTTCAAGGAGTATTAACACCTACGCTTGCAGGAAAGACAAGTCACAGTCAGAGAGACCAGCTAACATGAGAGATAACCAGATGGTGAAAGGCAAGGACAAGAACATAAGGAACAGCAACCAAGGCTACTTGGCATCATCAGAACCCAGCTCTCCCACCACAGCAAGCCCTGGATACCCCAACACATCAGAAAAGCAAGACTCAGTCTTAAAATCACATCACATGATGATGATAGAAGATTTTCAGAAGGAAATAAATAACTTTCTTAAAGAAATACAAGAGAACACAGGTAAATAACTAGAAGCCCTTAAGAAGGAAACACAAAAATCCCTTAAAGAATTACAGGAAAACAATCAAACAGATGAAGGAAGTGAACAAATCCATCCAGTAACTAAAAATAGAAACAGAAACAATAAAGAAATCACAAAGGGAGACAACCCTGGACTTAGAAAACATAGGAAAGAGAACAGGAGTCATAGATATAAGCATCACCAACAGAATACAAGAGATAGAAGATCTCAGGTGTAGAAGATACCATAGAAAACATAAAAAGGCAGACCTATGAGAATGACACCAGACTTCTCACCAGAGACTATGAAGGCTAGAAGATCCTGGGCAGATCTCATACAGACCCTGAAAGAACACAAATGACAGCCCAGGCTGCTATATCCAGCAAAACTCTCAATTACCACTACTGTGAATTTGGATTTACGTTTCATTCAACTATAGTTAAGCCAAATAGTGCTTGAATAAAGTCTTACTTGGCTAGCTCTTTTTGTAACTCTTTAGTCCTCCTGGTTTCTTGATGCAAAGCACAGAGAACGTACCAAGCTGATCAGGTCAAGCCACACTTTCTCCTTATCTTCAGACTTCAGAAAGAAATCAGTAGAGGTTACTTTTTTAGGTAAAAAGACTTGCACATCTTTCTTAAAATACTTCGGAACTCCTGTACCCCATGCATGCCCGTTTTGTAACACTTGATGTAGGTGTAGAGTTTAACAAAGCTAATCTCTGCCCATCTATTTATAAGTATTAAAATAATTGACAAGCAGTAGTTATTGAAAATGAGGGCTCAAGGGTAATGTTTTTAATTATAAATTTTCTTTTTCTTATGTGCATTGCTGTGATTTTCTCCTCTTAAAGCATAAGTCATCTAAATAACTCAGGAGTTCACCCAAATTATGCACTGAGTGATGTCAGGAAGTTAAAACCCAAAGGAAGTATGATTATGCAACTCACCCAGCTCCTAGGATTTTCCATGAATTCGTAGCTGGCTTCTGGGCATTGGGAGGGCTGAGGCGCATTTCCTTGTGGCTCCATGGTACTGCTTGTTAGATGTGGTACTTGAGGGCACTCAGGGTAGGGCCCTACAAAAGCAGCCATTGGAGAGGTCTTCCACTGCATCTTCCCCTCATGATTTGAACATGACCGCTCTGGACACTTGTGAGTCCTGCACAGATGATAAAAATGTTAACTTGGATAATGTCTCATGTTCCCCTAAATGACTGCAGGGTTCCTACATGACTTGCATCTCAGACAATGGTGGCATCAGAGTAAAATGGTGCATTGATTCTGAAGCTGTGGCAGAACACGGACTGCACACAATTATAGGCTTGGACAAGTCTCAAGAACCACAGTGAGGTATGGAAGCATATTTGCATAATCTACCACTTAGGAAGCTGAGGCAAGAGGATTGTGAGTTTATAGCCAGACTGAGAGTTCCAGCCTAGCCTCATCTACCAGAGTGGACCTTGTCTCAAAGACAACAACAGAAACTTTGAGCCAACTAGTGAATCAAACAGTATAGGACAGATTAACGATATGTGGCTTAAGAGGTAAATCTATGGCCTATGGAAGGAATATACTTTGATTTTTTAATGTGCCTCTAAAGATTTACATTTTTAAAGGGTAACACTGTAAGATAAAGGCATACTTGATAATTATAATAATTCCATTGCATATGAACATATTCAGATATCATGCCATACTACTAAATACATGTGATCAGTAAGAGCTAGGAATACCTGAGCCAGAAGCGGTGGCACACGCCTTTAATCCCAACACTTGGGAGGCAGAGGCAGGAGGATCTCTGAGTTCTAGGCCAGGCTGATCTTTCTTGATCAAATAATTTAAAGCAGAAAGCCCACTCTAAATGTATGTGGGACCTTCTTGTGTAACCCAGAATGTAGGACATGGAAGACAGAAACTTCTCTTTTTGTCTGCTTTCCCTCACTCTTGTTGGTAAATTCATCCAACTTGTTGCAGCAACTCTTCACCAATATTAGAACCAACTTCTTCAGGCTTCCAACATAGACTAAAGACCAGTAGCTCTCCGGAAATCCTCAAGTGCCAGACTCAGACTGCTAAGCCATCCAGTCTCATGAACTGAGCAGATACCGGATTCTCAGCCTCTCCAATATGAGACTGCCATTATTGAACTATGCAGACTGCAGCTTGTAAGCCAATCTAAAAATCCTCTGTGTCTCTCTCTCTCTGTGTATGTGTGTATGTGTGTGTACTGGCTGGTTTTGTGTGTCAACTTGACACAAGCTGGAGTTATCACAGAGAAAGGAGCTTCAGTTGAGAAAATGCCTCTATGAGATCCAGGTGTAAGGCCTTTTCTCAATTAGTGATCAAGGGCTGAGGGCCCCTTGTGGGTGGTACCATCTGTGGGCTGGTAGTCTTGGGTTCTTTAAGAAAGCAGGCTGAGCAAGCCAGGAGAAGCAAGCCAGTAAGTTACATCCCTCCATGGCTTCTGCATCAGCTCCTGCTTCCTGCCCTGCTTGAGTTCCAGTCCTGACTTCCTTGGGTAATGAACAGCAGCATGGAAGTGTAAACTCAATAAACCATTTCCTCCCCAACTTGCATCTTGGTCATGATGTTGGTGCAGGAATAGAAACCCTGACTGAGACAAACTGGTACCAGAAGTGGGGTATTCCTGTTACAACCTGACCATGTCTTTGGGAGGACTGTGGAAGGACTTTGGATCTTTGGGCTAGAAGATACATTCAGTGTTAAGAGCTCTGGGGGATGTTGTATAGGAGCGTGGAAGATAATGTTGAGAACAGTACAGAAGATGGAAGTCTGGCTTGTGAAATTTTAGAGGGAAGATTAAAGACTCTTATCAGGGCCATTGCTAGTTTGATTTAAGATTCTGTGGTTTTGGTTATCTGGTGCTGAAGAAATCAGCTGTGATTAACAAGATACTAGAACTACTAAAGCAAAACCATTGCATTGCTGTGACTATTGATGCTGATTAGCTGGAGCTAAGATATTAGCGATGATTAAGAAGAGACCAGCAACATTGGGGTGAAATCTTCCGAGGAGTGTTTTCTGAGAGCACAGAGGCTATGTTCCAGAGATAGCCAGGGTTGTACCTTGTGCTGTGGCTGGACTTGGTAACGTGTAAGAGTCATCCAGGTGATACTGGTTTTGAAGGCATGAAGGAGTCGTGAAGAGCAGCTGAGGCCTGGGCAGTGTGAGAGGCCATGGAAGGCCACTGGTGAAGGTGCAGCCTCAGTTGCAATTGATGGCCCAGGACTGAAAGGGTCATGCACTGTAGTTGAGGCTTGTTACTGTGAGAGGCTGAGGAAGGCCTTTGGTGAAGGTGCAGCCTCAGTTGTAATTGATGGCCCAGGACTGAAGGGGTCATGCAATGTAGTTGAGGCTCGTTACTGTGAGAGGATGAGGAAGGCCACTGGTGAAGGTGCAGCCTCAGTTGCAATTGACAGCCCAGGACTGAAAGGGTCATGCAAAGGATGTGAGGCTTCGCACCATGAAGAGAGCCTATGAGAGGCTGTTGGTAAACCTAGTTGCATTGGAAGACAGCAGTGTTTGCAGATGCCAGTACCATGAGATGACTACCAAGAACAGCAGCAGCAGTGGAGTACAGGCATCTGGAGCCTAGAAGACAAGGTGCGTGCTACAAAGTGCAGAGCTGAAGAAGTGACTTGGGCCTTTGGAGGAATCCAGAAGATCATGAGTGGATCCCAGACATTGGACAGTTGGAGTTTGATTTTGATTTTGATTGTGACTTTGCCCTGATGTATTTTCCCTCTTGAAGGAAGAAGGTATTTTAGTGGAGCCCACAGTTAAAAGACTTTGAATTTTTAAAAGACTTTGAATTTTAAGAGATTGGATGTTTAATATGTAAGAATTTGCCAAGACTGTGGGACTTTTAAAGTTATTTAGATCTTGGAGATGAATAAGAAAGTAAGGGTTGAGGCTTAATGGTTTTTGTGTGTCAAGTTGACAAGGGGTCAATTGTACTGGCTAGTTTTGTGTGTCAACTTGACACAAGCTGGAGTTATCACAGAGAAAGGAGCTTCAGTTGAGAAAATGCCTCTATGAGATCCAGGTGTAAGGCATTTTCTCAATTAGTGATCAAGGGCTGAGGGCCCCTTGTGGGTGGTACCATCTGTGGGCTGGTAGTCTTGGGTTCTATAAGAAAGCAGGCTGAGCAAGCCAGGAGAAACAAGCCAGTAAGTTACATCCCTCCATGGCTTCTGCATCAGCTCCTGCTTCCTGCCCTGCTTGAATTCCAGTCCTGACTTCCTTGGGTGATGAACAGCAGCATGGAAGTGTAAGCTCAACAAACCCTTTCCTCCACAACTTGCATCCTGGTCATGATGTTGGTGCAGGAATAGAAACCCTGACTAAGACAGTGTTCATGCCCTCTGTGTGTGTGAATGTGATTGTGCATGCACATGCATGTGCATATATATTCACTCAGTTCTGTTCCTTCAGAGAATGATGACTAATATGCTTGCATTTAGCAAAACACTTAAGTGATTAAAAAAACGTTCCTGAAGACTTCCAGGTAAGTTGGAAGACAAGAAGCTACACCAGAACAATTTTCTGATAATGATTTTGGAAAGCACAGTAAAAGGGAGTTTCCTATCACCCTGTAAGTTACTTCTCCAGGTTGGCAACTGACTTGATCAGCACCCCAACAAACCCTTCTACCCTGGGCCCTGAACTTTCCCTCCCACTGGACTGCACTTGCTACTACAACTGTGACCAACGAGTGCAGATTCCTACCTGGAAACCTAAACAGATGTGCGAACAGGAATTCCACAGGAGGACTCCCAACAACTGCGATCAGGGCCACCATCAGCACCCCCAGAGGGCTAGCATAAGCTCTATACAGTGCTTTGGGTACCATATAGCCCTCCAGGACTGTGGGCATGCAGCATTGGTAGCTGAGTCTGCCTCGGCTATCCACAGTCCACAGGGTGATCAAGAAAACAACACATAGAAGAAGAACTAGGATCTCACAAGAGAACAGGACTAGGAAAAGTCAGCATAGGATAAAGCCCAGTCCAGGACCAGACAGATGTAGCAGCAGGTCCACCGAGGAAAGGCAAACTATATTCAGGTTTCTGGTCCCCTTTTCTCATGTCTCTGCCCAGCTCTCCTTCCTCAGCAGAGCTCTTCTTACCCTCATAGCTGCCAGGGGCTCCAATATCTCATGCTCAGATCTCTCCCCCCCTACACTCACTCTCCTCCCTCCCCTACAGCCATTTCTTACCAGGATGGTGCAGTAGGTTGAAGCAAGCAAACACTGTTCTCTCCTGTTCATGCCTCTGCATCCCTGCGCATACATATGCTCGTGTGTGTGTGTGTACTTTCTCATTTCTCCTTCTTTTCTCTTTTTCTATACCTTTGCTTCTTACTATTATATCTCCCAAAGTTTTGAGGCTGGCCTGGATTGTAATATGTATTTATTATATTATTTTAAATTTCAATTTATTACGCTTTATTACTGTATCATATTATATAGAGAGGGTGCATGTCTTTACCTCTCAGTATAGTCTATGGTTAACTATATATTCACCCCACTTTCTCCTCTGCCTTAATGGCTCCCATTCCTAGTGCATCCTCTGCTCTACTTCCCATCTAACTTGGTATGAGACCAATCACTAGTGTCACTATGGTTGCCCACCATCTCTTTCCTCTCCCTTTTAACTAATTCTAATGCCTATCTGTGTCTCTTTACTCCCTAAATCAATCAAGACTTAACAAGTATCGGTTTCTGTAGTCTCCTGCAGAGGGGACTAACTACTGGATAGTGACTGTGGCTGTAGAGAATGCTCAACCACCAATCTAATAAACAAACACAACTGAACTATAACCTAGATTCTCCTGAACACTGCAAACAAACTCACTGAGAGGAGAGGCAGCTTGAATTAAAAGAATAACAAAAAAATAAAGGAAGAAAGGAAGGAAGAAAGGGGAAGAGAGAAGAGAAAAGAGAAGAAAGAAAAGAAAAGAAATCTTTACTAGCACTCTAACCCCAAATGGGCAGATCCCAGGGCAAAAACATAAATAACATGAAAAACCAAGATGATTCATTTCTTCAAAAAATTACCAGTCTTGGGCTGCAAAGATGGCTCAGAGATTAAGAGCATGTTTTGCCTATGTAAATCAATAAAATGTAATTTACCACATAATATATATCCAAGGACAGAAACTATATGATCATCTTATTAAAGTTCTTTCACAAAATCTAACATCCCTTATGATAAAAATCCTCGATTGGCTATAGATGGAGAAAACATATGCAAAACGAATAAAGGCTAAGCTTGGCAAACAAGGAGCCACAGTCCTAGTGAGTGGAGAAAAGCATGAAGCACTCCTACCAAGATCAGGACAAGACAAGGCTCTGGGTGTCTGCTTTTGTCTGTCCTGTTCAATAGTGCCTGAAATCTTAGCTGGAGCAACAGGACATGAGGAGGTAATGAGAGGGACACACACAGGAAAGGACGCTGTCAAGGTACTGTTGCTTGCAGATGACACGATTCTACACATGACAGACCCCAAAGACTCCCCCAGGAAACTTCTCAAGCTAATGAACACTTCCAGCAATGTGGCATGTTATAAAATTAACATCAGTAGTTATCCCACACACTGAAACCAAACCAAACCAAACCAAACCAAAACAAAAAAACCCCCAAAAAACCAAAAACAAAAAACCTGAGATAGGAATCATGAAAAGAATCCCATTCGCACTAGCACTGAGGAGTCAAGTTGTTACCAACCAGGAAGCTTCCTCCCCTGGCTAAGTTTTCATAGTACCTACCGACACAGATTGATTGAGAAGAAATGCCATCAACTGCCTTACCCAGTTCTGAATCCTGCAAGTATAATAATGACCAGCATGGAGGGTAACCAACCACCTTCTGATTGGATATATGTATACTTCACAAGAGGAAATAAGTATGAGGTATTATGAATCTGGTCAAGAATCAATGGTTGGAGAGCTCATAGGCCCCAAGGGTAAAACCCCTACTATTATTTTGCTCAATGAACATGGTATCAAAGTGCCCTCTAAATTAGTAAAGATTAGTGCAACTCTCAGACCTCATTTATGTTCAGTAGACAGTGGTTAATGTAGAAATTAATGACTGGCCAAAGTAGTAGAGACAGTAAGTCAATGGAGTGTTAAGCCACAAATGGGACTCTTTTTATCAAGGAGAACATTACAGAACACATGACACAAGAGCCAAAGGTCAATGGAGACTAAGGAAAACTATCTTCTAGGCATGACAGGATTGATGTCATTCTGAACTCACAGGGGCATGCACAGGACCAAGCCAGTCAGTATCCCAGCATGAGTAGGGGAGAGGGACTCAAGCTCCCACACCGGAGGAGCTATTGACAATTATGGCTTCTGAGGGAGAATCGGTCCTCTTTAAGGCTGTCCCTTAAAAGTCCCTAGAAGATAGACCAATCCTGCAGTGGATAGCCCCAAAGCCATGAGTATATAGGCAGCAGAAATTGTATCAGTAGGCTAAAATTTAAAAATGAAAAAAAAAAAAGACACAAATTTGGAGGTGAGGTGAAGGTAGGCAGTTAGGGATGGAAGTTGAATATGATCAAAATATATTGTATACATGAATGAAATTCTCAATGGCTTTGTGAAAATATGTTTGTTTGTTTGTTTTTTAAAAAATCCCTCAAAGACACCAGCAAGCATTTGCTTCTGCCATCTGTACATTCATTGCACCGAACTGAAAGGAACTGAGCCTTTGTCCCTGAGGAGTTCTGAGTCAGGGAGACCAAGGTGGAAAGAGAACAAGCAACTGAAGCAAGCAGCCCGGGCAGGTAGCTCAGAACATCTTGTCCAAGGCAGCGAGGCAGAGCTGACCTTTCTGTTTGCCACACACTCTCACCCCAACTGAACAAGAAATTGCTATAGCCAGATGAGACTTCTGTTTCCCTTCAGCTAGGGTTGGTCTTTTCTGTGTCCCAAAAAGGCAGGGAGAAACACTGAAGGGCAGTGACTCTGCTGCACCTTCTAGTGGTAACACTGAAGACCACAGGAAAGTTCAATGCAGAATGTGTGCTCTGAGTGCACTTGACAGCTTGGATTTAGGCTATAATCTTCCAAAAATAGTTAAGCTTTTATGAAAACCCAAATAATCGACTTATAATAAACAATTATGTTAACTAAAGAGTTTCATAAACACCTAAAAAAATCAATCGATTAACTAGGTGAGAACACTGAGGTGGAAATAGACATACAGTGCAGAATGGAGGAATAAGAAGTGTCCCGAATTACCATTTCAAAGGAAGTGCATTAGCGTAACTTCCCAGAATTACAGTGTCCACTTGGCTTTCATAATCTACAGACCCAGGAACGCAGCTCACTGAGAAGTAGGCGTTAGTGACCCGCATTGAGCTTAGTTTGGTATCATCATCATCATCATCATCATCATCATCATCATCATCATCTCTTGTGCAGTGCTCTCTCGCTCGCTCTATTGCTCTCTCACCTATTTTGAAGATGTGAGAGTAAGTCACTATTACCTCTTAGTTCTTTTAGATAGAGTTCCTTGTGTTTTTGCACTTCCATTTTAGAAGAATCCTCTTGCATTCTCATTTCAGCGAGCTTGGATGTGAGCTCCATCCGCTCTACCTGACTTCGCGATGCAGCAATGTCCTCCCGTGTCTTACCCAGTCCTCCTTCCGGTGCTGCTTCCACCTAAAACAAATTACAAAGGTGGACTTTTACAAATCAGAATGTTAGTAACTTCTGTGAACTGGACATTTTTCAGTTTCCACCCACAACTCAGCAACTGTAAGTACATCAGAAACAGAATATCCATTCTGAAAAGGGAAATTCTGGGGAAATATGGTGACTTAGGAAAGGAAGTAAGGGAGCCCAGGAAGGACAATGAGGTTTGAAGAATTAGCAACAATGGATAAAGACATATGGACATAAAAATGTCACACGGTTTCTCTGCACGCTAGTAAAAAATAATTCAATAAAGAAGCACAGTACTGTAGTTCAAACTATTTTTTCAGTATCAACTGTACTTAATGTGGCTAAGTATTTGTGATTCATCCTTTGCATGTATGTGTGTGCTTATACATGTGTGTGCGGTACACCTGTGTATGTGTGTGAGAGCGTGTGGTTTCTGTGGGTGTGGAGTGCTGTGTTTTGGAAGCCAACCTTGGCACATACACAGCCATGAATGGCCTTGTGTAATTACATAATTCCCAAAATAATAACTCAGAAACTCAACTCAGAAATTTTAATCACAAACACGTAACCCAAAAGGAGCTAAGGAAGAAGTTTCTGGAGAGGGAGCATCACTGTCTTTAGTCTTGAGCCCACACCGATGGCCCTGGTTCATTTCACTGGGTCACAAAACAAATGAATAGACAACAGTGTGAGAAGGAGACTTGTGAGGAGGGAGAGAAGTGACGAGGAGTCGGAGAGAGGTGAGGATGAGAGTGGCAAGCGTGCAGTGTTCTCAGGTGAGAAATTATAATGGCCATTTTTAATAATCAAAAATAAGCTAAATATGGTATACCTTGGGAATAAAAAAGATAGAAGCCATAGGGGCTTTAGAGGGTGTCACTGGATGTCTGCGGGTGCTTCACGAGGTTGGCAGTTAGAGGGTGTCACTGGGTGTCTGCGGGTGCTTTGCGAGGTTGGCAGTTAGGACTTGGAGGCCAGTGAAGCCTATGAAGAAGGATTTTACAACACAATGCTGAGAGCAAATCAACGTGCAAGCTGAGCTGAAGAAAGATGCTTAAACGAAAAGAGCCTGGGCTTGCTGAGTAAAAAGAGCAGCTACTCCAGTGGTCCAATGTGGGGCTCACAAGGCAACAGTGGTGAGCTTCCGGGAAGGAAAATATGGATGCAGGATGCTGCTCTGTTGGTGTACAGATTTCATTCTACAGCAAGAGCAGTCCATCCTGGTGGAATAGCCACCTGCCAGGGGGCATGGACTGTCACATGGCTAGGAAGCTCTGACACTGGTGACAGTCAATGGTAGGAGTACTCTGCAAGGTCCAAGACAACCAAAAACCACTTTTTTTTTTCCAGACATAACTTTTCTTTTTTAAACCTAAAAGGGTGGGTGGTACAGGGCAATTCTCTTGTACACACACACACACACACACACACACACACACACACACATGCTTCTGTAAGACTTCGTATTTATTCTTGATGAGAAATAGAAATTGTAAGTTATTTATCCCTCAAAGCTGTCCCAGTTAAGCTTTAGTTGCCATGTTGACACATCTAGGAAGAGGAAATCTCAAAACGTGGAATTTCACAGTCAGATTAGCTTGGGGACATGTATGTAGGACACTTTCTTGACTGCTGGCTGACATAGGTGGGTCCATCCAACTGAGGGTAGAGCATTCGTAGACACGTGTGCCTGGCCTGCATAGAAAGCACAGCTGAGCAAGCCATGGGGAACAAGTTATGTGCTTCAGTTCGTGCCCTCAGTCTCCTGCCTTAAGTTCCTGTCCTGACCTTTCTCAGTGACTGACTATGACTGGGGAGATCTAAGGTGAAATAATGTTCTTCTCCCCAAGTTGGCAGCAACAGAAAGCAAAACTAGTACAGAAGCTAACTGTAAGAGACTGGTAATAAGATAAAGTCAGAATTCTTCATGTAACCTCTACTGAATGAAAGAGTTATTTAAAACTTTTATCAGAGATCCAGACATATTCACAATGTCCAAAGCAGCACTGTCGACAGCAACTGAACTGTGGGAAGCATTGCATGTGCCCATCAAATAGGACCATCAATGTCCTTAAAAATTCTACTAAATAATTCTTTTATTAATTCAGTCAATTTCTGTAGAGCCAGAGGATTTTTGCTTCTACTAATAAATAGTAGCAACATGATTAAAACAAATATTTTTGTCAATGAGCCTTTTTATTCTGGATAACATAGTCCTATGGAATACCACTAGAGAAAGAACATCTCTTCCATATTAAAGGCATTAATGAGAAACCTATTAAACTTACCACATTGATTCCTGCATTTAACAGTTTTTCATGAAGTGCTTCCATTTCTCTTGCTTGTCTTTCAATTGTGGCGACTAAGTTGAAATTTTCAAGTTCAATCCTAAATATTTTAAAGGAATTATTCTCGTGAGTGAATTTTATTAAATACCACATGATTTCTAAATGACCATCTTAAAAGTAATTTAGCAAATTCTTTGAAAAACAAGCTACTTGGTAGCTCTATCATTTTTCTAGCTATGTTTTGTGGTTAGTTGTGAAGTTTAGGGACTGTATGAATAACTACTTTCTCCTTTTATTTTTGTGGTGCCTGGGGATGAAACCAGGGCCTTATAGGCAAGCATACATTCTACCACTGAGTTAATTCCCTGCCCCATGCAACTGTGTAATCATGTGAAGTGACTGGAAACAGAAATGTTACCCTGGCCTTACACGTGTGCATCTCTGCTCACACGAATGCAGTGCTCACACTACTCTGCCTGCCCGCTTCACAAACATGCCAGCTGTCTTTGCAAGTTGCATGTAGTTATACCTCTGAGTCCTACAGCGCATCTTCTTGGCAGCTTTTAGCATCGCTAGTGATTCTCGCAACTAGAACAAAGAACAGGGAAAGTAACAGAACAATTAGACTCCAGTTCCAGCTTGTCCATCTCCTGCTGGCGTTCTCTTCTTAAATGTTATAGAAGCACAAATGGACCATTCCTCTGCATGCTGTACACAGTCACTCTGTGCTATAACAGAAGATTTAACAAACATATTACAACAGAATCTAGTTGTCTGTAAGGCCTAACATCACACTGTCTGACTTTTTCCAGAAATCTTTATGATCCTCCCCAGCACTAATGTTAAACATGTCATTAGTTCTGAATTATATTTTCTCAGATACTCAAGTTGGCACAATCAGTAAAACAGAAAGAGGAAATTCCAAGCAGTGATAAGCATTTGTATTTTTGACTTCTGAACATCACCTCAATGGACACTATGATTTGAGAAGCTGTGGCAGTGATGATAAAATTAGCATGATGTCTTAGATGGCATCCTAGCTGCTGTGAAGAGGCAAGGCAATTCTTATAAAAGAAAGCATTTAACTGGGGGCTTTCTTACAGTTTCAGAGGCTGGGTCCGTTATCATTACAGCAGGTAACTTCTCACCAATTAGCTATCTTTCATGGTGCTGGAAATATGCTTGCTACCAGAAGCAATCAGCAGTCTTACATGGCTGTGACTCTTGAGAGCTACAATGATGACTGTGTGCCTGTGTGTCTGTGTGTGTCTCTCTGTGTGTGTCTGTGTCTGTATGTTGAGACAGGATGTCATTAGATAACCAGAAATTCGCTATGTATACCAGGCTGGCTTTGAACTTGAGCCTATCTTTCTTCTTCTAACTCTATGCTGGGATTACAGATATGAGCCATCATGCCTGACCACATGAAAGATGCTGCACAGCAACATAAAGAAATAAAGTATTATGCTAACTAAATGGAGCAGGTTAAAGGGCTAAATAATGTATAACTATTTGCATGAAAATTCAACTCACAGGGTGTAGATTGGTGACTTTCAAAGAACAAAGCAGGTTGAGGGACTAATAAGAGGTCTGTGGGTCTAAATATGTAATCAAGAGCACAACCTAAAAGAACAAAACCTTGTTGAAAGTCCATAACCTGTTAGAGTGCTGTCTCACATATAATATTCAGATTCTAGTTGCCTGAATAACTGTGTGGTTTATCAAAAACAAAAGAAGTTCCTTAATGCAGGTACAGATAGTACTGGGAATTAACATCTCATTACAAAACATCTAACTAGCAACACTGTGATTTCAGAGCTCAGTAAGCCTACACTGTAGCATAACAGTGCTGACACTAACTTTTAACCTAGAGGTTGCCTTTGGTTCACCTTCCATGCCATCATTCAGAAAATATGCATTGAGCATCCACTATACACCAAGATTTACAACAAATGAAAATAAAAAACTTATTCATAAATGTCATCATTTACTTTTAGCATGAAATGACATTTTGTTTTAAGTCTAAATAAAAGTCACACATCACACAATGTCTGGGCCACAATGAAATACAAGCTTGCTGGACATAGTGCTGTGGGGTTTGTGTGAGCACAGGACTGTGATGCTCCATAAGTAAAATTGCCAAACACCACACTCTCAGGTGGAATCCCTGTCTCTATGCAAAACACAACTAAGTGTTAAATCATGGGAGTACCATATGTTATATGGATCAAATAAAGTCAGAAATATGCGATTTTACCAAAGGTTAATTTACCTCACTCCAAGTTTCTGCCTCAGTTTCTATCCATGGACAGATTCCAGCGTGTGTCCCATCAAGCTTCTGAAGGTATTGCTGTCTTTCAGTTCTCAAGCTTTCCATGTTTTCACAAGGTAACTGCTCATTTATAATAGTCTTCTCCTCTGGTGATGCAAATCTGCAATTAGAGATGCTTTTATTGAAGTTATCTGATTATGTAATATGTTAATTGCTATCCAGTAAAATGTGGTTCTTCATTTCTCACTTTTCCAAAGGACTTACACTCAAAAGGTAACAAGGGAAGCATTCTAGCCATAACAAAGTATCTCTTCTTTCTTATTCTACTTAATATTATGGCTTTCCCAGGAAAGTGGCAACTTGAAAGTTCTTTTGTAAATGTTTCCTCAATTGGACCAGATAATTTAAGATTAAATCATTTTGACAAAGTTACTGTTATCTGGTTATTGTGTTGCATACCTTTAATCCCACTCAGGAGGCAGAGGAAAGCAGATCTCTGTGAGTCCAAGGCCAACCTAGTGTACATACCGAGTTCCAAGATATCCAGGAATATGTAAAGAAATCTTGTCTCAAAAAAGTGACTGTTTATAGATTTATAGACTAGTGCATAAAACTGTAAACTAGTTTATAAATTCTAGAAATGAAATTCTATCCTCACAAAAGGTGATCCTGTTGACCACCCTGAGATATCTTCCAAATACCATGTATTTATATATTACTAACTCTAAGAGTAGGCTACCAAGTCTATTGTCTGTTAGCATGCAATTTTTTATCATTTAAAATTCCATTTTTATTTCTTTTTATTTTTCTCCATTTATTTATTTATTCACTTTACATCCCTTTGAGATAGTGTTTCATACATTGTTTTAGACAGGATTTCAATCTTTAGCTCTTACTGACTTGTAACTTGTGATGATGATGCTGCCTGTTTCTCAAGTGTGGTTCATACCTGGATACTATCATATTTTAAACTCTATTTTAAACAACATTTTCAACTTATCTTGTGGATTATTATATATTTTATAAACATTTTTATAAATCGTAAGACCCAGGTATAACACTCCTGGACATATACCCAAAAGATGCTCCACCATCCCACAGGGACACTTGGTCTATTATGTTCATAGTAGCTTTATTTGTAATAGCCAGAAACAACCCAGATGTCCCACAGAATGGATACTGAAAATGTGGTACATTTACACAATGGAATACTCTTCAGCTATAAAAAGCAAGGACATCATGAATTTTGCAGGCAAATGGATGGAACCCAAAAATAGCCTGAGTGAGGTAATCCAGACCCAAAAGGACATACATGGTATGTACTCAATAATAAGTGGATATTAGCCAAAAAGTACAGAATACCCAGGATACAATCCACAGAATTTAAGAACTTTAACAAGCAGAAAGACCAAGGGAGGATGCTTCAATCCCACTTAGTAGGGGGAAGGATATATTCATGGGAAGCAGAGGAAGGGAGGATTTGGGCAGGAGGGGGAGGGGAAGAGGAAAAGGAAAACAGTATCAGGTATGGAAGGTAGACAGGAGAGATGCCCAGAGGGCCAGCAGAATAAATGGAAATATGCAGCCTCAGAAGGTAGGAGGTAGGGAGACCCTCTAGAAAGTATCAGAGATCTGGAAGGTGATAGATTCTCAGGACAAAATGGGAGGGACCTTAGATGAAGTGCCTAACAGTAGGGAGAAGTCTACCTCCAGTAGATAGGGACAGGGTTACCATCCCACAGTCAAAATTTCTGACCCAGAAGTGTTCCTGACTGAAAGAATTGCAGAGACAAGAATGGAGATGCGACTGAGGGAAAGGTGGTCCAGTGACCACCAACTGGGAATCTGTCCCGCCCAGCGGGACCTCGTTATTCGTGGGATCGAGGGGGACCAAGCCTGAAAGGAAAATGGGCGAGAGAGAGGAGCGAGACCAAGCAAAGTTTTGTCAAGGTCTATTTTTTATTAACACAAGCAGATTTTATAAAGCAAAAATCATAGGCAAGGGGAGGGGGGAGAGGAAGCTTGCAGCCCTCCCGTTGTTATGTCTCAACTACTGTCTGGTGTCTGAATATTTTTCGGTCAGCCTGTCCTCCGGAGATGCAAGGGACAGCTAATCTTGCATAAACACAGTTGGTTCTCAGAGACCTGCTTTAAGGCTGTACAAACTCAGAAACTTGCCTAAGGCTGTATAAAGGTCAGGTTCCCAAGGGTGGTGTGGAGGCCCTGGCTCCTGACAGGAATCCATGGGGAGATCCCAAGGCCTGAAACTATTATTAATGTTGTGATGTGCTTACAGACAGGAGCCTAGCATGGATGCCTTCCAAGAGGCCCACCCAGCACCTGACTGAGACAGATGCAGATACTTACACCCAACCATTGGACTGACATCGGGGACCCCTATGAGTGAATTAGGGGAAGGGTGGAAGAAGCAGAAGAGAAAGGCGACCCCATAGGAAGACCATTAGTCTCAACTAACATGGATCCCTGGGAGCTCCCAGAGACTGAGCCACCAACCAGGCAGCATACAGGAGCTGCTCCGAGGTCCCCACATATATAGCAGAGGATTACCTGATCTGGTCTCAGTGGGAGAAGATATGCCACATCCTCAAGACACTTGAGGCCCCAGGGAGGGGGAGGCCTGGTGTGGGGAGCATCCTCTTAGAAACAGGGGGAAGGAGAAATGGGATGAGGAACTGTGGGAGAGAAGCCTGGGGTGACAATCAGTGGATTTTAAATAATTAAAAAAAAAATCTTTTAAAAAAAAAGAAAATGAGGTCTGAGTTAAAGAACATGTAATGCAGAACACTGTGGGTGCTTCTCACTAAATGGCCCATGCATTTTCTCCTACAGAAGATGAAAGGCTTATAGTTCAGTTGTGTAAAAGTTCAATACAGAATTGTATTTACACACAGAATGATATCCCATGACCCCAGTGCACATGCACTATTTCAAACTAATATTTATTGTTTCTATGTTCGTTACCACTGGTTATCTTTCATTTTAAGTGACATATATAAGGAATAGAAATACAATAGAACACCAAATATCCAATTCAGCTCTTTACATATTAATTTGGGCATAATGAAAGCCACTAAGTCACTTGCATTGTTAAGGGACAATGCAGAAGAGAAGTATATAATTTTGTTTGCAAGAAGCATAACTCCTCCAATAAAAACCACAACCAGCCCCATTAGGCTCCCAGGAATTCTAATGAGAATATGAATACTTAAAAATATCAAAGAAAATGCTTTAAAGTGCCAACATCCAATCATGGAGGAAACCCAGTACATCTGTGTGCCAGCTTGAGGCTACAGTCATTGGGTCTTACTCTTTGCTGTGCACATCTTTTAAATGATTAGGTATAAAACAACTATTGGCATGTTGAATTATTTCTTTCCTTAATATTATGCTTTAACAAAAACTTGGGTCCCAACATGGAACAGGAGGAAGCACAATGCCCTCCAGAACGTGTTTACATTGAATTTTCCCAGCCTGCTAAGTAACTGAAAAATTACTTGATACTAAATTTTGAAACTAAGCTAGTGAAATGATTTCTATTCATATTCTTACTAAAAGTATTGTTTCCAGTGTTTACAGACGCCAGCTGATGAGACCATCTTCTACCAATGCAACAGACACAACTTCAACTGAAAAAAAAAAACTGTTTAGAATCTGCTACTACTCTCCTCTCAGAGAAAAGCTTGCTTGCTGTGATGGCTGTTCTTGGTTGTCAACCTGACTACGTCTGGAATTAACTAAACCTAAAAATGGAGGGCACACCTGTGAGAGATTTTTCTTTAACTCAAAGTAGAAAGATCCACTTTTAGTCCATCCCTTGAGGTACGGATCTTGACCTGGGAAGACACACTTTTAACCTGGGACTTGAGGTAGGAAGATAAACCTTTAATTCAGATCATTTGAGCCGGGAAAACCCACCTCGAATCAGGGCCATACCTTCTTTTGGAAAGCTATAAAAGGACATGGAAGAAGGAAGCTTTGCCCGTTGCCTGTTTTAGAGCCTCCTTCCTTGGGATTCCAGCATACACTGAAGACCTGCTGAGACACCTAGCCTCATGGACTGAAGAACTATTAGGTTCTTGGACTTTCTGTTCATAGCCAGCTTCTGTTGGCTTAGCCTGGCCTCAGCCTGTAAATCATTCTGATAAATCCCTATTCTCTCTCTCTCTCTCCCTCTCTCTCTCTCTTCACTCAATGTATATGTATGTGTATATGTATATGTATAATGTGTATGTGTATGTGTATGTGTATGTATGTATGTGTATATATGTATATGTATATAATGTCTATATACTCTATAGGCTGTGTTACTATGTGTGTGCATATATGTGTGTGTGTGTATTCAATATATGTATTTTATAAATTGTGTTACTCTGAATAATCATTTGCCCTTCAAGTTTGTTGACCTGAGGATGGAAGTAAGAAAAGGGAGATGGGAGGTCTTTTAAAAGACAACATGTACTTACTAAAAAAGCAGTTTTCTAAAGACCTTGTGAGTGAAATGACTCACTGACAGCTGTAGCAAATGTGATAGGATTCTGTGAACCATTACTTATAACCAGTAGTATTTCTTTTAACTTGCCAATTAATGGAAGCTAAGAAAGAAGAACCTTAGGTAATATTATTTTTAAAAAAGACTGCAAGCATAGTATACAACTGTACTCCAATGCTGATAGAAATCTCCCAAGTTTTTGAGATCCTGGGACTCATGTTACACTCTTCCTTATTAGGAGTTGTCAGAATCTTTAGAAGACACTTAAATATCCACATCCAGGCCATATGAGGTCTTAGGAATCAGACACTTAGGGATAACCTGTCTGTAATTGTTCAAAACTCTCTCTAGGTCATTTTAATAAACATTCTAATTGAAAGCAAGCAAGCATCTCCTTCAGCCTTGTTACTCAAGCTTAGTTCCCTTGTCATCTGAGGATATAGCCAGATGAAGAACTAAGATACATTTGCTTCCTAAGAATGGTAATTTTCCCCACTTAGCTGCAGAATAGGAGCCAGAAAATTACAAATGCAAGTTGGTTCTATTCTACCAAATTCTGGGGCAAAACTGAAGAGTTGAAATGAGTTTCAGCTCTTACCTAAGGGCTTGCTTCTGCCAGAGAAAATACTACTACACCAGTATCTTCTGCACTTCTATGGAGCTCACACAGTCACACCTGTACTCCTTCTTTGGGGCCTTCTGGAACTCACCTTGGGCATGTTTGTAACTCAGTTGTGATGATTATTAGCCCCAGTTCCCTTTCGTACACAGGATCTAGAATATTTGAGCATTCGGTTAGCATTGCATGTGGGCAATGCCCTCAGACAGCTTCACTGTAACCTGGCCTTCACATGGGGTCCCTGTCTTCCTTTTTTCCTCTTCCTCCTCATTTTCCTCCTCTTCCTCTTCTCCCGCATCTCCTTCATTTTGCTCTAGCCTTGCTTCCAGATAGAAATCACTTTTATAATTTTCAACAGCAACAAGATCTCCACTGGTTATAAAATATAAATGCTTTTATTCTCTTTACAGTGGAGCCTGTTTTCAGGTCTCATTTTGCTTCCCTAAGTTAAAAATCTTTGTTGAAAAGAGATCTTGAAAAATATGAGTTTTGCTTTGAACAAATTCAGGGTTTTCTCAAATATTTCCCATGAGTGCATGGAAGAGGAGAAGGCTATATCTTCTTCACTTATCTAAACCATAAAAATATACAGAGAAACTCTGACAAGTTACCTCAAAATATCTCTTGTCAGAATGCTTGAAGGTCTACAGGCTCAAAAGTGCCTACTATGTCACTGTTAACACAAATACTTTTGGGGTGTTTTGGAAATGAACTTGCGTCGTCTGTACCTTGTTCTTCTCTCTGTGTTTGCACAGTGTGAGCAGACCATGCCCCCATTGAGGTGCTTTCAATACACATAGCACAGTGGGCCGCAGTGATGTGGTGACTGTCCACCATGTTTGGATCAGCACCATTTCATGAAAGACGGACACATACTCCTCCTGTGTAATTAGGAGGCCTGTGGCCCAAGGCTAACTCCTGACACAGAAGAATTAACAGGGCCTAGCATTTCCTTATGGATGTAAATAATTGCCGGTAAAGCAGAGACATGTTCACCCGAGACAAACATATGGTGATCAATGTGAGAGTTGTCCTTCTCTTAACTACGTGCTTTCTGCTACATAGGAAGGATTGATTTTCATTTCAACAAATTAACCCTCACAGTGATATCTCTGAGGCTGGTTATGGAGCTCAGGGAAGAATGTGTGCTTAACAAGCACCAGGCCCTGGGTTCAATCCCTATACCTAAGTGACAATAAGAACAACCAAAGTATCTAGGTGTTCTTTTCAGGTTGTTCTCAGGACAGTACTTGACAATAAAACTTTGAATAACAATAGGATCTCTCGGAGTCTGAAATGGTGATGGCTCAGTGGTCCACAATGATTGACACTCTTGCAGAGGATGTGAATTCAGTTCTCAGAATCCACAGTAGGAAGCTTACTTACTGGAGGTGCCTGTAATTCCAGCTTTAAGGGACCTGACACCCACATCTGGCCTCCACAGGCACTGAATATATGTGTTACATACAGAGAAAAATACACATACTTCAAAAATAAATCATTTTTAAAAGAGCTTATTTTTGTCTACTGATACATTTCTCATTTTATATTATTAAAAATTCCATATGAAACTTCCTATTTTGTAAAAGTATAAAGGTTTTAATTCTTTTTTTCCTACTTAATTGGAAATTTCCTCTGCCTTGAGTTACAAATTTGTATATGTATTTGGGTGTTTCTGTATTTTCTAATCTGTCCCACATATTTGCCTGTCTGTGAAGAAACAACTAGTATGTGTATACAAATGGTATATTCTAAAACCATCAGAAGCAAGTGTGTGCTTCGTCAAGTGGTTTCTCCCTAACATGCCATCAAAGATTTGGAAAGGGGCTGCTGTAAAATCTGTCAGCATAGAAAAGGCTTGAGTTCAGAAAGCAAGTCTCCTTAATGGAGAACAGGAATGAAAGGAAAGAGAAGTCAGCGAAGAGCAGATTGTCAGTGTGCAGGAAAGCCCAACTTTGGCTCCATCTCCCCACAACCCACGCCTGAGGGCAGCACCTCCTGGTGCTGTGGACCCTTGGTGTTCTCCTGTGAAAATTCAGCCAGAACACAGAATGGAGAGCAATGGAAAATCATAGTTGTGACAAGAGTGTGCCCGAAGTTGGGAGAAAAGTGAAAGCCCAAGGTGGTGGAGCTTCGTGAATGGGATCGGAGACATGAGTTGTTTACTGTTGGATGTTACAGAATTTGAGGCAGCTCCGGGTCTTATCAGCAAATCGTATGATGAACAGAGTTGCTGGATCAAGTACTTTGTGAGTAATCCCTCAGGATCCGACCGACTCATGGGTAAAAAGGCCTGTGAGAAAAATGGAAACACCCTAAGCAGTAAAAGGGCACCCCTGAGTAACATACTGTGAAGTAAAGAGAAAAAAACAAACACAGCCTCCTGCCACTTCATTCTGCCCCACTGCCTCCCGGAAAAACCTCAGTGAAGAACATGGCCGCAGACTCAGTGAGATGACTCTGTGAATTCCCACCAAGCTCACAGAGGTCTACACCGTAGGAGAGAATTGAACCTTTTTAGTTGTCCTCTGACACAGGTGCTCTGGTGCAAGTACCTGCACAAGAAATAAACTAAAATGTGATTTTAAGTTGTTTTAAAAGTACGATTCTGCTTTAAAAAGCCCCTGCTGGTGGCTACAGTGGTTGAACGGAGAAATTAAGGAGCCATAGCAGGGAAAGGGGAGGGCTCTCAGCAGCTGAAAACCAGGAATTTCAGCGTAATTAGCAACATTGTCTTTGAAAGTTTCCTACAAGGGGACAATGTGGTTCTTATAGAGAGATATTTTCAAGTTAATAATGTTAAAATAGCAATTAAGCATACAAAGGCCCAAGTGTGTGTAACATTCATTCCTTTTTCTGATGTTTTCCAGGAATCTCATAAGGCTTTTGCTTACAATAAAAACACCTTTCCCATGAACTCAGCAATCTGAGATAACCTTATCAGCTATAAGCCTATCCAACGTACCTCCAGAAGGAGCCCATGATGCCATTGAAATCCTTAGGAATCCTTCAAAGATATGAATTGAGAACCCACAAAAGTCATATGTGTGTTTAAACACAACAAAGGGTACCTCTCTCTTGAGAAGCTCACATCCGTGCCTTTTTAAAAAAAAAAAAACTCTTATTTATGTATTTATTCACTTTAAATCCCAGTATCAGCCACCCCTCCTCCCAGTACTCCCTCACATAGATCCTTTTTCCATTTTCTCCTCTCCAACTCCTCTGAGAAGGGGTAGCCTGAGGGGACAGATGGATCAGGATGGAGTGAAGCCCTATGTGTCTGCCCCAAGCACTCAAGGCTCCTGAGTGAGGCATGGGACATGCGAGAAGTGGCCCTGCACCTCTGCCCATCGTCCTCCAGGCGAGGGGTGGGTGGGGGGTGGGGGGTGGGGGGGGGGGTGGGTTGTGAAGCCGAAAGGACAATGCCCGTGGGTAGGGGAAGGGGCCATTCGCACGGGACTCACAGCAGCCATCTTCCTGGGTTCTCTAGCCCTGGGCACCTCAGGAGCCACTGGGTGCTGCAGAAGAGCACAGCGGGGGTGGGGGGACCAATCCAGGACCAGGTTGGGCACCTTGGACGCTGGCTAGCAGCTTTGGCTTGGGTGAATGGGTGCCGTCTAGAAGTGCTGAGATGCCATAGGCAAGCGGTTAGATGCAGCTCCTTAATTGAAGGCCGGATCCGACTCTTCCCAGGGCGGATCAAGATGACTAGAGACAGTTCATAGTTCTAAGGAAGGCATTATTGCCATTGTGAGTGGAGTGGATGAGATTGTAGCCTGCGACCTGAGGGAGGGGTGAGGTAGAAATATTGACTTTGCACCAGCATAGGAGCCTGAGAATGCTCCAGGCAAGATCTCCTCCTCCTTGCCTCCTAGCCACCTACCCCCATTTCTGCTGACTTTATTCTCTGAAGAACTGTCCATCCTAAACTCCCACATCTTCAGCTCCCTGCTCTACAGAGACCTGTGTTCTCATCTCCCTCCATCTCCATCCCACTCTGATGTCACTCTAAGTGACATCATGCCACCTCTGCTCCTTGCCAGATCCAGCCTCTCACCTCCCGTGTGTGGCAACTGTGGAATCAGCTCTGAGCATCTAAGGAAGATGGTACCCATGTGCAGTTTGTAGGCACTGGACTGGTAAAAGAAACCAGAGGCCACCCAGTGGTCAATGACAGCACCATAAAGAACTAATCTTGGAAAGAGGAAGCCAACCTTGTATGGCTGCCTGTCACTCAGAATGTCAGATAGATGCTGGGAGGACCATCTGCCAGTCAGAAAAGGGCTGGTTCCTGGCTTCTTATTAAGCTCCAGGATGAGCAGGCCTCAGGGTTTGTCAAGTTTGAGCCTTGATGGCTAGCTGGGAACTCAGATGGCTGGCTGTAAATAGGCACTGCAGCATAGAATCTGTAAAGTGGATTCTGCTTCTGTTCAATGTGACAGAGAGAAAGGAGGCCGTCAGCAAGACTGAATGGGCAGTTGTAGGAAGGGATAGTAAAGCTGTCCGGCTGACCTGACCTCTCCACCTCAGACAACTCTGTGGGAGAGAAACAAACCTTTTAGCTCTGAAGCAGAGGTCCATATTCTTGTAGCATGATACATCTGTGCCCTCTTTGGAATCTACTGCAGAATGTGATCTCCACATCCCTGCTCTAGTCCTGGTGGTCTGGACCAACACTGACTGCCAAGTTTCTCCACCCTTCAGCCTTAGTTCAGTGGGCTGTAGCCTGTCGTTTTAAAAGAACATCCACGCTAAACCAGATATGCACTGACATTGGTGGTCTCGGTCTTTTCCTAGGGTGGTTTATAACCCCGAGACCAAGACCCCATGTTTCTCCTAGCCAATGCTTCTCCCACAACCTCCGGCTCTGCCTCTCCAGGGCTCCAAGATTGCTTTCTCAATCCCCACGGCCGACTGCGGGCGAGCTCTCGCCAGCCTGAGCACTGCTGAGGTTACCTCTCTCCCGGAGCTCTGTCCTTGTCCATTTTTCCAACAACAAAGCCTGGCCAAATTCTGCCCCAGATACTTTCTTTCCCTCTGGCCCACCTACATCTCTGTGAATGGAAAACCCCAGACAATCTTAGTTTAAAACCAACAGATGATACAACTGCTGGCCACGGAATCTATTATCCTTAACTCATCAACTGTTCAATGCTGGAAATCTTCTGGTGGCAGGTCTAACAGTTCCCGGTCTACATCCTGCCTCCTCCTCCAGTCTCGCTGTAAAAAAAAAAAAAAAAATTGTCCTTTCTCCCTTGTCCCTTCTTCCTTTTCAGACCCGGATGGCCCACCTCCTCCTTTTCTCCCAGTGAATGGTTTCTTGTCATCTTTATCCAATCATTTAATTAGGGGAAAATTCTGCTACAGTGGGCCAATGCTATTCCAGTTGAAAAATAAGTTAGCAAATCTGAGAGAAACCGACACAGATCACATAGGGATCCTCAAGAGCACCATGCCTATTTCATGCCAGTACAATGACTTTGTGCCTAAACCACAGGAAGCCCATGGATGCTGGCTGAGAGGCACTTCCACCTGCCATCCTCCCAGGGAAACACTTTCCAGCCCAACTTCCATCAAGCCACAAAGCCTGTCGCTCCTCCACCCACCTAACGCTCTGTCCTCCTTTGCTTTTTCCTACCCTACTCATTGTTCTGTACACTTCACATCAATGTTCGCTGTTGGTCTGAGTGCATTCAGAAACTTCCAGAGCTTGGTGAGGTGCACCTGTGTGTGTCGTGTGGTGGAGTTGCTGAGGAGGATTCACTGATGAGGGAATGCCCACCCTGGATGTGCACAGTGCTGTCCCATTGGTCTGAGGTCTGGCCAGAATCACAGAAGAAAAGTCAGCCAAGTGCCCTGATTCTCTTCTCTTTCCTGATTCAGTGGGGGTGTGAAATGCTCAAGTACTCCTTGCCCTCCTCTCCCTCCTTGCTCTCTACCCTCCCCACCCACCTGAAACTAAACCAGAAACTCCTCTCATGGACACCTGGTCAGTTGGACCTCAAAACACATGACCTTGACCATCAGGTCCCCAGCAAAAGGTGAGCAGCCTCCAATTTCTCTTTTCATGAA
>JADRCH010000278.1:5516-16822 GCA_019843965.1 Rhynchomys soricoides
ATATATATATATATATATATATATATATATATATATATATATATATAATTTTGTCTTCACAGTTAAAACTGTCTAGTGAGGCAGATGTCGCACATACCTTCAATTCCAGCATTTACCAGACTCATGCAGGTGGACATCTATGTGTTTTAGGCCAGCCTGGCCTACAGAGCTAGAAACAGGACAGTTAAGGCACCACAAAGAAATGGAGCTGAGGGAGTTTGCAACCCCACTGAGGGAACAACAGTGTCAACTGGCTTGATTCCCCTTGGTGCTCCCAGAGACTAGACCACCAACCAAAGTATACACATGGAGGGACTCATGGTGCTGGCCACATATGTGGCAGAGGAGGACCTTATTGCCATGAGTGGAAAGAGAAGCCCTTGGGCCAGAGGATGTTAGATGCCCTAGTATAAGGTTATGCCAGGGAGGGAAGATGGGATTGGGTGGGTCGATGGGTGGGGGGATATCCTCACAGAAGCGAGGGTAGGGGGATGGTATAGGAGATTTCCAAAGGGGAGATTTGTAAAGGGGAAAACATTTGAATTGTAAATAAATTTTATATATATATATATATATATATATATATATATATAGAAATGTAAATAAAGAAAATACCCAATTTAAAAGAAAGAATGAAAATCCTGTTTTAAAAGAAAAATGCAAAATTCTGTTTGGAATCACCCTCCCAACACACTCAAACATGAATTCTATCCCTTTCAAGTTGACAATGAAGATTAACCAGCACATGGCTATCTCTCATCAAGTTAAAAAATCAGAGTATCAGCTTACAGTATAACATCTCATTCTTGGCTCCAAAGTCTTATAATCCTCTTATAGTAAAAAGTG
The DNA here is from genome assembly GCA_019843965.1 of Rhynchomys soricoides. Lineage (NCBI taxonomy): Eukaryota > Metazoa > Chordata > Mammalia > Rodentia > Muridae > Rhynchomys > Rhynchomys soricoides. The sequence continues at coordinate 6,363 of JADRCH010000278.1, forward strand.
AATTTAGTTATTCTCTAAAATATATCTAAACTTAAACAGTTGCAGGGGTGCTTAAACATCCAAAGACTCTTCTGAGGGTCAAGACAATCTCCTACCAGCACTAGCAGAACATTAATATTAATAATAGAATTTAAAAATGCTAGATATCTAAGATATAAGAACACAGAATAAGTATTCACGTTTCAAAAACGAGAAATAAGGTCAAATAAAGAAAGCAGCAGAACAAAAACAGACATACTTAACACAGAAGGAAAGTAAAAAGTTCTACAATTACATGTATGTTATCAGGGGCCCATGGTTACATTAGCTAGGTTCCACCAATCTTAAAATATCTTTATGTTTCAGTTCTTGTGCATAGAGAATCTTTTCTAGCTAACAGTAGTTCACGTGGTGCTATAACTTTCCTTTGTGCCCCTTCCATGGCCCCAGCATTTTCAACATCCTGAGGTCTACATAACATATTATACTTATTTTATGTGTTAATTTCTATATCTATCTATCTATCTATCTATCTATCTATCTATCATCATCATCTATTTATTTTATAAATAATAGATTCTTTTCATACTATGTATTCTGGTTACAGTTTTCCTTTCCTGACTCCTTCCAAATTTGATCCATTTATCTACAAACACATACTAAACCTTATTTTCTGTCTATCATTAGAATAAAAACAGGTATTCCCAAAATAATACCATACAATAAGAAAAGTAAGAAAAATAAAACAAACACGAGAAAGAGAAATAAGGGAAAAGCACAAGAAACACATATAGATTCGTAAACACACATATTTGACAAACAAAAAGCTTCTATAATAATAATATCAGAAGTCATGATTTGTAAACTATAAATCTATAAATTAAAATTAAAGAAAAAAGTAAAAAAAAAAAAAAGACACTATTGAGGTCTGCTCCTCTGAAGATCACATTCTGAACACCTCCCAGGAGATGTGCTGCTTGCAGGGCAATGGCTAAGGGACCATCCCAAATAACTGCAGCAGCTGGGTTCCCAGAGGAACACAGCTGACTCAGGACACACACACACCCCCCAGCTCAAACTCCACTCTCTTTCTGGCATGCACCTTCCACCTGGGGAGATCATCAGCTTGTCTGCTCCTCTGAAGACCTCTGAAGGTCTCCCAGGAGATTTGCTGCACACAGAGCAACACTTCAGTAGCTTGTCTGCCAGTCTGAAGACCCCACTTTCTGTTGGCCTTTCAGAAGATTTGCTGTACCCAGGTCAACAGACACCACTGTCTGAAGTCCTCCTAGGAATTATGCTATGTCCAGAGCCAGAGGCTTCCCATGAGACCCTCAGCAACCCAGTGACACAGGAGGCAGGCTCCGGTGACACCAAGGTTACTTAATACCAGAGATAACCAGATGGATAGAGGCAAGTGCAAGATCATAAGCAACAGGTGTCAATATACTCTGTCATCATCAGAACCCAGTTCTTCCACCATTGCAAGCCCTGGATATCCCAAAACACCTAAAAATCAGGAAGCTGACTTAAAATTCTATCCCATGAATATAATAGAGTCCTTTAAGGAAGATATAAACAACTCACTGAACGAAATACAGGATAATGTAGGTAAACAGGTAGGAGCCCTTAAAGAGAAAACAAATTAATCTCTTAAAGAAACAAAGAAAACATGACCAAACAGGTGATGTAATGGAAAAGGAAATGATAAAGAAAACACAAATGGAGGCAACATTGAAAATGGAAAACCTAGGAAAGAGGTCAGGATCTACACATGCAAGCATCAAGAACAGAATATAAGACATAGAAAAGAAAATCACAGACATAGAAGACACCTTGGAAGATATTGACACAAAGGTTAAAGAAAACTCAAAACATAAAAAACTCTGAACATAAAATATCCAGAAAATCCAGGAAACAATGAAGAGACAAAAATCTAAGAATAATTGGAATAGAAGAGAGCAATGATTTGCAACTCAAAGTACTTAAAAACATCTTCAATAAAATCATAGAAGAAAACTTACCCAATCTAAAGAAACAGATGCCTATAAATGTACAAGAAGCCTATAGAACACAAAATAGATTGGACCAGAAAAGAAAACACTCTGGTCACATAATAATCAAAACACTAAACGCACAGAAGAAAGAATTTTTAAAGTTGTAAAGGAAAAAGACCAAGTATCATATAAATGCAGACCTATCATAATTAAACCAGACTTTTCAACAGAGACCCTAAATGCCGCAGGAGCGTTTCCAAAGTCATGCAGGCCCTAAGATAACACAAATGCCAGCCCAGGCTATTACATCATAGATGGAGAAACCAAAATATTCCATTACAAAAACAAATTTTAACAATATCTATCTACCATTTCAAACCTACAGAGGATCCCACAAAGAAAACTCCAACAGAAGGAGAGTACCTATACCAATGAAGAAACAACATATTTATCATTTCACAACAAAACCAAAAGGAGAGAATCACATAAACAAGGCCAGCTACAACAACAAACATAGAAGAAATTGACAATCATCTGTTTTTGATATATGTCAAGCTAAACAGACTCAATTCCGCAGTAAAAAGACATAGGCTAACAGATTGGATATACAAGCAGGATCCAACATTTTCTTGCATACAAGAAACACACCTCAATAACAAAGACAGTCACTGTCTCAGATTTAAAGGATTGAAAAAGTCTTCCAAGCAAATAGATCCTAGAAACATGTGAGAGTTGATATCATAATATCCAATAAAACAGACATTAATCCAAAAGTTATCAAGTAAGATGGGGAAGGACACTACATATTCATCAAAAGAATACTCCACAAAAAGAATGTCTCAATTTTGAACATTTATGCCCCTAATGCAAGGACAACCACATTCATAAAAGAAAGTTCAATAAAGTTCAAAACACACATTGAACCACGCACACTAATAGTGGGAGACTTCAAAACCCCGCTCTCACCAATGCACAGGTCATTGAAACTGAAACTAAAGGGAGACACAGTAAAACAAATAAAGGTTATGAATGAAATGGATTTTATATATATATATATATATATATATATATATATATAAAAACATTTCTCCTTTAAACAGGAATCCACCTTTTTTTCAGCACTTCATAGTACTTTCTCCAAAATTGACCATATAATCTTTCATAAAACAAGCCTAAAAAATATAATAAGAGGAAATAACCCCATGCATTCTTTCAGATCACCATGGATTAAGGCTAGATACACATCAATAACAACAAAAACAATGAAAAACATACTGACTCATGGAAATTGAGTAAATCTCTACTCCATGATAACTTGGTCATTGTAGAAATAAAAAAAAAAAAAAAAAAAAGATATCCTGGAGTTCAAAGGAAAAAATAGCAGAGCATAACCAACCTTATGGGACAAAATGAAAACATGAAAGTGGTGGTAAAATTCATACTAAGTGCCTTCTTAAAGAAATCGGAAAAATACTAGAGTAGCAAATTAACAGCACACCTGAAATCCCTACAAGCAAAAGAAGCAAACACACCCAAGAGGAGTAGAAGGCAGGAAATAGTAAAACTCAGGGCAGAAATGAGCCAAATACAAACAAAGAGAAGACACTAAAGAATCAACAAAACCAAAAGCTAGTTCTTTGAGAAAATCAACAGGATTCATGAACCCCAAGCCAAACTAACAAAAGGGAACAGAGACAGTATCCAAATTACCTAAATCAGAAATGAAAGGGAAGACATAACAACAGAAACTGAAGAAATTAAAAAAAAAATCATCTTACCACAAATCCTAATACAAAAGATTATATTCAACAAAACTGGAAAATCTAGATGAAATGGAAGATTTTGTAGACAGGGAACATGTACCAAACTTAAATCAAGAGCAAATAAACTATCTAAACAGGCCCACTTCCCCTAAGGAAATAGAAGAAGCTATTAAAAATTCACAAGCAACAACAAAAACCCAGGGCCAAATGTCTTTAGTGCAGAATTCTACCAGAATTTCAAAGAATATCTAATGCAAGCACTGCTCAAACTATTCCCTAAAATGGAAACAGAAACAACACTACCTAATTCATTCCATTCAACCACAATTACTCTGATACCTAAATGACACAAAGACTCAACAAAGAAGGAGAACTTCAGACCTATTTTACTTATGAATATTGGTGCATAACTACTACTATAATATTCTCAGAAACTGAATTCAAGAAGACATCAAAACTATCATTTACCAAGATCAAGTAGGCTTTATCCATGTGATACAAAGTTGGGTCAACACACAAAAATCAATAAACATAATCCACTATATAAACCAACTCAAAGGAAAAAATCACATGATCATATCATTAGATACTGAAAGAGCAATAGTGATAAAAACAGCATGGTATTGGTACAGAGACAGACAGGTTTATCAATGGAATAGTATTGAAGACCCAGGAATAAAAACAGACACTTACGGACACTTGATCTTTGACAAAGAAGGCAAAACTATACAATGTAAAAAAGAAGACATCCTTAATAGACAGTGTTGGTCTTACTGGCAATTGGTATGTAGAAAATGAAAATGGATCCCTATTTATCACTTCTCACAAAGCTCACGTCCAAGTGGATCAAGGTCCTTGACATAAAACCAGACACACTGAATCTATTTGAAAAGAAAGTGGGAAAGAGGCTCAAACTCATTGGCACTCCCCATAGGGAGTGGGGAAATTTTATAAACAGAGCTCTAATGGGTCAGGCTTTATCCAAGAATTGATAAAAAGGACCTCATGAAATTTCAAAGTTTCTGTAAGGCAAAGGACATAGTAAGTAGGACAAATCAGCAACCTATACATTGGGAAAAAATCTTCACTAATCTCACCTCTGATAGAGGGGTAATATCTAAAATATATAAAGAACTCAAGAAGCTAACCTCTAAAAAAAAAAAACCAAACACCCCAATCAAAAAGTGGGGTATAGAACTAGATAGAGAATTTACAACAGTGCAATCTCAAATGGCCAAGACGCACTTAAAGAAATGATCAAAATCCTTAATGATCAGTGAAATGCAAATCAAAATGACTCTGAGATTCTACCTTATACCAACCTAAATGGCTAAGATGAAAAACTCAGTTGACAGCATATGTTGGCAAGAATGATGAGAAAGAGGAATATTGCTCCATTGCTGGTTGGGTTCCAAACTGGTACAACCACTCTGGAGGTTACTCAGAAAATTGTAAATACATCTACCTGAAGACCCAGCAATACCACTCCTGGACATATACCCAAAAGTTGTTCCACCATGCCACCAGGGCACATGCTCCATTATGTTCATATCGGTCTTATTTGTGATAGCCAGAAGCTGAAAAAACAAACAAACAAACAAAAAACAAAACAACAACAACAACAAAAACCCAGTTATTCCACGACAGAAGAATGGATACAGAAAATGGTTTTTTTTCCACATTTACACAATGGAATACAATTCAGCTATTAAGAATGAGGACATCATGAGTTTTGCATGCAAATGGATATAACTAGAAAATATCATACTTGATGAGATAGCTTATAACCAAAATGACGTGCACGGTATACACTCACTAATAACTGGATATATTAGCCAAAATATTTGCAGATTTCCTAGGATATAATCCACAGAACTCAAGAAGGTTAATAAGCCGAAAAGCCCAAGTGGGCATGCTTTAATTCCACTTGGGTGGGAGAATGCAATAACAGGAAGGGGGAAAGAAGAAGGGAATGATCTGTAGGAGAGGGGGAGGGGAGGGGAAAAGGGGAGCATGATCAGGTATTGAGGGGAGGACAGGAGTGAAGCCGTGAGGGGGAGTATATTGAATGGAAATATGCAGCCCAGGGAGGTAGGAAGTTGTGGGACTTTCTAGACTGTACCAGAGACCTGGACGGGGTGACTTTCAGTAGTCAAAAGGAGGAATCTTAGATGAAATGCCCAAAAGTGAGGAAAAGGAACTTACAGCATCCACCTCCAGAAGAAAGACAGGCCACCAAGTAGAGGGATGGGCTTGCCATTCCACAGTCAAAAACTCTGACCCAGAATTGTTCCTGTCTAAAAAAACTGCAGGGACAAAAATAGAAAAGATACTGAGGGAAGCGAAGTCCAGTAGCAGGCCTAAATTGGGATCCAGCTCAAAGGGATGATCTAAGGCCTGACACTATTACTGATGCTATGGTGTACTTAGACAGGAGCCTAATATTGTTGCCTTCTAAGAGGCCCAATAAGCAGCTGACAGAGAGAAAAATAGATACTTATAACCAATGGATTGAAGTCAGGAAACCCCGTGGTTGAATTAGGGAAAGGCTGGAAGAAGATGAGGAGGATGACTACCCTATAGGAAGACCTGAAGCCACAAATAGCATGAACCACTGATATCTCTCAGACTCTGAACCACCAACCAGGCAGCCTATACTAGCTGGTATGAGGTTCCCTACAAATATAAAGCTGGGGACTGCCTAGTCTAGCCTCAGTGAGAAAAGATGCACTTAGTGAGAGATTGAGACCCCAGGGAGTGAGGAGACCTGGCCTGGTGGAATGGGGTTGGGTAAGTGGGGACATCATTTTGGAGACAGGGGAGGAGGAATGGGATGAGGAACTGCTGGAGGGTGAACCATGATTGGGAATAATAACTGGACTTCAAACAAGTATTAAAGATTATTAAAAAAACAAAAACAAAAACAAAAAACAGTATGGAATTCAGTTTCTATTGGCCTTTTACAGCTGGAAATGGGGCCTACACTTAATTGTAGCTTATATGCCCACTGAAATTCTATTGGATGCATGTATTTTTTTTCTTTGCAAGTGGTTATCAATTGAAAATAGCATCTTGATTAGAGATGAGAGCTTGTGTCTACTTTCCTTCTCAATACTGGTTGCTCTGGATGAGATCTATGTAAGCCACATATATGCTAATATATGCTGCCACACTCTCTGAGATTATGTGTGCATTAATACTGTTGAATCTAGAAGGCCTGTTCTTACAATATTTATGTTTTCCATCCCCATAGTTCCGTGAATTCAAAGAAGGCTGATATGAACATACTTGATCATGTGTCTTTGTGGTAGAATAGAGCATCTTTTACTTATATACCCATTGACATATATCTGGTTCTTCAGGTAGAATGATTTCCAAGCTTTAGAGGAACTTCCAGATTGACTTCCAGAGTGTTTGTACCAGTTTTAAATTCCACCAGCAATGGAGGAGTCTTAACATAGTTCTTTTTTAAGTATCACACAACCCACAGAAATTTATATGTTTACTTATGCATTGATGCCACAAGAAACAAATGTATACATATGTTCTGGGAAGGTTATGTCAACTCTAACCAACATATATGCATCTGAGCAGAGAAAACATCAATCGACAAAATGACCTAATTTATGATTTGGATATTTTCAATTATAAATTAAATAGCAGTTGTATTACAATGGCTTTAAAAATGCTGCATAATCCAAAGGAAAATTAGCATAACAAATCACTTCTTCCAAAATGCCATACCATCTCACTTACACTTATGGTGCCTGGTTGTTCAAATCAATTGGTTCTTTTCTTAGGTATGAGAACCCACATAATGGCTCACAACTTTTTAAAACTTCAGTTCCAGAGAATCTGAGGTCAATTTATGGCCTCCAAGAGCATTGATTTCTGTGATGTAAGATTAAACACACATATACATATATAATCTAGTTAAGAAGAAAACCTTAATCTCAGCTATTGTACAATGGTTGTTTGGTTATGATTTCTTCCAGAACTACTTAATGCTGCTTCTAGAGTCATCCATGTACATTTAAAAGATTGCTTGTGCCAATAAATTTAAGAAGTATTCATTCTACTTTTTCATCTTCTTTTATTAATTTTCAGATTTACTCCATTGAGTAATCATTTTGTGAACTTGCTATGTCTCTAAGGAATTCTTTTTCATCATTAATTAGAGAAGACATCATAGTTAATAAGCAATGTAAAAGGGCATTTTCTTGAATTGTTTTGATAAATTTAACACTGGTACAAATGTGTTCCTTTCTTTGAGAGCTTTCTTTGTGATATTACCAGCTTAAAAATAATAACAGAGGGATATGCCCCCAGGTGTAGGTTCCTATGTGAACAGAGGCATTACAACCGTGGTCGAAAAAAAAGCCAAACTGCCTATAAGGGTTGAAACAGTATTTCACAGTATTCCTCATTTGGTGCTGGTGTTTAAGCCGTTCGAAATGCAAAAGTTTCTTTCTTTCACTTCTTAAATTTACTATTGAGATTATATTATAGTTAAATATTTATCCCTTTTGTTTTCTCTCTCCAAACATGCTCATTTATTACTTTTAATGTTCAAGAAGGCTTGGAACTTACATCTTAGTATCTTTCTTCAGATGTGTTTAGAGAACAATGTTCCTAGGACTCTATGCTTGTAACTTCTCTGACATATTTAGGTGATTCCATCTCATAACAGATATCATATCATGTTTCTATCTATTATTTAACTGTCTATCTATCTATCTATCTATCTATCTGATATGTGTGTGTGTGCGCGCACATGTGTTTAAAAATGTGAACATATGCATATATGTGTATTATATAAAAGGAGGCCAGAGACCGTGAAATTGAGAGAGTGAGACAGAGACAAAGAGTAAGAGAGTACATGACAACATAAGAAATATGGAGGAAGAGAATACAAAGAATACAATTATGTAATTATAAAATTTAAAATGTGATAAAAATAAATGCTGAGAAATAAAAATAGAATGCATGCAGCAAGATTCCAGAATGCCTGTGAATTGAGTTAATGTATGTATAATTTGAATATCACACAAAGTGGCCCAAGAAGCCATTGTGTACAGGTGTTAAATTAAGAACTAAGAATCATACAATTGGAGGATGTATTGTTATTCTGCTCTTGTGAATGTTGTTTCCCTGTCATTTCTAAGACATGAAATCTTACTGCAGACTTTCTATTACCTTGGATTTTACAATATATCCACCCTATTTCTCCACTATGTTGAATGAGCCTTAGTCATAAAAGTTGTGTTGTAAATGTATCCACTGTGGCTTCCAGTCCATGATATATATTGTTCCTTGAACTTGGACCAGTTTTGATTTTCTGTGAGAGTTTGTGATTGATAGATAAAGGAGACTCTTTGATGGTAGGTGAGAGTTAAATATATTTTTAGATAAAAGAAGGCCTGGATAAAGAGATTCATGGATATTTATCATGTTAGACTTTGCAGAAGGATATGGAAAGACTAGCTTAGTGGAGTTGTTTAATGCTCAAACTCATTTTCAAGTAATAACTGTAAGTTCATTGCCATTGGTGCCCAATCCTCTGCCACTTATATGTCTTTATATGAATAGTCAGAGGCCTTCTATTCATGTCAACTGTATAAATTCTCTTTATGGCAAGAAAATTCAGATATTCAAAGTTCTGAATTACTACACTTAATAGATGACTATTATTACATGTGTTTGCATAGATGTTAAGCTATGCAAAATCAAGGTTCTTATATTTGACATTTAAATTCTGTCATGCATCTTAAAATTTATTCCTCCTTTATATTTCTCCAGTCACAGTCAATACCTCTAAATATCTAGAGCACAGCCTGTACATTACCCTTCACTTGCTCAATAATTTCAGCACTGAAAACTCCAACAGCTGCAGGCTATGTCTGTCTTTTCTTATTTGCATAAATACCTATCACTTATTTGTCCACTAGAGTAAATTCACAGGGGACCAAAAATGCATATAGACTATGAATTATAAGACATATAATTCCAAACTATTTCTTGCTTTCTGGGATTTTAACTAACAGGTTCCTAATCATAGGGCATCCCACCACAAATACTTCTTCAGTTGTGATATCATTCCTGTGCCTCACAGGGTACATTCTTTGTTTCTTTGTTTCTTTCTTTGTTTCTTTGTTTCTTTCTTTTTCTTTCCTTTTGAAATAAATTCCACTAAGTTAACTAAATCCATCTCTACTCAATGCTATCATTACTGTCAGACCTATCTCTTATAAAGTGTCCTATGGGTCAGCAACTGAGTATTAACCACTGCTAATGGAAGTTCCTCCTACCAGATTTTTACATGGCTCTACATCCACATTGTTATTCAGTAGACCATATCTTACCAACTCCTAAGAATGTCAGGAACACCCTAATTCCTGCACAGGCCTTTTCTTGTGGCTACCAATAAATCTATAAAAAGTAGAATAAAATAAATCTACCCCCCATTATTTCAAACCTTCTCATCCTATTACCTGGATACACAGAAACATTAACTGTTCATTTTAAATGCTTCCAATGCCAACTCTATTGCCATAATGAAAATTATAATGGGGACATCCTTAGTTCATTATCTTTGGTCAGAAAAACTGAGCCCAGTAGCAAAAAGTTATATGCTAACCAATTCACTAATGTCTTTCAATCTTAATCTCACCACATACCTTTCTCTCTCTCTCTCTCTCTCTCTCTCTCTCTCTCTCTCTCT
>JADRCH010000278.1:16832-170072 GCA_019843965.1 Rhynchomys soricoides
TCTCTCTCTCTCTCTCTCTCTCTCTCTCTCTCTCTCTCTCTTTCTCTGTCTCTCTCTCTGATACTTTATTTACATTTCAAATGTTTTCCCCTTTCCAGGTCTGCCCTTTGGAACTATTACATTTTTGCCTGTCTTTGTCGTCCTACTGACTGTACTGAGAATTATACTCCAAATGCAGAAAAATTTACCAGTAGTCAGAGCTTTCTAGTTGCCTTTATTGGCCACACAGGTAAAAGAAACATATTATTATCTCCCTTATTAACTCTTTTTCCCCTTATGCTTTTGGTGATACGATCATTTTCTGGCAACCTGAAACAACCCAGATGTCCTTTATCTGAAGATTTGTGAATTTGCACAATGGAATATTACTCAATTGTTTTTTTTTAAGACATGGTGAAATTTGCAGACAAATAGAAAAAGAAATCCTTAACAAGACAACTGAGAACCAGCAAAACAAGCATTGTCTAATATTCACTTACAAGTGGATATTAGCTGTTAAGTACAGAATAATCATGCTACAATCCACAGACCCAGGGAAGCTACCTTATAAGCAGTGCTCTATACAGGATACATGGTTCTCCATAGGAAGGGGAAATCAAATAAATTTTGTAGATAGATTGGAGGTAGGTGGGGATGGAAACAGGAGTGATCAGATTAGGGAGGGAAAATGTACAGGGTGAGATGACAAGAATAGGCTGGCATTTAAGGGCACAAGTGGAAGCCTAGGGCAATAGAAACTTCCTGGAACGTATAAGGGTAACTCTAGGAAGAACTTCTGGTAGTAAAAAATACAGAGACTGAACTGGCCATGTCACTCGTAGTGACTGGATTGGAGTACTAATGCACTCATAAAACCTTTGACCCACATTTGTTCTGCCTGCAAGATATGCTAGGGAAATGGTGGCTCAGAACTTGTGGAAGTGGCCAACCAATGGCTAATCTAACTTGAGGCCCAAGATATGAGACACAACCCATGCCATAAGTTACCTGGATGGCCAGCAACTGGAAGCTGGATGGCTAGACACCTAGTGTCACCAAACCAGACTCAGAAAAATGTAAATTAAATGATCTTTAATGGAAGTAGGCTATTCTCTATTCTCCTATACACACAGATAAGTCCTAGCTAGCCCAATTGCTATGAGATAGGCTTTCTCCAGAATCTGATGGAAGCAGATGCAGAGCACTACACCCAAACATTAGGAAGATCTCAGGGAACCCCACAGAAGAAGGAGAGGAAGGATTGTAGTATCCAGAGCAGTCAATGATACCAACAGAACATGATCCACAGAATCAACTAAGCAGGTCTCATAGGTCTCATTCTTCACAAAGAATGAAGCAGCAACCATTGAGCCTCTAAGGGCCTGCAGTAGGTCCCTTGCATACTTGCTGTGGTTGTTTAGCTTGGGGTTTATGTGATACTTCTAACAGTTGCGGGGTCTTTTATGTTTTGGCCTGCTATTGGGACCCTTGGCCTTTTCGTGAGTTTTCTTACCCAGCTTTGATATGAGGGCTTGTGCTAGTCTTTGTTGTATTCAATTCATGCCACTGGGAGGCTTTCTATTTTCTGATGGGAAACAGAAGAGCAGTAAATCTCAAAAGAGAGGAGTAAAATGGGGAACTAGGAGGAATGGAGAGAAAGGAGCCTGGGAAAACTGGGAGGAGTGGAGGGAGGGGAGATTGTGGTGGGGCTATATTATATGAGATAAGAATAAATAAAAATAAAATAATAAATTAATAAAAAAATCACTGAATACCAATAGACAAACTAACATGCTAACATGGGAATAGGGAAGTTCAAAGAATCTGAAACTTAGACAAAAATAAAAACAAACAAACAAAATCTTAGGAATGATGAAGTGGGAAAAATAAAATACTCTTCTCCAAGTAATAGGCCCTTGTTGGTTATACTGTACCAAATGGCTAGCCCTGAAATCATAGGTATACAAATATGTGTGTATTATATACACAAATGAATACACACACACACACACACACATATATATGTATATATATATATGTGTATAGATATGTATATATATATATGTGTATAGATATGTATATATATATATCTTATTTTTATGAATCCATATTTTTGTTTCAAAATCAAAATAAATAGGAAGTAATAAAAAATATACTACTGGGACAGAGAAGCTTTATGCATTCATACACTGGGTTTTGGATGAAAATCTTGGAATGCCATTACCCTTGAGATCCTAAACAGAGAGGACTGTAAACAAGACAGGAACATCACCCAGCACTTAGCCAATGAATGCCCCAGGGATCTTTACAGTAGTGATACTTTCCTTATCAAGAGGATCTGTGATTCCTATTTCACAGCCCACAACACAGCTTCTGTAACTGGTCATGTAACATTGGTCATTCATTATTGAAAACAAGTGCAGAACATGCCTCTAACTCAAAAAGCTTTAAGATTATATACCTTTTCTTTCTGGAAGCCTAAAACTCTATTTTAGGATTGCAATGGACAGTTGAAGCTATTAAGACTATATACCCAAAAGACAGATCTATCTTCAATTCTCTATTGAATTTCATCTCCTCTCCCTCCTAAAAATTTAAATAAATAAAAACTAGTAGCAAGTACTATTATATATGTACTAATAGCATGTATTATTTCTGTAAATTCATTTTTCTATACTTAAGATAGTCACTTCACATTCACTGTTTCAAGTGTGATGTACAGGTACACAGATTTGAAGCAAACTTTTGCTGTTTTTGTTGTTTTGTTTTTTGTTTTGTTGTTTACCTAAATGAGCTAGTGTATTTTTATTAGTCACTTACTTTTCCACTCCCACTTTTTGCAATGTTCACTCGGTACCAGACTGTATATTTTAAGTATTTAAGATATGTTTGGACTTGGTAGTATGTGTTCTGTGACTGGTTCCTATATTTCCGCCATGTTTTTTTCAGTTTCATGGTACTATTGGATAATGGACATGCCCTGTGTCCACTCGTTCATCAATGACTATTTGTTTCGACTTTTTAGCTATTTAGAATATGGCTACAGGGGAATAACAGAATACTAATATCTTTTTGAGAGCGAAAATGGTAATATTTTTAAATATTACCCAGAAATAAGTTTGCTAAACCCTTAACTTAATACATAATTCAAACGTATATACAAATTCTCCCTGATAATTAAGGAACAACCTTCAAGCAAATCAGGATGCACAGCAATGCTTTAGGGATACTCAGCAAATAGCTTACAACTCCACAGGGATTATTTCTAAAATTCAAACATAATTCATAAATCATCCTAGAGAATGCAATAAAAGAAGCACATGGGAGAATGAAGAGCAATGGTTTTTTACAGGTAAGACAGGTAAAAGGCTACTCGAGTTGCTCCATGCCATCCTAACCCTCAGGACCAGTCACACTCTGATCTGGTTTTGTCATATAAAATAGGAGACTATTTTTGGTTTATTTTCTGGGACTTCTTCACCCTTGTATCTGAATAACAGTAGTGAGAGGCCCTCTCCTGTCCTCAGATTTTCTCTATTGGTTAGAGATTACATGTTTATATGTATATTAGCAACACTAAATCGATTGCAAATTTTTACTTTGAAATGTATTTTATATATATTTATGTTACAGTTAACACATTCTAAAATAAGAGGGGAGGTGAAATACAAGTAAAAAAAACTCTACAATTTTTAATTCAGAAATGAAAAATATGAGTAAATTATTTCCTATGCTTCCAAATACTAAGGTGTTTGGACTATCAAAACTCTTCTGTGATGCTTTTATTTAGCATGCTAATCTGTGAGTAAGATTTTATTTTAATCAGTTGTTGAGGCAGAAGTCAGTTTTCTTGTCTTATTGATTGTGTATATGTGTATGTGAAATGGCATTAAAGAACACAGTTTATGGTTATGTTAAACTTGTCATTTTACAGGGAAGTCTGATGAAAATATTCCAAGGAATGTATTAGCATAACAAATATTCAGTGATCATATTACTGTGTGACAAAGCAATGAGCATTGTCCTGAACTAAAAATTATACAAAGAAACATCTATTTTGTAGTTCCAATTACTGGATTTTTTATCTAATGCTTTAGCCTCATATATTTTAAATTCAGTACTAGAAATATATCTCACGGCGACAGCACCTTGGTAAACACTGTAAACATACACTGAACTTAAATAAGTATAGTTACATGTGATAAGCCTCAAAGATAAATACATACATAGTAAATGGTATGATTCATCTAGATATTGAGTTTCCTTGTTAGGTTTTAGTCATATCACATCAGTAGAATGAGGTATAGAAAAGAATTTGCATGTGTATGACCCATTGAACTCATCTTTAAGTATCATTTTATTACTGTCGAATAAAATTTATGTTTACAAAGTAAAATATTTATCAAGAATATTCTCACTTTAAGCTGTACCACCTGTAGGTATAAGAAATTTAGAAAATTTTCTGTTTTTCTGTTTTTCTTTCTTTTGACACAAGGTTTCCTAGAACTCAGGCTTGCCTCAGACTTGCTTGATAGTTGATTATGCTCCTCAAGCTTCTGATTCTCCCTGTTGCTACTGCCAGAATAATAGAATTATAGGAATGTACTACATATTTTAGAAAATACTATTGGTAAATGCTGCTTCTTTGCAAAGTGATGAATTACGGGGATGTGGAGATGATGCAGAAATTAATATAACTTAATACTCTTCCATAATATGATACTACATTTAAACCTTTATATCTCTCTGTTATTCTAGTGATATATATATATATATATATATATATATATATATATATCAGTAGTTTATATCTTTTATTTAATCTATGTCACAGTTTTTACTAGTGAAGGCAAAAGTTATTGAAACAATCATTGTTTGGAGCTAGAAGTTTTATAGAACAAATAATATAAAAGCTTTCCTGTCTTAACAATTCATTGTATACTTCAGTTTATCTCCAAGTCGAACCACTGAACTATATTTTATATCAGTGATATCACCTTACATGAGACCACATCCTATTATTTTTGTATATTACTTTAAGTGTTTATGTATATGAATATATATAGATATATATGGTATTTATTTTGAAATAACTATTAGATAATGTTAATATATCACATATATGACAATATTGCATTATAAAATTCACTTTATAATGACATTGAATGATATTAAAAATTGATTTAACTGTTCCTACCCAGAATAAATTTAGTAATATGACCGCATGGAGAAACAGAACCTCACAGTCGTGAATGATTTCATCCTGATAGGCATCACTGATCGCCCTGAGCTGAAGGGTCCATTGTTTGGACTGTTCCTCATCATCTATCTCATCTCACTAATGGGAAATATGGGCATGATTATACTCACAATAGTGGATTCTCGACTGCAAACACCCATGTATTTCTTTCTCAAACACTTGGCTGTCACTGATCTTGGTTATTCTACAGCTGTAGGCCCTAAAATGTTAGAAAATTTTGTTGTGAACCAAAATACAATATCCTCTTATCTTTGTGCTACACAGCTAGCTTGCTTTCTTCTTTTCATTACTTGTGAACTTTTTATTCTGTCTGCCATGTCCTATGACCGCTATGTGGCTATTTGTAACCCACTGCTCTACACTGCCATCATGTCACAGAAGAAATGCTGGCTACTAGTGGTAATCGCTTATCTATATGGTTTGTTTCTGTCTCTTGTAATTACTTTAAAGATGTTTAGGCTGACATTCTGCAGCTACAATGTAATCAATCATTTCTTCTGTGACTGCATCCCTTTGATACCTTTGCTCTGTTCAAACACTCAGGAAATTCAGTTGATAATTTTAATATTTGCCATTTTTGATTTGATTTCTTCTCTTCTGGTTGTTCTTGTGTCCTACCTCCTTATCCTCATAGCCATTCTGAGGATGAACTCTACTGAGGGTAGGCGCAAGGCTTTCGCAACTTGTGGATCACACCTGACTGTGGTCATCGTCTTCTATGGGACTTTGATATCTATGTATTTGCAACCTAATTATAGTCACTCTTTTGACACTGACAAGTTGGCATCAATCTTTTATACCATGATTATCCCCATGTTGAATCCCTTGATCTACAGCTTGAGGAACAAGGATGTGAAAAACGCTGGACAAAGGATATGGAAGAAGTTGTGCAAGATTTGAGGCACTATTTCATGGAAAGTATCCTGGACTCAACACAAGTGAGAAGAGGAGCTGAGCACTAACAGTCATTGCTGTTGGCACTTGGCTGTGGATATTCTGTGACCACCACTCTCAGTCTCTGCTCCTGCTGGTAGGACTCCTTCACACTATGATACACTATATCTTTGGCTACTGGAACTTTAATCAGAAATAATTTATTTTTTTCCAAATCTCAGGGTACTTTGTCAAGAATCACAAAAGTATAGAAAACAATGGAATATTATTGAACTTTTTATTTAGAGAGAGAAAAAGTAGTCCACATTTTTAAATCCCTTTATGCAGCAGGCATAAGGCATTCGGCTTCTGTGACTTACAGCCTTCAGGAATCTTCATTTCCTTGCATGTATTTCCAAAAAGATAAATCCCATCAAGAAAATCCTAAAACATTTTAAGATGCAGTTTGAATTCTGCAGAGTGTATTTCTGGGATTGAATATCTATATTTTGAAAATAAAGAATTTTCAAAAAGAATACCAATAGAGCATGGTTTGATCATGACAGAAAATGTTCTGTGGTGCAGTATTTTTTGGTATTTGTATAACAAATAAAGGTACATCTTTTGATAAATTGACTCATCTATAATTACAACCACCTTACAATGGAAATGTCCTTAAAGGAAGCATGGTAAAGTTTTAAAAATACTGTCTAGTTATGATAATGGACAAAATGCTTTCTATGACATGATATATTAAAGTGATAGACACAGATAGGAGGAGTTAATGATAGTGGTATATAATATTGAACAAATGGAAGGAGTAGCAGTTTAATCCTTGAGGAAAGTTCCTTCACCATACAAGTTACAGTATAAATAAATCTCTGTACTGATTTTCCCTGAAGCTAATATAGCCCACTTCAGAAAATACTGTAATGATGAACTCTATGAAATTACTTCTTTTCAAAGTTTGATAATATTAAGCAGTTATTTACTCTATCTTGTAGAATAAAAGTAAGTTTGATGTCATATTAAAGTCCTTATAAGAAAAAAATATCTGCATATAGTACATATCATTCTTTAATATAGTCAGTAATTGGTCTAATATCAAGATTTCCTAACTTGGAATGAAATCCAAATGATATATATATTTTTTTCAAAATTTGGGAATATACAATCATTTCAATATTTTTGAAAGAACATGAATTTTGACCCTTAGGTTATAGCCAATAATTGGATAAATACCTCTTGGGTTTCCCATAGAGTTGATATAATTCCAAAGTAATACCTCAGAAAATTAGAAGATAGAGTCATCCTCTGTTAGTGTAGGCTCATATATATCTAGTAAGTATTTAGTGAATTCTACCCAAATAAGAGCCTTAGTTTTTATTCCTATATGTAGAAGAGATCTCTCATATTATGAAGATATACAAATTCCATGGTACTATTAAAATATTAAAATATTATCACCCAAATATACAAAAAGCTATCTCCTAAATATTTGACTAGGGTACCTTATATCAAAAAGTAAAAGTGTTCTGGTCTTGGAAAGAATTCAGGCTCATGCTGGATTTTGTTATACTGGTGTGAACAAGAAAGTCAAATGCTTCTGTTGTCACTTGATTCTGAAGTGAAGAATCATGTGACAGGAGATAATGCCATTAAAAAGCATAAATAGTTATACCCTACTCATAACTTTATTCAGAATCTAGTTTCAGCTACTCTACATTCTGCCTTTAAGAACACCTCTTGATCAGAAGCAAGAATGTACATTTAGCATCTCTTACTTTGGAATACAGTGGATCTAACTCTAGACTTGCCATATCTGCTTTGAGAGCAGTGGACTATTTCTCCCTGGCAAGAACTAATCCATATATGTATGCTACAAGCACCAAAGAAGCGATTTTTTCCTTTCCAGTTTTATTTTGTTTATTATTTTCTTTTTAAGAAATGAAGCTGTCAAAAACATCACTACAGATAACCAATCAGTATGTTCTTCCATGAGGAAAACCATTTATTTCTCCTACTTTCCATACTCTTTAGTTGCCTGGAGTTTGTTGTGTAGTGTCAAGACTTTGTGAGCTTTTCTTACACACTTAATCATATATGTCAGTTTCAATTTTATTCAGCTGTTGCTTAGTTAGATTTGTTGTTGAGACTTTATGCATGCCATGTGTTTTGGATATTACTAGAACACAACACACTCTCATATCAAATTCCTTGATCATCTAGTTCTTATAATCCCCTGCTTGATTCTTGTAAAATGTTGTATGAGTTATAGGTAATACACACATACACATACACACACACACACACACACACACACACACACACATTTCCCCTTGGGACTGGGATTCACAACTTGTGGCTTAATAAAATTCAAAAGCTACTGGATTTGGGGTTTTTTTTTGTTTTTTGTTTTTTTGTGATACCTTTGGATATCAAATAATGTGTTGCTCAGAGGTCCTGGATCCCAATAGCCCTAGCTTTCAGAATTTAGAGTTCTAGCTTGTTTTGGATCCATAGAAAACACAAACTCTATGATAAGCTCGCATAATATAGAGGCTGGTGGAAGATCCTGCATCCAAAACTAACAAGGAGAGGCATATGTGATTCAAGTGTATAATTTGAAGTGGATTTGGTTTTGTAAAGGAAATTAAGCATTATAAAGTGGTAAGAGATGCCTAATTGCAGGTATGAAGAAATGCAAAGCATGAGAAAATGCTATATCTGTCTGTGGAGCTGAGAGTCTCCAATGTTCTATACAATGGGCGCTAAGTTTCCAATCAGAGTGGAAAGTTAGTGAGGAATATAAAAATGAGATGGCTAAAAGCTCACAGTCCTCTGTATACCACATTTATATAAGCATAACAACCAGTTATATTCTCTGCTTTGTCTTCCATGCTTCCGTGTCTGGCAACAATGTGGTGTCTGGTCACAACATGATCATATCAGTTTTTATCTTGATAGAATATCCCCAATTATTCCTTCAATTTTGTCTTAGAAGGGCAGTGACACAAAACTTGACCCACACAAGTGAATGCTGCAATATAACTCAAATTAAGAAACTACTTATTTCATTTGTTGGCAAATTTAAGAAGCTAAACCATACAAATTCTCCTTCCTCTCCTACAGTGATTTTTATTCTAGTTCATTTTCAGTTCAATTGGCTGCCACCTAATAACTTATTCCAATTATTTTCCTCTTAAAATTTCAAAGATCTATAAATACTAAAGTTATTAAGTTCACCAATGTAATAATGGAAAGTATAACTAAGGGATTTTACATTTTCTTCAAGTTACATGGGATTAAAAATATTTTTAGACTGATTAAATACGAGTGAATAAAATCATGATCACAGAATAAAAATGAGCAGAGTTACATCAAAAAGTTAACACGCCACTGTGTCTTAAAATGTGTTGCTAAGCTTATATTTGACATCATCATACCAGATTTCAAAGAAAAAGGAATTGCTTCCTCTCTGAACATCACCATTTCCCAATTAAACAGTAACAAGTATCAACACTGAAAGTAAATGCCTGTAATTGTCAAGAAAACCAGTTGGGGTGTTTTCTTTTCTTTTCTTTCAATAGTTCTCACTTGACAATCTTTGTCATATTTTAAAAGCTTATTGTATAATAATTTTTGAAATTTAACCTAGAAAATTTTCACATTTCTAGTTTATTCCCAATTTTCATTTGTTACATTTTTAACATCTTGAAATAAAATAATTTATTTTCTTCTTCATTTTTCTCTTACACTCTTATATATACCTCTTTTTATTTAATTCAAATCTATGGACGCCCTTTTATAAATAAATTCTTGTTACATGCATATGTGTGTATGGGCAAGCATAAATATTCTTAAATGTAGCCATTTGGCTCCCTGTAATGTCACTTCTATGTATGTTTTCTTTTCTTTTTTTTTTCCGTACTTTATTTACATTTCAAATGTTTCCCCCTTTTCAGATCTCCCCTTTGGAACCACCCTGTTCCCTCCCCCTCCCCCTGTCACTATAGGGGTATTCCCCCACCCACACACCCAGCCACTCTCAGTTTCCCTTTTTTGTATTCTCCTATACTGGGGGATCTAACACCCTCAGGCCCAAGGGCCTCTGCTCCTCCTCATGGCTAATAAGACCCTCCTCTGATGCATAAATGGGCAGCACCATGGGTCTTTCCATGTGTATTCTTTGGTTGGTGATCCAGTCTCCTCCAGGAGCATCTAAGGTTCAGGCCAGTTGCCACTGTTGCTCCCTCCCTGGGGCTGCAAACTCCCTCAGCTCCTTTAGTCCTTTCTCCAAGTCCTCCATCTGGGACCTCACACTCGGGCCCTACTGTTGCTGTGAAGTGACTCTTGGGTATTCTGAACTTTTGAGCTAATAACCACTTATCAGTGAGGACATACCATGTTCATCCTTTTGTGACTGTGTTACCTTGCTCAGGATGATATTTTCAAGTTCCATCCATTTGCCTAAGAATTTCATGAAGTCATTGTTTTTAATAGCTGAGTAGTATTCCACTGTGTAAATGTACCACATTTTCTGTATCCATTCCTCTGTTGAGGGACATCTGGGTTGTTTCCAGTTTCTGGCTATTATAAATATGGCTGCTATGAACATAGTGGAGCATGTGTCTTTATTACATGTTGGAGCTTCTTCTGGGTATATGACCAGGAGTGATATAGCTGGGTCCTCAGGTAGTATTATGTTCATTTTTCTGAAGGTCCTCCAAACTGATTTCCAGAGAGGTTGTATCAGCTTGCATTCCCACCAGCAATGGAGGAGTGTTCCTCTTTCTCTACACCCTCGCCAACATCTGCTGCTGTGGATGATTTGTATTGGAAAAACAATTGTGTTTTTCCCTAGGGAAAACTATAGTTCTTGCTCTGAGGATTTTTCCAATTGCCATATTGACTTTCAAATGTATGCTTTGGCATTTCCATTGGTATGTAATTTTTTTCAGCTCACATTTTGCCAACTATGTTGATGCGGCTTTGTGGGTACAATTTTCTGAAAGTACTGGGAGATACAAACTCACAGCAAACACCCTGATCTGCTGGTTTTTACAATCTTTCTACTGATCTTATGCAAAGTTCCCTGAGTTTTAGGTGCAGGAATGTTTTGTAGATATATACACTGGGAATGGACTCCACAACCCTGCATTTTGATTGGTCATGAGCTCTTTGTAATATCTCTACCTGTTAAAAAATAAATAAATTAGTTTTATTGGAGTCAAGGCCACACTTATTTGTGGGCATAAGAACAGATGTTTATCAGTTGTTGTTAGAGAATTGCTTCTTTAGCAATCTGATGGTTGTGGATCCTTAAATAACCACGATTATACTCGTACTGAGTTGTTAGTTCACTTAGTTATTTAAGTTACAGTTTCCCTCTTGCTTAAAGGACATAGGTCCAATTAGGAAGTTTTGTTACCTCCAAGGTGTGTGTGCCACTATTCTGTCCTTAGAGTTACTGAGTCATGCTGGTCATTGATATGTTTCTTTAGCATCATAGGTAGATAGGTCTGATGGTTGCCTCTCTCCCTAAAAAGCCTGAATGACGCCTTCTGCTATTACGGAAGCTAGCCCTCAGGGAAGAGTTATTGTGGTTTTTCTAATATGGTCCTTGGTTCTTACCCAGAACATTATCTGCCCAGAGAAGAAAAGTTTATACAAAATACACAGAATTTTGTGTTTTACACAATTTTGTCTTTTCTCAAGTAAATTGTTAATAGTATGATTCTTTTTGCAAGTGCCCATGTTATTTTGCACATCCCCTTTTTCATCTGTATTTAGCTTTTTCCTTTTTCTCCCTAAAGAGCCCCCCATTTCCCACTTACCCTATCAAATTCCTTGTATACTGATATAGACCCTTTAACCTTTTCCAACATTCTTTTGCATTTACCTCCCTTCAACTCTCTAAGAAGGACCCCTTTCAGATTTTCCTGATCAGAGTACTTTTTTCCTGTTATTCCATTCTCTTTCACTCCCCAAACCCCTTTCCTGGTAAGTGTCCAGTTTTACTCTCCTGATTTCTGCAGTTTCTCCAGGATATAAACTGACATCTGAAGAACTGGAGCTAGGAGACTTCAGTCAGAAAAAAAAAAAAAAGTGACATTTGTTTTTCAAGGTCCTGGCTATGTCGTTCAACATATAATCCCTTTTTACATTCCATCCAATACCTACAAGGTTGATGATTTCATTTAATTCACAGCTAAATAGTATTTCATAGAACATAGGTACCATAATTTTATTATCTATTCATTTGTTGAAGGATGTTAACCTGTTTCCATTTACTAGCTATTAGGAGCAGAACATGAACTTGGATGTGCAAATAATATCTTTGCAGTAGGATATTGAGTGTTTTCAGCACCTGCCTAAGAGAAGTTGTACTTGGAACTGTTGGAAGATTTATATTTTTTGACAATTCTCTACAGGTATTTTTAAATCACTATTTTATTGACTGTACCAGTTTGCAATTACACCAACAGGGAATAAGAGTTAGCTTTTCCCAGTATACTGTCAAACATAAGATATTTGTTGTTCTATTGATCTTTGTCATTCTCACTAGAAAAAAAATTAAACTTCTAACAGTTTTAGATTTTACATTTAGATGTTTCATTTACTTGGAGTTATTTTTTGGGCAAAGTGATAAATGTAGGTCTTATTTCATTCTTCTGCATGTGAGTTACCAAGTTTTTGTTGACACCATTGATTGAAGATGCTGTCTTTTCTCTAACTATATTTCTGGTATCTTTGCCCGATACTAAGTGACTAGAATTACATGTTCTAATCTTTGGAAAATTATTTTGTTCCATAGGTGTATATGTCTATTTTTGTACCAGTACCATATTGATTTTCTTACTACAGCTACACAGTATATCTTAAGAACTGCAGTAGTTATTTCTCCATCACCATTCTGTTTGCTGGGAATTTTTGTAGATATTGGGGTATTTTGTTATTCTGTATGAAATTTAGGATCTTTTAAAAATTCTGTGGAGATTGAAATGGGGATTTTGATTGGCCTCATATTGAATATGTAAATAGCTTTTTGTAGATTGGACATTTTCAC
The DNA here is from genome assembly GCA_019843965.1 of Rhynchomys soricoides. Classification (NCBI taxonomy): domain Eukaryota; kingdom Metazoa; phylum Chordata; class Mammalia; order Rodentia; family Muridae; genus Rhynchomys; species Rhynchomys soricoides. The sequence continues at coordinate 30,014 of JADRCH010000278.1, forward strand.
AAAGTTTGTTCTATCAATATATAAGTATGAATTATCTTTTCATGTTCTAGTGTTTTTATTTATCTCTTTCTTCAAAGGTTTGTAGATTACATTTTATAAAGTCCATCACTCCCTTCATTAGATTCGTTCCCATATATTTTTATTTTTTGATACTTTATTAATAGGAATTGATCTAAGATCTCTATATGCTTATTGTTAGTGTATTAAAAAGTTACTGATTTGTGCAAGTTAATCCTGTATCTTGCTTTGTTCTGCAATTTCTAATTGTTCCTAGATTTTTTTTTCTGGATAAACTTTTGGTATCTCAAATATATGATAACACTTCTTTTACAAATAGGGATATTTTATTTCTTTTCCTATTTGTATCCTTTTAAATTCCTGTCAGTTGCTTTATTTCTCCAGTTAGTATTTAAGTACAATGCTGAAAAATATTAAGGATAGTGGACATCCTTTTCTCCTTCATGATTTTATTATGATTGCTTTTAGCTTTTCTTGAAGCACAATGATATAGGCCACATTTTTTATAGCTTTTAACATGTTGATGTATGTTCGTTCAATTCTTACATTCTCTGGAATTTTTATCATTAAGGCATTTAGATTTTGACAAAGAATAGTGAGATCAAATGATTTTTTTACTTTGGTTAGTCATATGATTTATTACATTTATTGACTACATATTTTGAAGCAAACTGTCATTTTGCATAATCTTTTCCATGTATGTCTATATATTGTTTTATTGATTAGTTTTGTATATATGTTCATTAGGAATATTGTCCTATAATTTAGTTGGTCTTTTCTTGGTTCATGTATGAGAGAGGTACTTCATAAGAAGAGTTTGAAAGTGGTTTTTGTTGTTGTTGTTGTTGTTGTTTTTAATTTTCCCTTCTTAGTCTAGTTTCAAAAGGAACAGAATTATATCTTCTTGAATGATTTGTAAAATTTTTCTTTGACTCCATATGCTTGGGAATTTTTTGGATTGAAATCTTTTTTAAAAATTATTTTATGTGTTTACATTTCAAATATTATCCCCCTTCCCAGTCTTGTCTCCAAGACATCAAGTTTCCACAGGACCAAGCATACCCCCCCCACTGATGCCAAATGAGGCAGTCCTCTGCCACATATGTTGCGGTAGCCATGTACTGGCTCATGTATACTTTCAGTTGATGGTTTAGTCCCTGGGAATGGGTCTCTTTTGATTGATGACTTCTTGACTTCTTGGTTTAATTTTGATTGGTTGGCTAAATGTAGATATTTGACATTATTTGCAGTTTTTTCACATTAAATATTTTTTATTTGGGCACTCTCCCTTCTCTTCTCTCTCTCTCTCTCTCTCTCTCTCTCTCTCTCTCTCTCTCTTTCTCTCTCTCTGGTTAATCAAACAATGGCTCTGCTAATTTGGTTTATAATACTTTAGGAATGATGCCTTAGATTTGTTGAATCTCTATATTGTCTTTTCTTTATCTATTTCATTAATTCTTTGTTTTTATTATCCCCTGCTATCAACTGAGTTTGGATGTGGTTTGCTTTTATTTTCCCAAATGTTTGTGTTATAGGATTAAGTAATTTATTTTTCTCCTAGCCCTCTAAGCCTCTCTTTTATGTCTACCTACACCTGACCCTAACCCCCATTCACCTACTCCTGCCATCTCTCACCTAGATCATTCACTCACTCTGATTCCTACAGCTAATTTGTTCCCCCTTCCAAGAGTGATTCAAGCATCCTCAACTTGAGCTTTCCTTCTTGTTTAACCTCTTTGGGTCTGTGGGGTATGCCATGGGTATTCTGTATTTTATGATTAATATGATTAATATGCTCACTTATCAGTGAGCATATACCTTGCATATCCTTTTGGGCTTGGGTTACCTGGCTCTGGATGATATTTTCAATTTCCATCCATTTGCTTGCAAAATTAATGATGTCCCTGCTTTTAGTAGTTGGATAATATTCCATTGTGTAAATGAAACATTTTTTTCTGTAACCATTCTTTTGTTGAGAGACATCTATATTTTTGTTTGTTTGTTTTTGTTTTGTTCCAGTTTCTGCCTATTATGAATAAAGCTGCTAAGAAATAGTAGAGCATGTGTCCTTGTAGTATGGTGGAGCTGTGTGTGTGTGTGTGTGTGTGTGTGTGTGTGTGTATGCCTAGGAACAGTATAGGAGTTGTATAGGTATGTTTTCAGGTAGAACTATTTCCAATATTCTAAGAAACTGTGAAATTGATTCTCAGATTGGCTGTATAAAATTGCAATCCCACCATCAAAGGAGGAGTGAGTGTTGCTCATTCTGCACATCCTAGCTAGCATGTACTATTGCTTTAATTTTTAGCCATTCTTATTGGTGTAAGGTGGAATCTGAACGTTGCTTTGATTTGCCTTTCCCTGACAACTAAGGACTTCAAGCATTTCTTGAAGGGATTTTAGATATGTAAGATTCTTCTCTTCAGAATTCTCTGTTTAGTTATGTACTCAAATTTTAATTGGGTTATTTGTTTTGTTGCTGTCTAACTTCATGAATTCTTTATATATTTTTGATATATTAGTACTCTGTTGGATGTCAGTACATCCCATACATTTTGTTGTTTTGCATTCTCTTTTTCATTAGGTCTATATTATTTATTTATTTCTTAAATTATTTTTGACAGATTTTTTTCTTGCAACAAGTTATTTAATATATTGAGTTTACAGGTTTATTTGAAACATTTTGGCTGTCATTTAACTTTTATTACATCATGGTCAGATAAGAAACAGTGTGTAATATCTGTGGGCAGAGGGAACTTCATGCTCATAACACCTTGATATGGTTCATTATCTCTCATTTCAATAGGTCTTACTTATTTTTTACTCTTACCTGCTCTATTTAACACTTAATAATGTTCCAAAACCACACTGATTATTCCCAATAGTCTGTGATTTCAGCTACAGGGAACCACATACTTTGTAGTCTCTATAAACACTCAATTTAGATATAAAATGTAACCTCAAGACATTCACATAAACATATATTTTTTATGTGATTATAGTGTAATTATAATATTTATTCCACACCTGCCATTCCTCCAACACATTCCATATATCCTTCATTATTCTCTTACAGTTCTTTGTTTTCTTATTTTTATATTGGATATTTTATTTACTTACATTTCAAATATTATACCCTTTCCTAGTTTCCCATATGGAAATCCATCACCTCTCACCCAGCTTCTATGAGGGTGCTCTCACACCCACTCAACCGCTTCAACCTCACCTCCCTAGCATTCCCTTACATTGGGGAAACAAGCTTTCATAAGACCAAGGATCTTCCCTCCCATTGATGCCAGACAAAGCCCCTTGAACCACTTCAGTCCTTCCCCTAAATCCTCCATTGTGGTTCCTGTGCTCAGTCTGTTGGTTGGCTGGGAACATCCACATCTATATTGGTCAGGATCTGGCAGAGCCTCTCAGAAGGCAACTGTAAAAGGCTCCTGTCAGCAACCACTTCTGGGTATCCTCAATAGTGTCTAGGATTGGTATCTGCATGTGAGATGGTCCCCAAGTGAGGCAGTCTCTGGATGGCCTTTCCTCCAAGCAATGCTTCAATCTTTGTCCCTGTATTTCCTTTAGACAAGAGCAATTTTGAGTTAAAATTTTGGAAATGAGTGAGTGGACTCATTCCTCAACTGGGGGGCCAAGCCTAACTTCTGGATATGGTCTCAACAGGTTCTCAATCCTTTTTGTGGGATATGTCATCTAATGTCATCCCCGTGGGATCCTGGGAGGTTCCTTCCTAGCGTCTTGGACTTTCTTGTTGCAACCTCCAGTTCTCCATCCTACTTTGCTACACACCTCTGTTCAATTTCCTGACTCAATGTGAACCTCCTCCATCTCCTCCCAGACCTAAATTTTCCCCTCCTTTTACCCTCCACCTCGTTTCTTCTTGCCAAGTCTAGTTCCCTTGATTATTTTATTCCCCATTTTAAGTAGGACTGAAGCATCCACTCTTTGGTTTTCCTTCCTCTTGAGCTTCATGTTGTCTGTGAGTTGTATCATCGGTTTTCAACTCTTTGCCTAATATCCACTTATCAGTGAGTACATACCATGTATGTTCTTTTGTTAATGAGTTACCTCACTCAGGATGATATTTTCTAGATCCATCCTTATGCCTGAGAATTTCATGAAGTCTTTGTTTTGAATAGCTGAGTAGCGTTCCATTGTGTAAATGCAACACATTTTTTGTATCCATTCCTCTGTTGAGGAACATCTAGATTGTTTCCAGCTTCTGGCTATCATAAATATGGCTGCAATGAACATAGTAAAGCATGTGTCCTTATTACATGTTGGAGCATCTTCTGGATTGTCAGCTCCCTGCCAGCAGGTCAAGGCCAGTGGAGACAACCCAATCCAGTCAGGTCTGTCCAGGGCTGAGTGGGATGGCGAGTATTGACAGCCTGAAAGAAACACTCCAGGCCAGGAGTCTTGTGGAAGCAGGAACTCACTATATTAAACCAGGCACTTGCTTATATAGAGAAGGCAAGAAGGTGGGCACTTAGGTATGGGAAGAGATGACATAGGAGGCGAGGTGGGGAAGGGTGAAGGAAGGTAAGGGCTAACTGACAAGGCTAATGGTAAAGCTTCACATCAGAAACGGCAGGGTAGAGGCAAGGCCAAACAGGTCTTGCCGAGTCGAGTCACCCCTATAAGGAAGTGACTGAAGCAGGTCTCAGAACTCTAGCCAGGCTCATGTTTGTCCTCAAGCCCCCAAAAAAGGCCTAAATGGGGCCCAACACTGGGAATATGCCCCAGAGTAGTATAGCTGGGTCCTCTAATATGTCCAATTTACAGAGGAAATGCCAGACTGATTTCAAGAGTAGTTGTACCAGCTTGCAATCTCACCAGCAATGGAAGAGTTTTTCTCTTTCTCCATATCCTTGCCATCATCTGCTGTCACCTGAGTTTTTGAACTTATTCATTCTGCTGGTGTGAGGTGGAATCTTAGGGTCCTTTTGATTTGCATTTCTGTGATGACTAATGATATTGAACATTTCTTTAGGTGCTTCTTGGCCATTTGAATTTCCTCAATTAAGAAATCTCTGTTCCCCAATTTTTAATAGGGTTATTTGGTTCTCTGGAGTCTAACTTCTTGAGATTTTTGTACATATTGGATATTAGCCCTTATAGGATGCATGTGCACACACACACACACACACACACACACATGCACACTCCTAAATATAAACTTCTCAGTCTGTGTAGTGTTACTCATATGTATATTTTCAGGAGAAACTTTGTTATTAGATAACCAACTGCTGTACTCTTCCTGGGGAAATGTTGTAGCTCCTCCTGGTCTCACCATTACTTATTTTTCTGTACTTTTGCATAGGGTTGAAATTTCATGTGCTTTCTGCCTTCTACATTGACATGTATGTTGCTGTCATACAGATCATACTTAAAAACTAATATTGATAATATTTCATGAATATGTCTTCCAACAGTAGTAGAAGACTCATAGGAATTTATCTTCCAATTCCTGCAGGCATCCAAGCATAACACAAATACCTTTTATATTTTGAGCCAGAAGAACTGAGTTGAACCTGCTGGCCAGAGTTCAGAAAGAACTACAAAGTGTAAGCTTACTAAGCACAAAGCCTTAACAACAACAACAACAACAACAACAACACACACACACACACACATATTCTTTTTATCTCTCACATACTTATTTTTTAAAACAGCAATACAAATTAATATAAATAACAAAAATATATCACATAATTTCATAAAGCTGAGTGCCAGGAATGGATTGACTATTTTGATATTTTTGTCAGTGAGTCAAAGATCCCTAAATGTTACAGAATTTTGCAGTAGAATAATTTATCATACACATAGATTAAGGTATGACTTCTCAATACTCCTAAGATTAGTTTCTATCATTATAGCAATTAGCAGTTGATCACTGCAGGGTAGAAAGAGTCAGTTTATTTTAAGAGTTTTATCTTTGAAGGTGAATGACACTCAATCCCTCCAAAGTCATTAATTGGCAATAGTTATTCATCTAGTAAGGTGGACTTTGTGCATACCTCCTGTCTCCATTCTAAATTTTTGTCTGGCTTGAGATGGCATATATTAGTGCAGCAGTCCCTGGTGTCCTGACTCTATGTGTGAAACAAGAATTTCTCATATAAAGCAAATATATGTTTTCTATAGACATCCACTACTTCTTGCTCTTCCAATCTTTCTCCCTTCTGTCTGTGATGATCCTTGAGCATTTGGAAAATGGGTTTTATATAGATGTCCCATTAAGAGCTGAGAATTCCTGTTTTCTTTACATATTGACTAATAGTGGGTCTCTTTTGTAAGGATCTCATACTTCGTAACGATGCTTCTCTTATGGGAATTGAGAAATGTACTACGGGTACTAAGATAAGTAATTAGGTGAATACTTAGGGGAATAACTAGAGGAATAAAAAGTAGGGAAAAATTAGGGAATGAATCATTTTTATATTCTTTTAGGAGAATCAGAATTAGAAGTTTTGCCTTATAGCCAATAACCTAGGAAGAAAGGACATATTTTCCAGTTAACAATAGAGGTATGAGTTCTATGGAAACAGATAAACCAAATAAAAACTAGTGGGTTACTCCCACACCATCAATGACACTATTGAATCAGTGAGCGTGTCTTCTAGAACAGTCATTTTATCTCCCATTATTCAGAGCTAGTTGAGTCTATTGATGATGCTTATTCCCTGTTAAGATGCAAAGAACCTTCTATTGCAATGGAAGCCGTGTATGGCTATGAACAATAACCAAGAGCAGTGACTATATTCTATACATTTAAAGAAGTTTAAAGGGAGTCACTGACCAACAATAAGTCATGTTCATCGATACAGTTAGTATTTATTTTCTGAAATATCATACTTGGCAGCTCACATGTTTCCATTAAGAGTCAACCACAAGTACATCAAGTGTTTGTTATATAAAAGACTATATGTGGGGCTGCACAGTTAGCTCAGTAATTAAGCATCTATAATGCTTTTGTGCATACCACCCATTGTGAGCAATTAATAATTCCCAAAAGCTTGTCTTTAAGAACATCTGAAACCATAGACTGTTGCAAATACCTGCAAACACACACACACACACACACACACACACACACAAACGCACAAACATACACATTTAAAATAAAAAAAATGTTTTGTTTTGTTTTTAATGAAGTACTGAAAAGCATTCATTAAATCTTGGCTTAGTCTTAACTTTTTATTCTCATGAGAATATGGACATTCCAAAACCAAGTAAGAAAGCAAAAACATATCAATAAGCTAACAATATTTATAGTTTCTAATAATTCTAAATTGCATGTGCCCTTTGATAAATGGGATGTAATAAAAGTAGAAATTACTTAAAATAATTAAAACAATAAATAAATATGAATAAATAAATAGCCAAAGTACTGAATGTACTTTTTTTCACAGAAAATGTCCATGCCATTTATGGAAAGATGTTTAGAATCACTAATTGTCAAATAAGTGCAGATAGAAATTAGATGTCAAAAAAAAGTTGCAGTAAAACCAAAAGAAAATAAGTAATTCTTCTTCTTTTTTTTTTTTTTTTGTATGAAGTAAATGATTAGGTTCAAATTATGAACCAAAAAATAATTAAGCCTATTCTCTATGGAACATTCCCTAAAGACATTGTCAATAGCTGTATAAGCATATAAAAACAACACAAAATCACTGAATTTAATGTACTTAGAATTACCATCTTTTGTGTTTGGTAAGAGAAATGTTTTAGATATTTCAATTGATATTTTTTAAAGTTTTTGAAATTTCAAGTCAAACTTTATTCTATTTGATATTTTGGCTACTGCCTACATGAATTCTTGGTAGTTGTATGGTTGGGATATACATATATATATATATATGTATATATATATATATATATATATATATGTATATAAAATATTTTATTTATAATTCTGCCTAAATATTATACCAAGCAATCTTGGGAATTAGTAAAATAGAAAATATATACTAATTTGTTTAGATCTGAAGTACTAGATCTTGAACATAAGGCCTGAGTATTACAGGCAACGACGCTATTAACCAAGCTATATTCTCAGCCCTCAAATAATTAATTCTTCTTATAAATAAATAAATATATTCCAACATGTATGTGTACAAAGGTTTGTGTATTTTTTTTATTTAACTAATGTGTACTTATTTCAAAGGAAGTATGATCATATATTTATCAAAATAATATAAGGAAGTATCTATCATAGTTATAGTCACTAATCTGTGTTTTTTAAATTTTTTTTAATCTGTGTTTTGAGATTTTGATGTAATCAGCACAAAAAAACAAAAAATTCCTCAGTTATAGTAGCAATTATTTTGTTTAAATTAGTATTTCATTATTTTAATATATATTAATAGTCTGGAGGTATACAAATGCATCAGAGAAACATATAGGTTTTTGTTTGCTTGCTTGCTTATTTTGTTTTTGTCTATATTCTGGTGAAGGGGCAAATAAAAAATGCCATAAACTCCAAGAAAACTAGACACCTATCAACATCATATCTTTAGTGATTATCAAGTATAAAAGTTTCTATAAGACAAATTAATAAGGCTTGCACACAATTTCATCCCCAAACTTTTATTCTATAATGTGTTCTAGAATTCTTCTTGTACTTTAAAACATATTTTATGATAATGAATGCCAGTAAATTTTGAGTTTTCTTCTATTCAAATTGTATTTATCAAAGTATACTTTTATTGATGTTAACAATAAACTCTGTTATTCAATTTTCAAGAATAATAATTATATTCTGTATTTAAATTAAATTTTAAAAAATTACTGTTATTTTTCCATATATACTCAATATAACCCTTAATTTAGCATCTGGAAGAAATTCATTTCTTATAAAATTATAAACAGAAACAATTCATCACCTTTTTCTCAAACCATTGTAGTATTTAAAAGATACGTATAGCAATTAAAATAGAGCTAAGTGTGTGTCTGAGTGTGTGCACGTGTGTCTCTGTATGTGTATGAGTATACGGGTTGTATGAGGTTTCAGGTGTGGTATGTATATGGGGTTTTCTGTTATCTGATGTACCAGATACATGAATATGCCTTATTCATGAACCAAAATATATGTGGTGTCCCCTCACACATATACACATACAAAACAGTTATTTATATAAAATAAATATAACTTTTGAAAAACTATAAAAATAATTCAAGGATGTAAAATATAAAAAAACCCACATATTTTATTGAATATTTTACATATAGAATTAGAGTTATTTTAGAGATTCATTTTAACATCATTTGTCTTTAATATTTATTTCAATCTCATAAAGAAAATATTAGTGTTCTTGTTCCATAGGTAAATAGATTCCAGAGAACTGTTTTATGCCATTTAAGTTACTTTCAAGTGTTTTGACACCAATATTTTTCAAAGTTTCAGAAGCCACTCATGCTTGTGTATTTGTGTGATTATATGGAAGAGCTAATATATTTATCAGGTGAATTTAAAACTGTCCCGGAGTTTTGAGAAATGTCATGAACCCACACTGAGAAAATATCTACATATTGTGCTTGTTTCTGTATTGAGTGCCATGATCATACATGATGTGATGATTTTATTCATTTTTAACCAGCCCAGAGAAAATTAGCCATTGTTAAAGAATATAAATATACATTTAGATACAGATTATAATGTTCTTTACACTTAATGCATTCTTTATCATTTACAGTGTCACAGAGCTGAAGTTTATGGATATATTCAACATCTTTTTTTTTATTGGACATTTTCTTTACATTTCAAGTGTTATCCCCTTTCCCAATCACCTCCCCCCCGTAACTCCCTATCCTATCCCCCTCCTCCTGCTTCTATGAGGTTGTACCCCACCTACCCACCCACTCCCACCTCCCCACCCTCACATTCCCCTTCACTGGGGCAACATCTTTAAAAGTTATGTATACAGATAACCCAAAGTCACTGAATTCGTGTTGAAAGGACTCATATACAATGATTACCTAAAAGTTATCTTCTTCCTTTATCTAGCAATTTACATTTTTACTCTCATGGGGAACTTACATTGGACTGATTGATCTGGTCATTAGATATTCCTGGCTGTACAACTTACATATTATTTTTGAATGCATTGTCTTCCGTAGATGCCTCCGTTTTCCATTACTATCACACCGCAATTGTTAGTAGGTTCTATGTAAGAGGAGAAAGGTGTTTCATTTCTTAGTTGTGCTGTGCAGGTATTTCCTGCTGTTACTTTTGGAAACACAGAATGTTTCCTGTTGACCATGGTGGCTTATGACTACTATGGGGCCATGTACAACCCACTGCTATATATACTTAGCCATCAAAAGTCTATTTGTCACTAATCATTGCTTACTAAGCATGTGAAGGTTTGCTCTTAGTCACACTGTGGCCACTTTCAGTATTTCCTTCTTTGGATCCAACGAAGTCATTCCTATTTTACATGACATCCCTTATCACTTGGCATTTTTTTGTACTTACAGGTTCTTCAATCAGTTTCTTCTCTTCTATTCTGTGTTTATTGAGACAGTCACCATCCTGATTGCCCTGCTGTTGTATGGCTTCATTCTATCTGCTGTCCTGAGGACATGCTCTGGCTGAAGGTAAAAGAAAAGTCTTCTCTACATGTGGCTTTTATATAACTGCAGTTTCCACTTTTCACTGCACTGTCGTGTTCATGTATCCAAAGCAAATTTCCAACTATACTTTGAGTAGGACATTGTAGTATTAATATTTTCCTGCACTGTGATTCACATGATGGATCCTCTCTTTTCTAGTTTGAGAAACAATAATGTATAAAAAGAAATGAGAAAATGTTTGAAATTTTCTTATTGATAATGTATATTTTCACTTTAAATATTACAGTGCAAAATTTTAGTGATGTTTTATTATCAATATGGGGGTCATAGTAAGAATATTTGTTTAAATTCATAACTCTGACAATATAGTAGAACATTTTCAAGTAAAGATAATAGATAATAGCCATCTTTGCTATTTTCACTAAGTTAGAGTTCATTTGGGCCATTAAGTTTGTATTATACCCATATTAATATATTTATGTGCATATATATGGTGATATTAAACAATAAACAAAAATTGCATGCAAAATTTTTATGTGTTCTTTACTTAAAAATCTGTGACCCATTTTATTATTATTGGCTCCTGTGATTGAAATTGCGAATTAAGTTGAATATTCTACTTAACTGAATTAGGTCAAATATACAATCCTAAGTAAACTAATGTTCCAGTATTCCAGGGTATTTCTTATGGAGTTATAATGCACAGTGCTATGCATCATCCTTCTCATATCTCACTGTTTATTACAAGAAGTAACATGGACAAATTCATGTATGTTTTCACTGGGTTAGTTAGGGAGTATGATTTTTTTCCTCTTTTATTTTTCACATTAAAAAACTAAGTATTGTTCTTTGTTTCTTCACAATATACAGAAAGTAAGCATTTAGACTATACTTAAAATTATGAATAACAAAAGAAAGCAGAAGGGCTACATTAGCAGTTAACAGCACCAATACACATTGAGAGTAAAGATTCCATTCCCAGAATCCATATAGCATTTTATGACCATGATTAATTTTATTACCAAAGGCACCAATTTCCTCATCTAAGCTCCAACAGCATTGGTAGATTGTCTCCACTGACAAAATGAGCCAGTTCAAGCCAAAATACAGTATATAAGGCAGTTTTATTTGGTGCAGCTCTATGGCTGGTTCAAAGATCTCAAAGGAGGAGATCAAGGAAGCTGCTATGCAGATGGAAGACCTGGAAACAGAAAACAGCAAAGCAGGGGGAAGGGCAAAGAAAAAGTCCCTTACAGAGACAGACAGACAGACACACACACCACACACACACACACACACACACACACACACACACACACACACACCCGCACCTGCACCGTACATCTGAACTATATAGTAAAGAGTCTCTGTTGGAGAGAAAGCCCAGGCTCTGGGCTGGAAAGTTCAGGTAGGAACTGAAGGATGCTAATAGAACCTGAAAAGGAGGCCAAGTCTGCTTTATTATGTTACATAGGCACCCCAGTGACCGGTCCTGGTCTGAATCTCAACCGGCTTGAGATTGGCATGTAGTACATATACTTGCATTCAGGCAAAATTCTCATACTGATAAAATAAAATAAATTAATAAATCCAAATTAAAGAAAATAAGGAAAAATTTAAGTCAGTAAATTTAAACCAAATAGAAGATTTGACTCTCTTTAAAGTAGCACTCTTACCCAGGGTTATCCATTTCTGGAAAGCCTTCTCGCAGTTAACCTCAGGATACATTTCCTTTCTATGCCCGACACCTCTGCTTGTGAGTAAAGGCTCATTGGTTTGTGTAACTCTGCTTCTAGCAGAGCTTTTTTTCAATGTGCCAATGTCTCTTTCAATCCTGAAAACAACTTACATTGTTTCTTTGCCTTTCCTTGAACTTCTTTTTCTTCCTCTTAACCACTTTTGATTAATGTATTATTTAATATACTGCAAGATAACAGCAGGATATTACTTTTAAATTATTATTTTATAAACTTAATTGATCCCTTGAGAGGTGCCTTTTATTAAAGAACTATAGCTGGGAGATAACCTTGCCCTTCCTGAACAGTATATGAGCAAATATGTCATAAAAATCTAGGTAACATTGTAAGAGTACAGATATAGAGCGACCTCTATAGAACATTCATACTTAGCATCTTTAGAATTTGCTCTGCTCTTATGTAGTCTTTGTGATAACAAATCATCTCCTATATTGGCAAAAGTAAAATATGTTCATTTATACCTACTATTAGTGTATATATAAAAAATTTAAGTTGTTACTAACCTTGTATGTGGGTTTATACATGTGTATTTTTGTTTATATCATTGAAAAAGAAAGTGTATTTTCTATAATTGAGATTACAGTTTGATTAAAATATTTCTTTCTATCATTTTCTCCCTCAAAAATCTTCCACAGAACCCACACTCTCTTTCATAGCCACGGTCTCTTTTCTCACTAATTATATATACAGCTATGAGCATACATATACATATACACATACATATAAATATACACATACACATGCACATACACATGCACATACCTATCCATATCCATACACACACACACACACACACACACACACATATATATATATATATATATATATATATATATATATATTCACAAATATAAGATGCTCAGTCCATATCATGTTACTTGGATGGATGTTTTCAAGTATAACCATTTGGCAATGAACAACCAAGTGGTATGCTATTTTCTCGGAAGTTTATTTCTCCTGCTCCCAGCTTCCCTCAATTTCTGTAGTTCTTTATGAAGGGTTGAGACCTCACCCTGGGCATTTTTCTGTATCCATCTTGACTTTGATTGAGGGTGTTCACTGAAATCCTTTTTCTTTTTTCTTTTTTTATTGGTTATTTTATTTATTTACATTTCAAATGTTATCCCTCTTCCAAGTTAAAGCACCTATCCCCTCCCCTGTCTCCTGCTTCTATGAGGGTGTTCCTCTACCCACCTAGCCCCTTCCTCCACAGCATCCTAGCATTCCTCTACCCTGGGTCATCAAGCCTCCACAGGACCAAGGAACTACCCTCCCACTAATGCCAGATGAGGCAATCCTCTCCTACATATGCAGCTGGAGCCATGGGTCTCTCCATGTATACTGTTTAGTTGGTTGTCTAGTCCTTGGGGACTTTGGGGTGTCTGGTTGGTTGATATTGTTGTTCTTCCTATGAGGTTACTAACTCATTCAGCTCCTTCAGTTTTCCCTTAACTCTTCTACAGGGGAAGACTGTCCCCATGCTTAGTCCAATGGTTAGATGTATGCATCTGCGTCTATATTGGTCAGGCTCTGGCACAGCCTTTCAAGGGCCAGCTATACCAGGCTCCAGTAAGCAAGTGCTTCTTGGCAACAACAATAGTGTCTGGATTTGGTGTCTGCAGATGGGATAGAACCCTAGGTGGGGCAGACTCTGGTTGGTTTTATATAGAAGTTAACATGTAGGTTGATGAGATGGAAAAGAAATCACTAGTAGTAAGAGGTCATCACTGCATGTAGTCCCTGCCAGGCAAAGTGTGTCCTCTGGTAGAATAGAAATATGACTGATATAGGACAGATAGCTACTTTCTGATTGGATATGAGACAGGAAAATGTTTTATACTTGGTCCTATAAACAGTCATGTCCAAAGACTCATATTTGAGGATATCATAAGCATTCAGGTAGAACCTGCTATCTGTCTCACTAAATGGTAAGGCTATCAATTTGTCTTATAAAAATTTGTGGGTTTACCATTATACTTTGGCTGCTGTCAACCTTTGTCAGAGATTTTCTGTGGTATACAGCTTTTACATACTTAACTTTCTCAATATGCTGGGAACATATGACTGAGTGTTCAACAATGACACAACATATATACTAAGCCCCCACCACCTAGCCTCAGGAACACTGGGGAAAAAGAGGCAGAATGAATATAGGAGCAAGACGATGAAAGAGAATGATGTTGAATACTGTCTCCTGAAATAACCCTGATGAACTCACAATAGCTATAATTATCTGCCCAAGATCAAGCCAGCCAATGTCTTGGCAACATGGAGCAGACGATTTTGAGGCCATGATTTCTTAGTAATTAATAGAGGCCAAAGAATCATTCGTTCTGTGAGGTGACCAGTGTTAGGTCTCCTATGCTTTAGTTGGTTACCCCCCACACCCATACATATATAGACCAAAGAAACTAGATTTAATGGCTTAACAAAAAAGTGAGAATATCATGCTGCTTGAAGAGGGCCTGTTGACAACACGATAGTAGTTAGAGAAGGGAAATGCATGGGTATGATCACATTTCACTATATGCGCATCTGAACTCTCAAAAAGAAAAAAAAGAAAAATATAAGAGGTCAATACATTAAAAATTATAAAAATAATGAAGTTTATCTTTATATAATATAAAAAGCTGCAACATGAAAATGAGCTAGAACTATGAAGAATGACAATCAATGATTTGAGAAAAGACCTATTAATATTTTCACATTGAATCAATGAACGAGAAGTAACTAAATTATAGAACATTTGGCCACAAATACAAATACTTTCAGAATTAATTACCAATGACAGATTTAAAGTCATATAAGCATTCTTACTTAATCATGAATTAATACAGATTCAAGAATAAATCTTTTGAGGAGTTCATATGCAAATTCTTAGGTATAATTCACTGTCCTCCTGAATGCCTCTTTCTCTTATTCCCCATGCTTCAAATAACTGTTAAAATCTTGTTCAATAAATCCAAAATCTGTTCACATATATAAAAATACTGTTACAATCAAGTTGTAATTTGAAGAAATCCACATATGTGCAATGACAATCATTTACTCTCCCATGTACATACATAAACACACACATACACACACACAGAGATTTCAAAAGTTTACCAGTATTTTTAATATTAGTTATTATAATTTCTTCAGCTTAGTAAATTTGGAAAAACTCGAGATACTTCAAAATGTAGATTCCTGTTACACATAAAATTTATATAAATACAAAATTATGCCTTAACCTACTAAAATGTTATTAATTCTCTTTGTGTTGTTTTTATTACTAAAAGATAAAAAAATTGTTTCATTATCTAATTTAATTTGAATTATGGTTTTATTGTGATGTTATAAACTCCAATTTCAGATTATACATGCTTAGGGTTTTGGTTTGCACTGATGTGCCTCTCTCAGCCTCGTATTCTAAAGGTTCATCTTTGTTATTGCATATTGCTCTCTTTTTAAGGACAAATAATACAATATTTCCTTATTTGTATTTACATTTAATTAATTCAGTCATATGTCTACAGATAATGTATGTTCCATATCTCTGATTATTAAATACCCTCTACCATGAATACTAACACATTAACATAATAACGATATCATTTGTTTTGGACAAAATCCAAAGGTTGGAATGCTGGCATCACAATTACTAAATGCACAAGGTCAGAGGTAAATATACTTTGTTTCTGACAATTAGTGGCTAACTTTCTGCCATTTCATTAAGATTTCAAATGCTTTAGGGATAATTGTCAAGTTGTGTGGCATCTCCTGAGGGGGAGTCTCAAATGGTGAAAAAGAAAATCTTTAAATTGTCCTCAACAGTGCCCTGTTAAAGAACACATGGAGAAATAAAGCAGTCTCATTACTAGTCACATGATAGACAGGATACAACCAAAATCTAGCAATGACGAGTTTGCTCTGGCTTTGTCATCATATGTAAGTGATCATTTCTTATTAATTTTTTTAGGATTTCTACTTCCACAAGATGTCTGAGCAATAATAGGACACTTTTATTATGCCTACTCTTTCAGATTATATTTGAACATATAGAAATTAGGACAGTGAGTAACATGGTATACCTTTTCTCAGAAAAATTTAATTTTGTATACGTGTACATATATGAGTGTTTATGATTGTGAATTACGTGATTTCTCATGAAAAATGAGAGGAAGAGATGATACATGCAGAAATGTCATGTCTTTACATCTGTGTGTAGATATATCTGTCTGTGTATAAATAAATATATATGTATATACATATATATGTATGTGTATATAAACCATTGCATATATATGCAATACATATACATATATATGTATATATGTATATATAAACATATACCTTTATATGAGGTAAAATTTGAAGCTGTAAAATTTCATCCATTTATTTTCATATTTTTACAAATATTAAACTAGTGACTTACATTCTTTGTTAATCATTTCAAAATAATTTTAAATGTTTTATATTTCATAGAATTCCTGAGTATATGAACGAATGAATCTCTGTTTCTTGTGATTTCTCTTTTGCTTTTTTCTTCTGTTTGTTTGTTTGTTTGTTTGTTTCCAATTCCATTGTGTTAGCATTTTAAATTTTATTATATTGCATTATTATCAATTAGAAGCCTGCTTCTTTCATAATGAGAGACAGAAAGCCAGTTGATCCAGATGAAAGAGGAGGTAGTAGGAGAAGGAAAAGAAGAGAAAATGGTGGTCAGGATTTATTATGAGAAAAAAATCTATTTTTAATAAAAGGTAAGAATAAAATAGAAATGGTTTTCAGGACCTTTTTTTTCTGTTTGAAATCTATCACCTATTTATTTAAAGGGAATTTCAGGAGCCTTCATTGTAATGATCTGTATTTCTCCTAGTTTGCTCTGATTTTTCACTCCCAAAGGTGTGGAGAGAAAATGAATCTAATATCTATAGAGAAAGAGAGTTCATGTGTAGTGACAGTGCCTCCAGAAGGAAAATTAATAATTTAAGTAATTTTATATTAATGTAACTTGTATTATTTTTATACAAATGTTTGAGGAAATATATTATTTTATTTTTGAAAATACTGCTCTGTTCTTGTCATCCAGTATGGTAGCTTGGTATGACATTATTTGTGAACATAAGACACATATATTGGTCAGCTTTTACCTGTCTCCAATATATGCTTTGTTGTAGCTCTGACAAGAACGTAGCATCACCCTGAATAATCATGTATACATACATATTTTAAATAAGGTTTCTTTAGGTAGGCTCTTGTCAACTTTAAAGAAACATTATGCAGTTCATGGTAGAGAATTATGCTTAAGACTGGCAGGTATCTAAATCACTTAATAATCTTTCCTGCTTCTCTACAACCCTGCACAGAAATGTTGCCATTTTATAAATGAATTAAGAGTTTCCATTAATCCTTTGGCCAAAGAAAAGACAGTGTGTATACCTAGTTGAGGTATAGCATAGACTATATATTCAGACAGAATCATTTATCATCTTAAATACACTCATATAAAGAATTTTTTATCATAATCTCTTACAGGTTTATTTTTCATAATATATATTCTTATTATAGTTTCTCCTACCACGTTTCCTCTCAGATTAAATGGCGATAACTTGTCCTTTTTGGGTAGGTGTTCCAATCCTTGGTTTCCATTTCTCTCTCTGGTTCTGAGGAAAGTGTGATAGCTTTGGGTTGTTTGGTTGGAATTCTTCTCCTGCTAGGTGGGTCTCCAGGGGGTTCCTGTTAGAATGTCTTTCTTGGTACTGGGACTTGATACTTACAGATGGAGATGGGCTTGAAGGTGTTTTGAGATAGTCCACATGAGAGAGGAAAACAGGGTTTGCCACCAAGATATGCTTAGTCCCCTGGAAATGGAGGGAGAGAAAAAGGAGAGACCACAACAGTTAGTGGGCTTCAGAAATGAGGATGAGACTAGGGATTGCATTTGGAGGAGAGAAGGGAATGCCTGTAGGAGTTGGTGGCTGAGATAAAAGATTGGGCTGGTGAGAAGGCTGTTAAGAGTAGATATGCATGATCTAGTGGAGGTCAGATTGGTCAGAGGGAAGGGGGAGCCCCTAAGAGTCTGAAAGAGAACTAAGTATGAAGATTGGATATTTGATTTTTTTTTTATGAGTAGTAAAACTTTCAGCTCTATGCCTACCAGTGTAAGAAATTTTAAGGACTATTAGGAAATAGGATGCCTGGGCCAGCATTGGCTGTGTAATTACACTCACAAGTTCTCTAACAAGGATCCACCCCATGTCTAAGGTACTAGCTAGTCCATAGTCAATGCACAATTTTCTACAACCTCCACAAAAACAATATATAAGATGCATTGCCTCTGGAACACCTGGAGACTGCTAATCTGTATATCAACTACTAAAGCACAAAGGCAACTGCAGCACAAGGAGACAGTGGCATAATTCTGGGTGCACAGAAAGGAACAGGCTAGGTGTTCATGGTGGATTTACCCTGTGGCCACCCAGTGCCCATAAAAACCCTAATGCTCAGAATGTTCTCCTCTACTTTTCTTTCTCTAACAGTCTCTAGTCTTTCTCTACTCTTTCTTTTCTACTTCTCCCTTTGATTCTTCATCCTGCTCTCTTACCCTACAGCAGTGCCTAGGCTAGTAAGAAAAGGGGATTGTCTGTCAACCTCCCCTTCTCAGATACTTTGATCTGTTATCTCCTTCTGAACCATCCTTCAGTTCTCTCTCTCTCTCTCTCTCTCTCTCTCTCTCTCTGTCTCTCTCTCTCTCTCTCTCTCTCTCTCTCTCTTTCTCTGTCTCTTTGTCTCTTTCATTCTCTCTTATATAAAATTACTGACCCTACGTATACTTTGTGCATACCTCCTTCAATTGTAGGTTTCCATTCTCTCCCTGGCTCCAAACTCAAAACCATGTGTATAAGATTTAGTTTATCTTTTTATTTATGAGATTTATTATCTTTTTATTCTTTAGCTTAGGACTCTACACATTGAGGGTGATGGTCATAGATACTTCAATGAAATGCTGGGATAAAGTCATATATATTCTAAATTATTACATATAAAGATTATATTTAGTTTGGAGATAAACCATCACAATGCCTTCAGAATTATCAGGAATCTAGCCTGGTTCACTCAGTCAGGAAGCAGCAGAGCTTATAACTGTTTTTTATTTGAATGGTAGAGGTGATGAATGGTCTTTAACCATGTATGCCTTGCTTATTAGAGATAATTTTATTGTAGAGAGACTAAATATAATAAATGTATCAGTCCTCATGTATCTTGTGTTATGAAGGGTTTTCCTTTTGCTGGGACTTCTAGATGGCTGAACTCAGGCATCTACTAGAGATTGTCCTACTTATAGCACCTGTGTTCTGAGCAGGAGCCTAGAGCTAGACTGAGACTAGAGCTAGACCTTCCTTGAGTCTGCCTAGGCCTCTGAGTCTCCAACCCCTCTCATCTTTTTGGATGCTGAATGATTGCATCTAGAACAGCAGGTCTTGGCTTAAAGCCACAACTTTCTTAAAGTTGGACAAATGGAAATTAGAGGTAACTTTCCTTGTGGCCTTGTGAAAATGGAACTGTACCTAAGACTCCCAGAACCAACAGTAGCTGGAAGTACTCTCTGAAGCTATATTTTTGGATTTTTGTTGATTCAGTTTTTACCAACTGTGGCAGCATCTGATTCCTATGATTTCATTTTCCCTCATCACTCTCTGCTCTCTGATTATGTACATAGAGTATTTCTCCAGAGGAAGCCTACCAGGCCTGTAGTTTATCTTGAGGTAACTTAACATCTGTATAAATCTGAGAATGACCCTAGCAGCTTTTGTCTCAGCTAATTACTTGACTTCAGTATACAATAGGACATTGATGGACTTCCAGTAGATTTTTTTTTCTCAGAAAGTAATAAAGCAGATTTCTGTTGCATATCTTCTCAAATAACTTTCAATGCCTCTCTCTATCTACTCTGGTGTTTTAAAAATATCTAATATCAGAAAGTACATAAGTGGAGTTATAGAGCCTAATGTCAGAAAAAGACTTAAATGTGCAGGCTAATTCAACCTCACATATATGCAGCACATGTTACAATCACTCTTCCCACTTCCTACTTTGGTTTAGTGCAAAGATTCCTAACCTGTGCATCCCTACCCCTTTAGCGGGGTCACACAATTCTTTCACAGGGGTCTACATATCAGATATTTACATCCATAACAATAGCAAAATTATAGTTTTGACATGCAAGAAAATAAGTTTATGGTTGGGGGTCACCACAACATGAGGGCTATATTAAATGGTCTTAGCATTAGGAAGATTGAGAAGCACTGGTCTAGTGGGACTTGGTATTTCTGCATTGAATGACTATGAGGGTTTGGGAAAATGTTATCGAAAAGAGAAGACATATAGTAAGAACTACCCAGGAGTCATGTGAAGAATTGAGCACTCCTGTGCAACCATAATATTCGTACAATGGAATGTTAGGGGTATGTAACATAATGCAAGCAGAGCTGTAGGCATCACTGAGCATGGTGGTTACAAACAAATACTTGAGCAAGAAATAAAAACTGAGAGATTGATAGCATTTATCTGAAGGTTAAGAAAATCATGTGATGTGTCATATAGGAAACTTGGGATCTGTATCAGACTAACAAGCCATGGTGGGTGCTAGCTACTCTTAGTAAAAGAGAAGAAGGAGGGTGTTAAATTGAGACCTTGAGGATTTCCAAGTTACTTTGTAATATTCTGATTCGCAGTCTGTATCTTAGATACACAAACATTTGTTATATTAACCTACCTAGTTTTTGTAACTCTAGACTTTTTAATAAAAATGGAATAAAAACTCTCATGTAGGTTATTGACCCACCAGGAGTTAATTCAAGAAATTTATTGGCCTTGTGAATATTCTGGCATAGCTATTTAATATGTAAAAATTGTCAAAGAACAGAGTTAAAGGAGGACAAGGGTTGGCTTGATAGAAATGATGGAATGGAGATAGAAAGGGCTTACAAAAGAATGGAAAATTGATCTGTAGAATTTCAGAGTTAATTGTGAATCTTTTTCCCAGTTTTTCGAGGCAGGGTTTCTCTGTGTAGCCTTGGCTGTCTTGGAACTCACTCTGTAGACCAGGCTGGCCTCAAACTCAGAAATCCACCTGCCTTTACCTCCCAAGTGCTGGGATTAAAGGTGTGCGCCACCACAGCCCGACTAATCTTGAATCTAAAAGGGCTGGGTATATGATTCAGCTGTTAAAGTGTTTGCTGTGGAGGCATGAGGATCCAAAGATCAGCCCCCAAGGTCCATGTAAAAGCCATGTTCAGTATCACACACCTGTAATCCCAACAGAGAAAAGACCGAGCTAGGTTGATCCATGGGGCTCAAGATCACCAAGTCTAATAAGAGAGCCCAGGACTAGTGAGAGACACTGTCTCAAAAAATAAAATGGAATTGACCAAAAAAGACTGACAGTGACCCATCCTTTTCTAGCATTCAATCCACACACCTGCAATGTATCCACTTACACATGTTCTCAGACAAGCACATGCACACATATACATACATAAACAGGGAACTTCAATGTGCTGTCATTTGTTTTGAGTTGCTGTAGTAAGATGTTTATGATAATAAATTAGGAAAAAAGTAGCTATGTTCCTTCGCATATGGAGAGATTTAACAACATCGTTGAGGTTAGAGGTACTTCAGTGATGGGAAAACTCAGATTTCAATGGGTATTTTAAGATGATGAAAATGTAACACTCCTACCTTCCTTTAGACGTGTTATTATGTAGTATTTGTTTTAATGTGGCTTTCAGCCTTTTTAAGAGATAAGGGTTTCAAGAAAAATCCTAAATTCAATGTTAAAATATTTGATGGTATTTGATCTTTATAAATGAAAATATCTAGAAATAAAATAGATCAATGTATTGAACAAATATGATTTTAGTCACATAAACAAATATTTCAAGGCTTGTAAAAACACTATAATAGGAAGACTGCATTGCTGCTGTTATATAATGAGTACATTAGGAAAGATAAAAATACACATACATATTTTTTATAAAAGGAAAAGATATGTAAAGCTTTGTGACAACACTGTTATGTGAGCCACTGCATAGAACTTTGCTGTTAAGTTTTATAGTTTACATGTCCATAAATTCAATCACATGTTGGCTATTTGCTGTGTGCTATTGCTATAATGCACTTATGCTATTTTTGTGTCTCTGTATGGAACAGATATTCCAATAAAAACTGATGGAAAAACACAACCTCTCAGCAGTGACTCAGTTCATCCTGATGGGCATCACTGAGCGCCCTGAACTACAGGCTCCGTTATTTGGATTGTTCCTGATCATCTACATGAGCTCAATGTTGGGCAACTTGGGCATGATCATCCTAACCACAGTGGACTCCAGGCTGCAAACACCCATGTACTTTTTCATTAGACACCTGGCTATCACAGACCTTGGTTATTCTACAGCTGTGGGACCCAAGATGTTGGTAAATTTTGTTGTAGATCTGAACATAATTTCCTATAATCTTTGTGCTACACAGCTAGCTTTTTTTCTTGTGTTTATAATAAGTGAGCTTTTTATTCTGTCTGCAATGTCCTATGACCGCTATGTGGCCATCTGTAAGCCTCTACTCTACACTGTCATCATGTCCCAAAGGGTGTGTCAGGTGCTTGTGGCAATCCCCTACTTGTACTGCACATTTGTTTCTCTTCTAGTCACCATAAAGATTTTCACTTTGTCTTTCTGTGGCTATAATGTCATCAGTCATTTCTACTGTGACAGTCTCCCTTTGTTATCTTTGATCTGCTCAAACACACATGAAATTGAAATGATTATTCTGGTCTTAGCAGCTTTTAATTTGATATCCTCTCTTATGGTAGTTCTTATTTCTTACCTGTTCATTCTCATAGCCATTCTCAGAATGAACTCTGCTGAGGGCAGACGTAAGGCTTTCTCCACCTGTGGGTCTCACCTGACAGTGGTGACAGTGTTCTATGGGACTTTAATATTTATGTATGTGCAGCCCCAGTCCAGTCACTCTTTTGACACGGATAAAGTGGCTTCCATCTTTTATACCCTGATTATACCCATGTTAAACCCCATGATATACAGTTTGAGGAACAAGGATGTAAAATATGCACTTCAAAAGTCATTGAGAAAGATATACACCATACTCTCATAAATATTACATACAAGAGAATTTCTACCAACCAAAACTGAGTAAATAGTTCCTGTCTTTAGTCAAAATGTTTATCCTGGAAAAATGAATCTATTGTATATTTAAAGGTTACCCTCCTTTGTACCAACACATTTCTTAATTCTCCAAATACATCACTAAAAATGTTTTTGTCGTTTTAAAATTTATGTGCATATGTATGTGCATGTCTTGGCATGGGTGAAGACGAGAGTACAACTTGCAAGAATCATTTCTTTCTACCATGTGGGTGGGCCCTGAGGATAGGATTCAACAATAAGGCCTTCAACCTGTTGGGCCATCTCCTTGGCTCCCCTTAATTAGAAGAAAGAATTGTAGTAAAATAATAGAGGGATTTATCGAGTACAACAGAGTGTATTTTTGTCTATATATCATAAGCATAAAAAACAGTGTGTATACTATTTGCATGTGAAAAATATCTAGACTTATAACAGGAATTGATTTGCCCTTTGTGGCATTCCTGGTTAAAAGTATTTAAACCATTTAAAGGTATAATCCACTGTCTATGTGCATTTGTTTATATATTTATTCCTTTCAGTCAGCATAATAGTTCCATTTAGACTTATGTTCCTAAAGATTGTTTTCCAGTCATATTCAGATATGCTGTCAGCAGACTCATGGTCATACACTGATTAGAAAAACACTACTATAGAAATGTGGACTGCAATGTCCTTTTGGTATATGAGGATCTGAAGTTGTTTATTTTTGCTTTCGTTTTTACTGCTGTTGTTTTTGGTTTTTTGCATTTGTAAGTACATTGCTTTTCGATATAGCTGAAGGAACTTTATTAGCATAATACAACTGGCTTTTGGAAACATGTAGTTTCAGATTAGTAACTAGTTTTGTCTAATGTATCGTTCCTGTGCATATTAATAAATACACTCACTGTAACACACTTTCTGGTTTCTGCCATAGAATCATCCAGAATTACTTTTCCTTACAGACTTGTTTTTATATCTTTAGAGCATACTTCTGTCTACAGAGTGATCATTGCCTTTACTGTTAAAGGCAAAAGAACATTTCATTTTTTATGATGGTCTACATATTTTATTCACTAGCATAAATTATCTGCTCTATATTGAATTGTAGTGAAGAAACATCTTTTGGCTGCTTCCCTCACTTTTTCTTGGCATACCTATATCCAGAGGTGCTTCTCTGAGTATGTCATTCAGTAACATTATATGAGAAAACAAATACAATCCTATCAGTTGCTTCATGTTTTTCTTCTAGTGAGATTTTACTATTATATGCATTGATGGTCATGCTTGCTATGTCTTTGGAACATTTGACACTCACCATCAAGTCTCTGTTCTATCTTCCATTATTTTGCATTATTTAACATATTGCTGTTTAATTTACACTATAAAGAGAATAGTGGTTATTATTAGTATCATTTAACAAAATTATTAGAATAGCATATCAAAAACTAATACATATAATTTATTATATTACTAAAATAATACATATGTTGTTTTGGGAAAAGTTTACTAAATTCTCATGTAAATATATTGATTGATGTTGGTCATAGGTGCCACCATAGAGAGATAATGCATCCAAAATGCTAAGCCTTCAGTTTCCAAAGGGTTTGGGCTTCTTGGGAAAAAAGACTGACTCTGACTTTCTCATCTCAGTTACTTTTATTCAAACATTACGTAAAATTAATTGGGACTGGGAAAGGTTCCATCTACCAAAGTTATTTTCCCTTGCTGCCTGAGAAAGGAGAGAACCTACATAAATCTCCATCTCTTTTGGCCATGGCTAGCCATAATCAAAAGTTAGAACTTTAAGTTTTCCAAGAGTGTCACAGGACCAAGGTTTGTGCTGCTACAAGCTCTCATGTAGTACCAAGTACATAATTTAGAAGGAGACAACATTTCTTCAAGATTCAAATAGTCTCAAACAATTTCTCAACCTGCACTGATTAAGCCAACCACAGCAAAAGCTTTGCTAAAAACATTTCACTTAAAGCCAGACACAAAGCCTTTACATTTAATTTAAAACCAGACATAAAGGCTTTACTTTACATATCACTATATAAATATTTTATTCTATTCTTATTTAGAATCAATTTTTATTTAGAATTATTTAACATATTTTCATGTAAAAAGATAATATTTTATTCATAAAAATGTGTGTTTTTTATATGTGTAAACACATGTGCATGTGTGTGTATGATATGTATTACATAGTACAGGCATGTAAGAATGTGAGCATGCCCAAAGACTCATGTATGCAGAGGCCAGAGGAGAACTCTGATGTTTTTCTTTTCTCAATTTATACTTACTGCCCATAGATAGGTCCTCTCAATGAAAGAAAACTTTCCACTTCATTTCATCTGCCTGTACAGTGTTTTATTAGGGTCTACTAATCTCCATCTAGAAGCTCAGAGATTATAAACATGCTTTACAATGCTTGGATTCTGATGTGAGTCAGGGGCATAGTGAAGTACGTTTTCATGCTTATAGAGCATAGAGTACCCACTGAGATGTATCCAAAGACCCAAAAAAGATATATGACTGGCAAATGCAAAAACAATGAACTTTACTCTTAATGGATATATTATATTATTTTTCTTTCTTCTTTTTAAACTTTCTTTCTTTCTCTTTCTCTCTTTCTTCTTTTTTTGTAAAGATGGTAAAATATAAGCATGATGTTTGATCTTCTAGCCATTGCCAATGATAGAATGCCTCCACATACAGCCTGGAAATATTTAAATTATTAGCATTTCCAATGTTTTGTGTTTCTATAAATCAACTTTAAAAAATAAATTTTATAATTATAGAGACTATTTGAATATCTGTATTTGAAAAACACATTGTTAATATGTATACTTAAATGTGCAACCTCTAAAATGAATGTTGATTACACTTTTGATGTTTACATGGATGATAACTTAACACATATTTGAAAAAAGTCAAGGAGTTTAAATTTCAGTAAGATATTAATGTTAGCAGTTTCTAGGTCACAATTATATAATTTTAGAATTTTTGGAACAGAAAACATAATGTAAAATATAATTATTCAAAATTATATTGTATATTTTAAGTAAATATTTTAACATTTGCCATCGTACAAATTTATGGCAAAAACATCTGTCTCAAAATCTATTAAGCCTTATTTCCCCATTCCCCACACACTTCTACCTGTCACTACGTTTTCCATCCACACAGTTTCTTATAATACTGGTTCATGTCATTGATCTCAGTAAAGATGAGTTTGGTATCCTGGATGTATTTAACTTTTTCTGAGTTCAAGTCCCTGCTGATCCCACAGCATAGCTTTCTTGGAATAACCATTTAGATTATTGGTCAACAATAGAGAACACCCTAATGCAGTGAGTAAAACACAAAGCTTTTGTGAAACTTCCGAACAAGGAACGCCAACAGAGGAAATGATTGTTTTTATTCTTTTTAATTGGTTATTTTATTTATTTACCTTTCAAATGTTATCTTCTTTCCTGGTTTCCACTCCTCAAACCCCCTATTCTATCCCCTCACCCCTGCTTCTGTAAGAGTGATTCCCCATCCACTCACCCACTCCAGCCTCACTACCCTACCATTCCCTACACTGGTGCACTAAGCCTTCACAGGACCAAGGGCCTCTCTTCCCATTGATGCCAGATATGGCCATCTTCTGCTACATATATAGTTGGAGCCATGGGTCCCTTCATGTGTACTCTTTGGTTGGTAGTTTAGTCCATGGGAGCTCTGGGGGCTGTGGCTGGTTGATATATGGGACCAAGTGCCAAGTACATGGATCAGAAAGTTCCTCAAGGTACTGTGACAGTTTGATTGCCTCCTGATGCCTGTTTTTCCATGGTCCTTCTTGACAAAACTTTAAGTACTGCTTACCCCCTTAAAACAATGCTCTTTTTTAATTCCTGTAACCATACAAAACCCATCATAGAGCCAAGCTACAGTGTAGTCAATGGATACCTGACTATTACAAAGAGGCCCATTTTTACTATTCTCCTTATCAATAGATAGGAGTTTTCAGGTTCAGCTGTAAAAAGCATGGATATGAATATTTAAGTTGATCTTATCCTTAGGTTGCCAGTGTCACTACAGATATAAAGTCCAATGAATGGGATAATAATTCTCTTCTGGTCAAGAGAACATAATATAGAGTCTCAATAGAGACTTAATATTACAATTGTTCAGATCAACTAAATAAGGAACCAACCCTAGGAAGCTGAGTTTACCTTAAGCTAGGGTAATCAGATGAAATGAATAAATGTATCTTTAATGAGATTCAAATTTCTGTTCCTAATTACTGTCAATAGAAAAGACCAGGAGGTTAAATCAGGTCAATGTAACTATTATTTTTTATTAAATTATTTTATTTATTTATATTTCAAATGTTTCCCCCTTCCTGGTCCCAGATCCCGGAGTTCTTCACCCCGTTTCCTTCTGCTTTGCCTCTGAGAAGGTAGTTTCCTACCACTCTCTCACCACTCAACTACCCACCCCAACCACACTCCTTAGCATCCCCCTTCCCTGGGGCATCAAGACTCTACAGATTTAAGTACATCCTCTCCCACTGAGGCCAGACAAGGTTGTCCTCTGCTACACATGAGCCTGTGGCCATGGACAAGCAGATGCATGTTCTTTGGTTGGTGACTTAAGTCTCTGGGAGCTCTGAGAGGTCCAGGTTAGTTGATACTGTTGTTCTTTCTATGGAGTTCCCATCACCGACAGTTCATTAATCCCTCCCCCAACTCTTCAATGGGCGTTCCCAACTTCAGTCCAATACCATTGGACTGTAAGTATTTCCACTGTACCACAAGGAAGTGTGCTTCACTATGTGCATAGCAACCTTATTCGTAAGAGCCAGAAGCTGGACACAATTCAGATATCCTCAACTGAAAACTGGATACAGAGAATGTGGTTAATTTATATAATGGAATACTATTCAGCTCTTAAAAATGAGGACATCATGAATTTTACATGCAAATGGATGGAACTAGCAAATATCCTGAGTAAGGTAATCCAGAGCAAAAGAATAGGCATGGCATGTACTCACTGATAAGAGGATATTAGCCAAAAAGTACAGAATACCCATGATATAACTCACAGACCTTATGAAATTTAACAAGGAAGAAGACCAAACTGAGGGTGCTTCAATCCAACTTAGAAAAGGGAAGAAAGTATTCATGGGAAGCAGAGGGAGGAAAGAACTATATTTTTAAAATAGTTTTCTATTCTTTCCTTTTTAGATGTTGTCTAAAAAGCAAATATGTTTTCCTTTCCTTTTTATAGACGGTACATTGGATTTCCTTATACAATATTTAAAGAACCCCTCACTCCATGAATTTTACCTCAATGTTGTCTTAGCTTTAACAGCATGGCTTTCTTCTTCATCTTCATCTTCCTTCTATTGGCAGGTGTCAAGATCTACAGCTTACCTTCTTTGAGGTTATTATTTAAATTCTATTAAATCTCAATTATTTTGAGTTTATTTGTAACTTAGTTTATTGGTGACACTAAGAACCCTAAGGAAACCCATTGTCTCTTGTACTGTCAGCATTCCCTCAAGAAACAGGTGACCTCTGCAAGTAATGACAGTTTATCCTGTTTCTGATATGCCTGGGATAGGCTGATGTCATCGGGAAATTTCAATCTAGGCTCTCTAACACTGATAATAGTATACTAGCAAATAAATGAAAAGATTTTTGTTTTGTTTATTTTCAGAGACATGGCAATATATACTGATGCCCATTTTTGACAGGAAACACACAAACATGTTTTGGCATGAGACACCAGTTATATTATTTTTCTATTTTAGTGTATTAAGCATCAAATTGATACTTTTAATATTTCAAATACACAATGAAGTACTGTGAGTAATTTATTTTATCAGATTATTGCAATACAGTTTTATGTATAACTGAGATTCAAAGTGTATGTAGTAATGAATGTTCAATTCTCATACCCCTTTCTTTTGAACCCAAATTTTAATATTTGGTTCTTTAAGGATGTATTCCACATGTAGGTGGTAGCCAGAAGTATTTATCCTATAGATGATATACTTCATGCAGTGTCCTATCCATAATATATTTTTGTTATTACAAATGACAAGGCATATCCTTTCAAGCTGATTAGTATTCTATTTTAAACTGCCAATAATTTTTTGGGATTAAACTGAGAAACAGGTTTTGTGAGAGAGAGGGAAAGAAACAATTGTTGGATCATATCAAATACTCTAGGGCAATAATCGTATTACTTAGCAAATCCTTATGGGAATTCTCTCAGTTAATATATATAAATATATATGCAGTTTTAAAAATTCCAAGTTAAGGAATACAGTAAAGAATTAAGGTGAAGTTTTATATTCTGGGTTACAAAGACACAATTTTCCAAAGGGTCTATGTGTTGATAGTTTCAGTGGTAATAGCCACATGCTGCTGTGGCCTACCCTGGATAGTATAAGTTCCTATCTCTGACTCATTCTGTAATTCCATTTTTTTCCATGATACAGAACAGGAGCCGCATCAGTTTACTCTATTCCTCATCTTTATTTTTTTGTATCTTTTATTAAGTTAACTGAGGAAGTGCTCACTCTAATTGTGGGGACATGACACTTATTATGTCAATTTCAGCATGATCTCTCCACAGCCCTATTTGTCTCCACTAGGCTTACACAAGACTGAAAATATCAACAAGTCATGAATGATAAGGGGCATCCGGTAGCTGAACTATTGATTAATATTAGATTCTAGGAGGTGTAGAATCATAAGATTCTGAGTAAAGAGAAGTCATTTTCTTCAGATGTGTATCCAGGGCTGAGATCACCAAGTAAAATAGAAAATGAGTTTTAAATAAAATAGTTTGTCACAAAAACAAAAGAAATACATGGACAGAGAAATAGGACCTAGGGAGAGAAATAGAGGTTTATAACATTAGGAGGAAGAATAAAACCAGGTGAGACCTATCAGTACTATGAATGCATTGTGTGTTCAGATATTTTCAAAGAAATTATTTAACTTAAAAGAAAGAGAATATACTCAACTGTGTTCATAAAACTTAAAATCATTATTTTAATTTTAGTTTTGAAATGATAATATAATTACATTTCCTTCTAAATTCCTTAACCCTAAACCCTCCCCTATAATCCTGTGCTCTCTTTAAAATGCATGAATTATTTTCTGAGTAATTATAATTCCATGAATATATATACATATACATATATATATATATATATATGTATATATATATATATATTACCTACTCAGTCTGAATAACATAACTTCTATATATGATTTTTGGGCTGACTAGTTTGTATTGCAAAATCAATTGCTGTGCTCCTTTCAGGAAGAATATTTCTTCTACTCTCAATATTCCTTATTTTCCTGTAGTTCTTTGTGTAAAGTTGAGGCATTGTGGATTTCCTCATTCACTTTGGCTTGTCTATTCATGCCATCCTACTTCAGCTCATCTTTAGGCAGTCATGCTAATGAGACTTTATGGGTAAAATTATAAAAATTGAAATGTCAAGTACACTGAACAACCAAATCCTTGTCCTTAGGTTGACAAGGAATTTGTGAACAACTCTCCAAAACCAAATAAAATACTTCTATGTAGGCAGGTAAATGAAATTAATGAAAAATCTTCAAAGAAAGGTATCAATAAAGAAATGAAAAATTAGCCAGGCAGTAGGGGAGCATGCCTTTAATCCCAGAAATTAGGAGGCAGAGGCAGGCGGATTTCTGAGTTCAAAGCCAGCCTGGTCTACATAGTGAGCTCCAGGACAGTCAGGGCTATATATAGAAACCTTGTTTAGAAAAATAAAAAAAGAAAAAAGAAAAGAAAGAAATATTAAAAGTAGAAGACTATATTTCTAACCATATAGCAATTATAGGATAAAAAGAAAAAACAATAAGGAACTCATAAAAGTAAAATGCATAGCTTGTAAAATTGCTTGAAAATATTTTTTCAGAGTAGAAACTGGACAAGAGACGGTTGAGATGATGGTTATGGTAATTTAAAACATCTTAAACAAAGGTCAGCAAAGGATATCTACTCAATAAGAGACACATACACCTGACAAAACACTACTATCTAGACTATATAAAGATCTTGGAAAACAAACATAAAAAGGAAAGAAAATTCTTTATATTATTATTAATCCAAAATATTCTGCCATTACTATTTAATTCCTAACAATCTTGCTATGACTTTCAAATTTTCAATATTTTTTGAGAATTTTATATGACAGACATTGCACAAAATGTTGATTGGACAACTGGCTATGGATAAATAAATGATAATATAAGTAGACATAGCAATGAGGTAGAGCTTACATGATGGTCTAACAATGGGATTAAATACACAGGAGACATGATCTGGTTTAAACTGAGTAGTTCATAGACCTATGGACAAGTATCAATCCATGATACTATTAATGATACTTTCTTATGCTTGTAGACAGGAAATAGCATAGCTGTTTTCTGAGAAGCCCACAGAACACCTCACTGAAACAGATGAAGAGTCCTACAGGCAAACATTGAAGGGTGTTTGCGGAGTCTTAAGAGTAGGAGGAGGGATTAAGGGCCCCAGAAGGTATAGGAACTCCACAGGTAGGCCAACAGTGTCAACTAACCTGGATCCTTCTTGGGCTCTCAAAGAATGAACAACAAACCAAAGAGGATATACAAGGTAGACCTAACAGCCACACAAATGTGTAACAGATGTCTTCATGTGGATCCCCCAACAATTGGAAATAGGGCTGATACTAATTCTGTTTATTGTTTGTAGATCCTGTTTTCCTAACCACAATGACCTTACTCAGTGAGAGAAGAATGGTCTATCTCTGCCTGGACTTGATGAGCTAGGGAAAGGACACCCAGGGGAGACCTCCACCCTTTCAGAGAAGAAGGGGAGGAATGATGGGGATAAGATTTGTAACTCATGGACTGAAAGGAGGTAGTAGCAATTGGGATATTAATTAATTTATTACTAACTTAAGTAATTAATGGAGAGAAAGAAAGAATTGCTCATGGGCAAGCCAGTGGTGAATTTTTAAATTAATGATTGTTGGAGGAAGGTCTAATCCATTGTGCCTGTTGTCACCCTTGGCTAGTGGCCCTGAGTAGTATAAGAAAACTAGGTGGTGGGCAAGCCATATGGAGCAAATCATTGAGCACCAACCTTTCATGGCCCCTGTATCAGCTTGTGCATACAGATTCCTGCCATGATTGAGTTCCTACCTTGACTTCCTTCAGTAATACGTTTACAAAAGACTTCCTAGAATTTAAGGAAAATGAAAGTACAAATTACCCAGTCCTATGGGACACAATGAAAGCAGTATTAAGAGGAAAACTCATAGCTCTGAATGCCTCCAAAAAGAAACTGGAGAGAGCATATAATAACAGCTTAACAGCACACCTGAATGTTCTAGAACAAGAAGAAGCAAATACACCCAAGAGGAGTAGAAAGCAGGAAATAATCAAATTAAAGGCTGAAATCAACCAAGTGCAAACTAAAAGAACTATACAAAGAATCAACAAAACCAAGAGCTGGTTCTGTGAGAAAATCAACAAGATAGATAAACCCTTAGCCAGATTAACCAGAAGGCACAGAGACAGTGTACAAATTAATAAAATTAGAGATGAAAATGGAGATATAACAACAGACTCTGAAGAAATGAAAAATATTATCAGATCCAATTACAAAAGCCTATATGCAACAAAATTGGAAAATCTAGAGGAAATGGACAAGTTTCTAGACAGATAACAATTACCAAAGTTAAATCAGGAGCAGATAAACCTTCTAAACTCTCCCATAACCCCTAAATAAATAGAAGCAGTCATTAAAAGTCTTGTAACCAAAAAAAATCCCAGGACCAGATGGTTCAGTGCAGAATTCTATCAGACCTTCAAAGAAGACCTAATACTAGTACTCTTCAAATTATTCCACAAAATAGAAGCAGAAGGAACACTACCCAATTCATTCTATGAGGCCACTGTTACAGTGATACCAAAACCATACAAAGACCAAACAATAAAATAAAATTTCAGACCAATTTCTCTTATGAATATTGATGCAAAAATAATAAAATTCTTGCAAACCAAATCTAAGAACGCATCACAACGATCATTCACCATGATCAAGTAGGCTTCATCCCAGGGATGCAGGGATTGTACAATACCCAGAAATCCATCAATGTAATCCACTACATAAACAAACTCAAAGAAAAAACCCACATGGTCATTTTGTTAGATGCTGAAAAGCATTTGACAAAGTTCAATATATCCCTTCATGATAAAAGTCTTGGAAAGATAAGGAATTCAAGGAGCATACCTAAACATAGTAAAAGCAATATACAGCAAACCAGTAGCCAACATCAAACTAAACGGAGAGAAACTCGAAGCAATCCCACTAAAATCAGGGACTAGACAAGGGTGCCCTCTTTCTCCCTATCTATTCAATATAGTACTTGAAGTTCTAGCTAAAGCAATCAGACAACAAAAGGAGGTCAAAAGGATACAAATTGGAAGGAAGAAATTAAAATATCACTATTTGCAGATGATAAGATGGTATACTTAAGTGACCCAAAAAACTCCACCAGAGATCTGTTACAGCTGATAAACAACTTCAGCAAAGTGGCTGGATACAAAATTAACTCAAGCAAATCAGTAGCCTTCCTATACTCGAAGGATAGACAGGCTGAGAAAGAAATTAGGGAAATGACACCCTTCACAATTGTCACAAACAATATAAAATATATTGGTGTGACTCTAACCAAACAACTGAAAGATCTATATGACAAGAACTTCAAGTTTCTGAAGAAAGAAATTGAAGAAGACCTCAGAAGATGGAAAGATCTCCCTTGCTCATGGATTGGCAGGATTAATATAGTTAAAATGGCCATCCTGCCGAAAGCAATCTAAAGATTCAATGCAATCCCCATCAAAATCCCAACTCAATTTTTCATAGACGTAGAAAGAGCAATTCTCAAATTCACATGGAACAACGAAAAACCCAGGATCTCAAAAACTATTATCAACAATAAAAGGACTTCTGGGGGAATCAGCCTCCCTGACTTCAAGCTGTACTACAGAGCAGTAGTGATAAAAACTGCATGGTATTGGTACAGTGACAGGCAGGTAGATCAATGGAATAGAATCAAAGACCCAGAAATGAACCCACACACTTATGGTAACTTGATCTTTGACAAAGGAGTTAAAACCATACAGTGGAAAAATGACAGCATCTTTAACAAATGGTGCTGGTTCAACTGGCGGTCTACATGTAGAAGATTGTGAATTGATCCACTCCTATCTCCCTGTACAAAGCTCAAGTCCAAGTGGATCAAGAACCTCCACATAAAACCAGATACACTGAATATAATAGAAGAGAAAGTGGGGAAAAGTCTAGAACACATGGGCACAGGGGAAAAGTTCTTAACCAGAACACCAACGGCTTGTGCTGTAAGATCAAGAATTGACAGAAGGGTCCTCATAAAATTACAAAGCTTCTGTAAGGCAATGGACACTGTAAATAGGACAAAACAGCAACTTACAGATTGGGAAAAGATCTTTACCAATCCTACATCTGATAGAGGGCTAATATCCAATGTATACGAAGAACACATGAAGCTAGACTCCAGAGATGCAAATAACCCTATCCAAAAAAATGGGGAAGAGAACTAAACAGAGAATTCTCAACTGAGGAAACTCAAATGGCTGAGAAGCACCTAAAGATATGTTCAACATCCTTAGTCATCTGGGAAATGCAAATCAAAACAACCCTGAGATTTCACCGCACACCAGTCAGAATGGCTAAGATCAAAAACCCAGATGACAGCAGATGTTGGGGAGGATGTGGTGAAAGAGGAACACTTCTCCATTGCTGCTGGGAATGCAAGTTGATATAACCTGCCTGGAAATCAGTTTGGTGGACTCTCGGAAAAATGAACATAATACTATATGAGGACTGAGCTATTCCACTCCTGGGCATATACCCAGAAGATGCTCCAACATGTAATAAAGACACATGTTCCACTATGTTTGTAACAGCCATATTTATAATAGCCAGAAGCTGAAATCAACCCAGATGTCTTTCCACAGAGGAATGGATACAGAAAATGTGGTACATTTACACAATGGAATACTACTCAGCTATTAAAAACAATGACTTCATGAAATTTGCAGACAAATGGATGGATCTTGAAAATATCATCCTGAGCCATTTAAGGCAGTCACAAAAGAATGAACATGGTATGAACTCACTGTTAAGTGGTTATTAGCCCAAGAATTCGAAATACCCAAGAGTCACTTCACAGCAACAGTAGGGTGGAGTGGGAGGTCCCAGATGGAGGACTTGGAGAAGGGACTGAAGGAGCTGAGGGAGTTTGCATCCCCAGAAAGGCAGCAAGAGTGGCAACTGGCCTGACCCACTGATACTCCTGGAGACTGATCCACCAACCAAAGAATACACATGGAGTGACCCATGGTGCTGGCCAAATATGCAGCAGAGGAGGGTCTTTTTAAACATCAGGGGGAAGAGAGGCCCTTGGGCCTGAGGGTGTTAGATCCCCCAGTATAGTAGAATGCCATGGAGGGAAGACGAGGGTGGGTGGGTGGGTGGGTGGGCGAATACCCCAATAGAGGCAGGGGAAGGGGGAGGGAATAGGGAGGTTCCAAAGGAGAGATCTGGAAAGGGGAAAATATTTGAAATGTGAATAAAGTAGAAAAATAAACAAATAAAAACAAAACAAAACAAAGAAGAATAAAAAACAAATGGATTATTATGTAGCCTGAAAGTTAAATAAACTTTTGCCACTGAAATGCTTTGGTACTGGTGTTCGACAGCAGCAATAGTTACCCTAACTATAACAACACACACACACACACACACACACACAGAGAGAGAGACCCACATACACATACATACACACAAAACTTTATTATGTATTAGCATATTTAAATCCTAATTTATGCATTTAAATATTTTCACTTATAAATATACAGTACTTGTTCAATAATTGCTTAACAAAATGCTGCATAATCCAAAGGAAACTTAATAGATAACTTCTGCCATAAATTCATAACTTCTGGCTTACATTTATTAATGCCCTGTTGTTGTTCAAATCAATCAGGTCTTTTCTTAGGTGATTAGGTATTTGGTTGGGGAAAAGAACTGAACTTCCTTAGAGCCAGCAGAAATAATGAAAACAGGCAACTTCGGGAGGTAAGAGCTTGGAGAGACTTTCCAGAATATACCAGAGACCTGGGAGACAAGAACACTCAGGACTCAAAGAGTCCTTAGATGAAGTGCCCTACTTTGGGGAGAGGGAACTTGTAGAACCCAAGTCCGGCAGAAAGACAGAGCATCAAGTGAGGGATGGGATTGCCATCCCACAGTCAAAACTTTGACCCATAATTGTACCTGTCTGAAAGAACTGCGGGGATGGAAATGGAGAGGAGCCTGAGGAAAAGAAGGTCCAGTGACAGGCCCAAAGTTGAATCTAGTTTTATGGGAGGCCACAAGACCTGACACTGTTACTGATGCTGTGGAGTGCTCACAAACAGGGACCTATTATGACTGCCCTCTGAAAGTCCTGACAAGCAGCTGAAAGAGTCAGATGCAGATATTTACATCCAACCAATAGACAGAACTCCTGACCCCTATGGTTGAATTAGGGAAAGGCTGGAAGAAACTGAAGAGGAGGATGACCCTATAGGAGGACCAGCAGTCTTAATTAACCTGGAACCCTGAGATCTCTCAGCCACTGGACCACCAACCAGGCAGCATACACCAGCTGATACAAGGCCCCCAACATATATACAGCAGAGGACTGCAGGGTCTGGGTTTAGGCAGAGAGGATGACTTAAAAGACTGTAAGCCCCAGGGGAGTTTAGAGGTCTGGTGGGGTGGTGTTGGGTAGTGGGGACATCGTAGTGGAGACAGGAGGTCAGGGAGGAGGTATGGGATGTAGAATAGTCAGAAGGTTGACCAGGAGGGG
Organism: Rhynchomys soricoides; assembly: GCA_019843965.1. NCBI lineage: Eukaryota > Metazoa > Chordata > Mammalia > Rodentia > Muridae > Rhynchomys > Rhynchomys soricoides. The sequence goes on from JADRCH010000278.1 coordinate 67,537, forward strand.
AATAAAATCTGGAGGTTTAAATAAATAAATAAATAAATAAATAAATAAATAAATAAATAAAGCAGCTCAGTCACATGCTGCTTCACTAATGGGGTGCTTAGATTATTTCATGTCTTCCCTGAGCTCTATACAAGAGTGAACTCTTTCTTTATTATGTCACTTATATTATAACACTGTAACTCATTTTAAGAGCTCACACTATGTATTATCTATACATTCAACTTTTCAAGGTTATATATAAGTCCAGAAATAACAAAAGAAAAACATGGGGCTGGAGAAATGGTTCAGTGGTAACGAACTCTGACTTTTCTTCCAGAGGATCTAGGTTCAATTTCCATTATCAACATGATGGTTCACAACTTTTTTTTAATGCTTTTTTTCTTTTGTTATTATTAATCATTCCATTTCTTTACATCTCAAATGATATCCTACTTTTCAGTTAACCTCTCCCCCACCCTCCATCCCACATCTGCCCTCCCCCCTCTCTTTTGCCTGTATGAGAATATTCCTCCACCTACCTACACTCTCCCTCACCACAGCTCCAGCATCCCCCTATTCTGGGGAATCAAACCTCCCTGAGACCAAGGGCCTCCCCTCCTGTTGCTTTTGGGCAAAGCCATCCTCTGCTACATATGTATCTGGAGCCAAAGATCTCTCTAGGTACACTCCTTGGTTGGTGGTCTAGACTTTGAAAGAGCTGGGTGGTCAGGCCAGCCTATGTCATTCTTCCAATGGGGTTGCAATCCCCCTCAGCTCTTTCAGTCCTTCTGCCAGCTTTCCCACCAGGTTCTCTTAGTTCAGCCTGAGGGTTGGCTCCAAGCATCCATATCTGCATTGGCCAAACCTCCCCAGGAACTGCCACACTTGGTTCCTCTCCACAAGCACCTCTTGACCATGGCAACAGTGTAGTGTTTGGTATCTGCAGACATAATGTATCTCCAGGTGGAGCTGTTCCCTGGTTGGCCCTTCCTTCAGTCTCTTTTCCATTTTTGTCCCTGTTTTTCTTTTGGACAGGAACATTTCTGGGTCAAAAATACTTTGAGATAGGCTCACAAACTTTTTTATCTGCTGTTCCAGAGGATTTGAGATCAATTTCTGGCCTCCCAGAGCAGTGATGCACATGTTATAGAGACTTAATAGAGGTTAAATACATATACACATATAACAAAATGTATAACGGACAACTCCTTAATCTCAGTGTACAATGGTTGTCCAGTTATAGTTCCCTCAAGAACTCTTTAACACTGCTTTTAATCTCATCCATGTACACTAGAAAAGATTGCTTTAATAAGTAAGATTCAAAAGTATTTCATTCTATTTCTTCATCTTCATTCATTAATATTAATATTTACTCATTTTAAATAACTCTTTTGTGAATTTATAGTGTCTCTAAATTTTCTTTTAGTACTAATTAAAGAAGACAGCATAATTCAAACAAAGATTAAAAATTAAACAGTATTTTTCTAAAATTATTTTGTTAAATTTACCAATGGTGCAAATGTGTGTCTTCCTTAGAAGGTTTTCTTTGTGATAATACCTAGTTGGATACAACAACATAGGAAAATGTCCCCAGGTTCAACCTCCAGTCTGAACAGAGGACATCACATTTTTAATACAAGAGGAATCAACTGCATGTCAAGTTAGAAGCAGTATTTGACAGCATTCCTCATTTGATGCTAAAGTTTAAGGTATTCAAAATGCAGTAGTTACTTTCATTCTTTTTTTTTTATTACTTTATAGAATACATTATATGACTTCTTACATTTTTTTCCCCAAATATGATCATATTTCCCTTTTCTTTAACTTTTCATCTTAGCATTCTTCTTCAGGTATTTTTAGGGAACAAATTCACACTTATACATTCTCTGATATCTAGGAAACTCAATCTCACAGGTGATACCATGGTCCTCTCTACCTCTCTATCTCTATCTATCTATCTATCTATCTATCTACCTACCTATCTGTCTAAATCTACCATCTGTCTATCTTTGTATTCATATATCACATATGTATCTATCTCTCTAGATATGTTATACACACACACACACACACACATACATATGGCCAGAAGCAATGAAATTCAGAAAGAGAATGGCAGAGACAAAAAGAAACTGAGGGGGGGATGCAGGAGAATGGTGAAAGGAAAAAAAGACAAATATATAATAAAATAATTAATCATCATCCATCATTGATAAATAGGCTTCAACCTAGAGATGTTAGGATGCTTCAAATTATGAAAATCTGTCAATTCAATCCACCATATAAAGAAAATGAAACTAGCTAACACACAAATAAAAATGTACATTGTCATTTCATTACATGCTGAAAAAAAGCCTTTGACAAAATCCAATACCCCATAATGATAAAAGTCTTGGATCAGGGATACAAGGCACATACATAAACACAATAAAGGCAATATATATCACGTTAAAGGCAACTTCAAATAAAATGGAGGGAAACTTAAAGTAATTCCACTAAAATCAGGGACAAGATAAGGCTGTCCACTCTTTCCACATCTATTTAATATAGTACTTGATATTTTAGCTAGCACAATAGGACGACTAAAGGACATCAAGAAGATACAAATTGTAAAGAAAAAAGTCAAAGTGTTGCTTTTTGCAGATGATAGGATACTATATACAATTTACACCAAATATTCTACCAGAGAACTCCTACTGCTGATAAACACCTTCACCTAAGTCGATGTGTACAAAACTAACTCAAAAAAAAAAAATCAGTATCCCTCCTTTATACAAATGAAAAATGGTCTGAGAAAGAAATCATGGGAACAGCACATTTTACAATAGCCATACATAATATAAAATATGGTACAAGTCTAACCAAACTAGTGGAAACCTGTATGCCAGGTCATACTTCAAGGACAGAACTAGTATATGACAAAAGAAGTTGATGAAGATATCCGAAGATGGAAAAATCTATAGGTTCCCTAGAATTAACATACTGAATATGGCCACCTTACTAAAAGAAATCTACAGATTTAATGTAATTCCCATCAAAATTCCAACACAATTCTTTGCATAACTTGAAAGATCAATTTTCAACTTCATATAGAAAAACAAACAAAAAGAGAAAATCAAAAACAAAACAGGATGATTAAAACAATCCTCAACAATAAAAGAACTTCTGTAGATATCTCTATCTCTGAGCTCAAGATGTACTCTAGAGTAATAGTAATAAAAACTACAAGATATTGGTATGGGAACAGACAGGTTTATCAGTGGAACCAAATCAAAGTCTCTAAAATAAATGCACACACCTGTGGACACTTGATTTTTTTTTTTTTTTTTTTACAAAGAATCCAAAATCATACAATGTAGAAGAGAAAGTATCTTCAACAAATGGTGCTGGTCTAACTGGATGTCATCATGTAAATGAATGAAAATACACCCACATCTATCACATTACACAAAACTCAAGTCCAAATGGATCAAATACATCAATGTAAATGCAGATATACTAAATCTAATAGAACAAAAAGTAAGAACTATCCTTCTACTCCTTTGTTCAGGAGACAACTTCCTGAACAGAAAACAATGGCTCAGGCTCTGAAATCAAGAATTCATAAATGGGACCTCATAAAACTGAAAAGCTTCTTTAAGGCAAAGGAAACCATCAATAGGACAAAATATCAGCATACATATTGGAAAGTATATTCACCATCCCCACATCTGATGGAGAGCTAATATCCAAACTACATAAAGAACTCAAGAAACTAGACGCCAAAGACCCAAATAACCCAATTTAAAAAACAAAGTACAGAGCTAAACGGAAAATTCTCAACAGAGGAATCTTCAATGGCCAAAAAGTACTTAAAGAAATATTCAAAGTCCTTAGTCATATGGGAAATGCAAATCAAAATAACTCTGTGATTCCATCTTATTACCAATCAGAATGGCTAACATCAAAACTCAAGAGATACCACATGCTAGCTACGATGTACAGCAAAGGGAATACACCTTTATTGCTGTTGGGAGTGCAAACTTATACAACCATTTTGGAAATCAATTTGGCAGTTTCTCAGAAAACCAGGAATGATTATATCTCATGACCCAGCTATGCCATTCCTGGGCATATGCCTAAAGGATGCCCGACTATACTACAGGAACACTTGCTGAGCTATGTTCATAGAAGTTTTATTCATAATTGCCAAAATCTGGAAACAACCTAGATATCCATGAACTTAATAATGGATGAAGAAAAAATGGTACTTCTACACAATGGAATACTATTCACTCATTATAAAAGGACATCATGAATTTGCAGCAAATGGTAGAACTTGAGAATATTATCCTAAGTGCGTTAACTAGACCCAAAAGCCCATGAATAGTATGCAGTCACTTATATGTGGATATTAACAATAAAGGACTGGATGTCCACACTACACTCCATAGACCCAGAGAAGTGAACAAGAGGCAAGCCCCAAACAAGGATGCTTGGATCTCACTTAGAACAAAAAATAAAATAGTTATAGGAGGCAGATGGACAGAGGGAAGTTGTTAGAAGAGGGGATGGAGAGGGAATGGGGAGTTCAGAATCAGGCATGGACAGAGACAGGATAGAGGGCCAGAGGCAAAGGGGAATAAATGCAAATTGGTGGCTCTTGGTACATGTGTAACAGTTGTGCATCTAAGTCTTTATGTGGGACTCCTAACAGGAGCATGACATGTGTCTGACTCTGGTGCCTTCCTTTGGATCCCCTGTCCCTAACTGGGCTGCCTTGCATAGACACAATAGAAGAGGATAGGATGTGCCTAGCACTACTGCAACTTGATATGCCAAGGCATATCCATGGGAGGCCTTCCCTTTTCATAGGAGAAAGGAAGGTTGCAGTGGGGGCTGAGTGGAAGGAGGTGGGAGTGGGGAGGAGGTGAGAGGGAAGGACTGGGAGGAGAGGAGAGAGGGGAATATGGGACCTGGATGTAAAGGGAATTTTAAAAATCATGGAACAAAGGAAAATATAAAGTGTAATAAAAATAAATGCTGAGAATTAAAAAGAGGAAACGTGTACCAGGGTTCCAGAAGCCTCCGAATTCAGGCAATTTATGAATTTCCCACAAGGTGGCCCTTAGAAGCCATTGTGTACAGCTGTGAAATTAATGCCTAAATATAATGCAGATTTTATGGTGTACTATTATTGTGCTACTGTAAGTGTAGCTTCTCTGCCATTTCTAGGAAATTTACAGCAGACTTCCTATTACCTTGGCTTATACAATATCTACATCCCCTCTTCCACTATGTTCTATGAGACTTAGCCACAGAAGTTGTGTTGTAAATGTATCTGCTGCTCTCTTTACTTTGACAATTTTTTATTTTCTGTGATAGTTTTCATCTGATGGACTAAGAAGCCTCTTTAGTGATTGGTGAGAGTTAAAAATATTTAGAGGTATAAGGAAAGTATTTAAATGAAGTTAAAAATTACGTAAAGTTACTAAATGGTGGAAGGAGGCTCTCTTCTAAGATCCATGAACTCAGTATTCCCAGGTAGTTGATTGGTTTACAGTATTAGGCATAATTTTCATTCTTTTGAGTGTGCCTAAGTCTACTAAGCTATGAAACTACTATTAGCCTACAGAGATATTTGCCAAGCTTGTTCCTGTGATTTGTAGGCATCCCAGCTGGATAGGAATATTGACAGGTTCTCCACTTGCCTGGCATCTTTTGATATTATGAAAGCTACATATCAGGAAGAAAACTTCCAGCCAGATTCAGATCAAATATTTAGAGTCCTGTGTCCAAAGTGCATTGTGTCTTCAGAAATAGTGGCTTAATATTCAGCCTCTGTAATTAACAGACAATACAGAGATCATTTATATTATTTGGAAAATCTGTTAAATTTTTCGAAACAGTAACTCAAGTAGATGTTTCCTGTGGCTGGTGAAGGGATTATGTCAGATGTTCTCCAAGTGGCTTTGCTTCATTTAAGATATACATGAATTTATGTATGTGTGTATGTGTATATGTGTGTGTGTATTCATAAATATGTTTCTACGTGTATGTGTGCCTAAATATAAGATAATATGTTTTCAAAGCTTTTTCAGGCATTCTTAATGTTATTTATCCTTCCATCTTTCCTCTCCTTCTGTGTTTATCTCTCTTGCCCCTAACCAATTTTAAGCCCCCTCCATTTTTCCCGTTTTCTCCTGCTCCTCCCCAAGGCATCTGCCTCCCATTTATTCTCCTATGCTTTCCTTTTTTCTGTGCTTACTCCAAATTATATACTCACATATGAAAATGTGAAGATAGGAAACACAGAGAAGAGAAAGCATAAAGCCTCTGTCCTTTTGTATCTGGGTTACCAAAGTCAGTATATATATATATATATATATTAGTGCCATTCATTTATCTGCAAATTCCATTTTTCTTAACAACTGAGTAGTATTCCATCATATAAATGTCTACATTATTTTCACTATTCACTCAAATGTAGCTACTTGCTATATAGTGATAGCACTGTTATAGTGATAGCACAATACTTGATTGGATTTGAGGCCCATTTCACAAGAAGAACTCTGTATCTGGTACTGCAAACTGGCTCAAAACCATGAATAAAAGAGTCATAAGCCCAAGGTCATGAGTGTATAATTTTATTGTATAGCTAAATTAACATAAAGTTGAATTACTTTATTAATTATGTATGTTAATATCCAGGATTATAGACATGAGATATGAAATAGAAAGAAGAATCTTCTGGAAAACACAGATTCAGACTTTTATTTCACCTATCAATCCAGTCATTTACTCCAAATTTTCTTTTAATTATCTTACAAATGAACATCCTGTGACATCAGCCCTTTGATTCTTAGGAGACAGCAAGCATACATTCTATTCATACACTGCAAAAAAATTAGAGATCTGTCTGCTTTTGTTAAGCACAAATGATAAACTAGTCTGCCCTGAAATTACCATTTCCACCACTCCTGAGCCTAACCTTGTTCTGTCATAGGATGATCCTGAATTCAGGTATCTATCAGCTTTTGTAAGAATAAACCAAAAAAAGAAAAAAAAAATTTTAGCTGGGTGGGAACCCTTGAGATCACCACACCATAAATCTATTTATCTCCCTCTTTAGTAATTTTCTAAAAAGTTGGCTCTCAGCACAGCTGCTTTTATTTCTTTAAATTTGAGAAACCCCATGTATAATTAATATTGTATCCTTATTTTTTGCATAGTTGAGAAATTATATATTTTATGAACTCAGGTATTTGTAGCTCTTTCCCACAGCCTTAAAGGCTCCCCTGAAGGTCCCAGTGATTACCATTTTGCCAAGACATAGCCACACCTTCAACTCCAGGACTTGTGCTGTTTCTAATTTTCAAAGAGTCATTCATTTTAACAAGGGGGATACTCTTCTGAAGGAAAGAGTCGTACACTGCTAATGGATCCAGAAAATATATACATTATTACACAAACAAGCCTTATGCCCACAGCAGCCTTCAACACTCAAGGAGGCTCACAGCAGGGCCTTGTCCCAGGGGGAGAAACCCTGTCACTCTGTCCCCGCCAGGGCCACACTGTGCTTGGCATCATTGGATCTTATTCCTCCAGGTTTGTTTCCTTTGGGTTTCATCACAGTTGAATAAACAGATATAAACAATTTAAATTACTGAGTTTCACTACAAACTCAAACCTTCATTTGCTGTTCTTAAGGTAAGAATAAATTTCACACAATTTGAGAAATTGTGGAATCTAGAACCTAACATCTGAAATACAATATTATTTTATCCTAGATAGTGTAGCTTTTACTCATTTCCTATTTTCTTAAGAAAAATAATCTACTAACAGATCTCTATATGAATAATAAGCCAGACTTCTTAACATAAATAAAAAAGCAAAGAAAGTATTGAAATAAAGTGTGCATACCAAAAATGTCTGTTTGTTGTAGACTGTTTACTAGTTTTTATATAATTGAGAAAGCAATAAAATTAAAAACTTGCATCTTAAGTATGTAATCCAGTAATTAAGTGAAAAAACAACTTGGTTTTTAAAAAAATTTCCAGATTTAACTATTTGAAAATACTCAAACATAGTATGAAAGAGGATTTTCTTGAAGTCCTGGGAGCAAGTATTGGGGACTTCAGTTTTATAATGAGGTAGTGTTTCCAGAACAAACTTGAAAGCACATACACTGTGAGAGAGTCTCTGCACTGAATTATGGATCTGGCAATGATGAGATGTAAAACTTCCCTTAATGTAAGAAATTAATTGTGTACAGAAGTTTGATCTTCAAGCAACTGAATGAAAGCAAATTGTAAATATTACACACTTACAAATATATTATGTAACTATTTGCTTAAGATACATGAAATTCTGTACCGTATAACAATGCATACAAGTAGATTTACATTACTTTAGGAGTTGGGCATATGTTGTTCAAAATGCTATTATAAAGGCTCCTGATTATTTTGGCTATAAGTTTTGGGGTATATTTGATTACTGATTTTCTCAAACAAGCATCTGTTCCTTCCAGATCTAGTATAAAGGCTTGATTGATAAGAAACTGAACTCCAATTCCTCAAAAAATAAATAAATAAATAAATAAATGAGTATATTCAAATGATCACTAACCAACTCCATGTTCTTTGAAGATTTATTCATTGAAAAGTCAGCAGGGTGGCATATACCAGTAATCCAAGTTATGGGGAAGCTGAAGCATGGTGATTACTATGAGGTCAAGGCTATCCTAGCCTAGAGTAAGATGGAATCTTAACCCTACCCCTGAAAAAAACAAAACAAAAAACAAAACAAAAAGCCAAAAACCACATACTTCTTAGATATAAATTCTTAACAAATAATTTATGTTCTAAAATGTTTCATAGAATATAACACAAGTATTGAATAAGCAATATGTATCAGTATATTCTATAATTTGTTTTTAAGGATTTGATCAGGCCATATTTTTCTCATGAGGCTCTCTGCCTTGTTATTAATTCAGTCTAATATTCATTGTCCACTTTTATACATATTTTAATAAATTATTCTGTAGAAATTATTACATATTTAGAATTGTTATTCTAGTACAATGCTCCATTCATATACTGCAACTCAAGAGGTTCTATGTACCTAATTACTTTTTGTTTTCTTGTAGTTTATAATGAAAGCACTTAATAAAAATTATCTCTATACTATATAGATAGCATACAATTCAAGAAGCAATATATCTATTTTATCTTTATTGTATATGACACAGTTTTGTACGTAAGATATATATAATTTTATTGTTTTTCAAACCTATAAATATGAAAGACCCTCAATACCAAATTATGTCAATATCTTTCCACTCTCCATTAACAAATTAATGATTCTTTTTTCTTTGGGGTAATATATATCAGGAAATTGATAGACATCATACAACAAAAACTCATTTTGTGTATACAAACATAATTTTAGTATTTTCTTTGTTGATATATATATATATATACATATATATATATATATTTAAAATTTTAAGGGCCCTGACTTTGAAAGAAGGGGAAGGAGAAAGGTACATAAGATAGCTTGAAAGAAGGAAGTAGAACAGAATATGAAAAAGGAAATATCATGAGTTAAAATTATGGGTAAACACTGGAGCCTATATGGTTCTGATCTGGGTTATCTTAATATGTTTACAGCTGTGAGGCTTGGTGCTCTTCTGTTAATTCTATCAGTAGGGGATAGGGATTTTCTCTCTCTTGAGACCTTTCTCCTGCAAAGGCCTCTTCCAGCCTTATATGGGCTCTGTGCCTAGACTTAATGTAAATTGTTATGCTGTATTCTGGTGATATCCCTGGGAGGCCTACATTTTTCTAAAGGGAAACAAGGGAGGAGTGGGTCCTCAGGAGAGGGCTATGTGGGGAGGGACTGAGAGAAATGAAAGAAGGGGAAACTGAGTTCAGGATGTAAAATATGAGGGAATATTTTTTTAATTACAAAAAATATTAAAAAGACACTGAGTAAACATACATTCCCACCTTGAGGTTCTGCAATGTGTAGCATATTAAAATTCAAATAATTATCATGTTATTTTCCTTTGCTCTAATTCTTAAAATCATGTGCTATGTACACAAATATGTGTCTCTGTCTGAAAGTGTATGTGTTTCTGCATAAATATAAATAGACACAGCTCACCTCATTCTTAGCAAAAATACTGTATATTTTGCAGTTATATAAATTATAATTTGCTGATAACTTCCAACTTCTTCTATGAGATTTTAACATGGAAAACATCAGTGAAGTCACAAAATTTATACTGAAGGGCTTCACAGACAATGTTGATCTGAAGATCTTTTCTTTCTTCCTCTTCTTAGCAATTTACATCTTCACACTCATGGGAAATTTAGGATTGATTACTCTGGTCATTGGCGATTTCCGCCTGCACAAGCCCATGTACTATTTTCTGAGTGTGTTGTCCTCAGTAGATACCTGCTATTCTTCTGTTATCACATCACAAATGGTAGTTGATTTTGTATCAGAGAAGAAAGTCATTTCATTCATTGGCTGTGCCACACAGATATTTCTGGCTGTGACTTTTGGTACAACCAAATGCTTTCTCTTGGCAGCCATGTCTTATGACCACTATGAGGCCATTCACAACCCTCTTCTGTATGTAGTGAACATGTCATCAAGAGTATTCATGCCACTCATCATTGCTTCCTATGCTGGTGGAATTTTACATGCTGTTATTCACACTGTAGCCACATTCAGACTCTCTTTTTGTGGATCCAATGAAGTCAGTCATATTTTCTGTGACATCCCTCCTCTCCTGGCAATTTCTTGTTCTGTCACCCGCATCAATCAACTTATCCTCTTTTACTGTGCTGGGTTTATTGAGGTAGTCACTATCCTGATTATCCTGTTGTCCTATGGTTTCATTTTATCTGCTCTTCTGAAGACACGCTCTACTGAAGGTAAAAGAAAAGTCTTTTCTACATGTGGTTCTCACCTAACGGTGGTGACACGTTTCATGGCACTGTTCTTTTCATGTATGTGAGACAAAGTGACAGCTATGCCTTGGAACATGACATGGTAGTGTCAATATTTTACAGCATTGTAATTCCAATGCTAAATTCTCTCATTTATAGGTTGAGGAACAAAGATGTAAAGGAGGCAATTAAAAAAGTGTTTGGTAAAAGACCAACTTGTGAATAAAAATATTTTCTATAAATCTTATGTGAAAAATAAAAGTTATATTCGTTAATAATGTGAATATTTATTTGAAATAGTTCCTTTTATTCATTAATATACCTCAATCTTGAGTAGACATATCAAATGAAAAATGGTAGTTAATGCCTCTCCTGTCTTATTTTCAATACAAAAAGATTATATTATCCACATTTTTATGTTAATAACTATATATATGTTTATATGTACATTTCACATGGTAATGATACTACATGAAATTGGTACATACTGTACAAATATATATATAATATATTTATATGATATTATATGTACTATATATACTTATATTTACTTTCATGTATTTATATATACATATTCAGATAATATTTAACATAGTTTTACATTGTTTCATTTCTTTTTAAATAATATTATAAAGTCTCTTATATTTTAAATTTTATACAATTTTGATGTTATATCACAATGGCTAAATAAAATGTTGTTGTCCTTGTTCAGTTCATTTTTAAGCAGTCAGGTTGACTATACTTTATGAATGATGCTTCTGATATTACCATGAGACAAAATCTCACAGAAAACTTCTTGATCCTCTGTGGTTACAACCTCAATTCCCCCTCTCCTGCAATGTTCTCTATGCCTTACGTAAAAGTGTCATTATGCAGATATTCTCACTGGGACTGGGAGACAGACCTATGCAATTTGATTGGTTGGTTTCAATAACGATAAGAACTACACTAGAAAAATAGCTATAAATAACATTATACATAATGAGTTTGTGTTTGTGAAAGACAAGGGGCCACATTTGAAAGAGTACAAGGAGTGGAATGTGGAAAAGTCAGGAGGTCAAGAAAGGGGGAACATTTGATCACTGGGAGCTAGAGTTACAGGAGATTCTGACTGACGGATACAAATGATGAACACAAACTACATATGGGGGGACCCACGGCTCCAGCTGGATATGTAGCAGAAGATTGACTTATCAAGGCATCACTGGGAGGATGCCCCTTAGTCCTGTGGAGGCTCAATGACCCAGGGTAGGGGAATGCCTGTGCACTGAAGCAGGAGTGGGTGGTTGGTTGGGGGAGCACCCTCATAGAGACAGGGGAAGGGGAAGGAAAGAGGATAGGAGGTTTGTGGAGGGGAGACTGGGAAGGAAGATAACATTTTAAATGTAAATAAATAAAATAACCAATAAACAAGGGGAAATAACGTCTTTGAGAGGGGAAAGAAAAAAATAAAACAGAAAGAAAGCAGACTACTACAGTCTTTTACACAGTAACATATCCACCTAACTGAAGAGTCATCTGTTGATCTGGGAGCCTCCAAGAGTCCAGGTTAATTGACTTTGTTGGTTGTCATGTGGAGTTCCTGTCCTCTATGGGTCCTTCAATCCTTTGCCCAACTCTCCCAGAAAACTCACCTAGCTCCTTTAAATGTTTGGCTCTAGGTCTCTGCATCCTTTGCAGTGGCTGCTGGGTGGAGCCTCTCAGAGGACAGGTATGCTAGGTTCCTGTCTACATGCATAACAGAGTATAATTAATAGTATCAAGGATTGGTTCTTGCCCATGGGATGGGTGGCAATTTGAGCCAGTCATTGGCTGGTTATTCCTTCCTTCTCTGCCTTATCATTGGCACTGCACATCTTGTAGGCAAGACACGTTTTGAGTTGAAGGGTTTGTGGGTAGGTTGCTGTCGTTAACCCTCTACTGGGAGCTCTGCTTGGCTGGAGGAAGTGGCCATTTCAAGATCCATATACCCCATTACTAGGAGTCTCAGCTAGTTTAACCCCATAGACACCCTAGGACCTCCTCCAATCCCAAGTCTCTGGCAGAACACAGAGATTGCCTCCCACATACACTCACTTATTTTTTTCTCTCTCCCCTGATCTCCCTATACCTGATGCCTCTTGCCCCACCAACGATCCAAACAACCTAATTGAAATTGGGCTACAGAGCTAAGCAGAATTCTCAACAGAGGAATCTCTAATGGATGAGGAACAATTAAAGAAATATTCAACATCCTTTGCCATCAGGGAAATGCAAATCTAAGTGACTCTGAGATTACATCTTATACCCATCAAAATGGCTAAGATCAAAAACTCAAGAGACACAACATGCTAGCAAGAATGTGGAGCAAGGGGAACACTCCTTCATTGCTAGTGGGAGTGCAAGCCTATATAATCAACATGGGAATCAATTTGTCAGTTTCTCAGAAAATTTGGAATACTTCTACCTTAAGACTCAGCATACAACCAAAAGATGCTCTGCCATCCCCCTAAGACACTTGCTCAACTATGTTCATAGCAGCTTTATTCCTAATGTCCTGAAACTAGAAACAACCTAGATGAACCTCAACTGAAGAATGGATAAAGAAAATGTGGTTTGTATACACAATGGAATGCTATTGAGCTATTAAAAAACAGGGTTTTTATGAACTTTGCAAGCAAATAGATAAAACTAAAACTTATCATCCTGAGTGAAGTATCCCAGACCCCAAAGGACATGAGTGGTATATACTCACTTACAAGTGTATATTTGCCATAAAGTAGAGGGTTAGCACACAATGATCGACATACCCAAAGAAGCCAAATAGCAAGGACGGCCTAAGGAAGGATGTTTGAATCTTTCTCAGAAGGGAAATAAAATAGATAGGAGGTGGATGGAGGAAAAGAACTGGGTGGATGAGGGGATGTGGAGGGTGCCACTCTTCTTTTTAATCAGTAATACTAACCACCTTTACCAGAGTCTCTGCTCTTCCTCTAACAGAGCTCCAACATTACCAGCACTTCAATTCTTGTCACCTCACCAGGAATTTGACCCTTATGTGATCTTTGTCTTTAGATGACTAATATTCCTGAGTCCCATCCAGAAAGAGTGCTGACCACACTGCCCACAAATTCTAGTTTTGCATTTGAGATTCTAGGTTTGCTGAAATAAGGTAGTTCCAGGAACGCTAGGAACACAACTTTGGTCTCCCCTGTGTCATTGCTCACAGTATCAAAACAACTTTTTCCTTTTTAATTTTCCCTTGATTATGTAGTGTATATGACACTGTCTTGCAAATATGAGGATTAATAACTTTGTTGCCTTATGAGAGGGTTCCAGAGCCAAGATTATTCTCACTGCATATTTTCCTTTTTGTACCTATAACTTTACCCATGTTTTAATGTGTCTCAGTTTCTTTTCTATAGATACAACCAATACACAAAAAATTTCAACATATATGTTCCTGAAATCTGACTTCCACAATATTTACAACATTATGTTCCCTACCCAACATGACATATGGAAAACAACATATATTTTTAAGGTTGCATTCAAATTTATTATTCCCACAAGTGAAGAGAAAGGTTTCTCACAAGGCAGTGAATAATAACATCCAATGAATCACCTGAAATCCCAACAACTTTAGCCACCTTACAAGGCTGTCCTTCTTTTCTTTCTTTCTTTCTTTCTTTCTTTCTTTCTTTCTTTCTCTCTCTCTCTTTCTTTCTTTCTTTCTCTCTTTCTTTCTTTCTTTCTTTCTTTCTTTCTTTCTTTCTTTCTTTTTTTCCAAGACATGGTTTCTCTGTGTAGCCCTGGCTGTCCTAGAACTCACTTTATAGACCAGGTTGGCCTTGAATTCAGAAATCCACCTGCCTCTGCCTCCCAAGCACTGGGATTAAAGGCACTCGCCACCACTGCCTGGCTACAAGGCTGTCCTTAACCATATAAATCTAGATTGTGATTATGAATCAGGAAGACAGCACTTACATATTCACTTCATCTCCTAATTCTTCCCTACTGGGCTGAGTTATAGACCTAGAATCTGACTGTATCAAGAACTTTCAGAACTTGTTTATATTTGGTGGTAGTATGGGTCTCTATTCTCCCTCAGAATTGAGTGTTTTGGAATATTATGGGGTATTGGGTAATGCAAGCCAAGGAAAGCTGAGTTGTTCCTTGACTAAGAATTATACTCCAAAGGGGATTTGAATGCTTTACCATATAGTTTGTTTATGGTATACATGTAAAGACCACTATAACTTCGTCTTGGAGATACAGAGGAATCAGGATATTACTGGTCATAAATATTTGAGCAATAGTAGATGAATTTACCTAGAGCACCTTTTCCCTGTATGTCTTCAGGGGATCTATGTAACTCCTAGATCTTCATTGATAGACACCTCTATCTCATTGACAAATGTAGATAATCACAGAAAAGCCCTCTTTCTCTCTAAGACCAAAGATCAAATTTTACTCAGTTATTTCTATAGATACTCAAATTCAGACCCTGAGTAGGCCATCATAAAAGCTTGTCTGTTGGAACCCTTAACAACTTCTCAATTTGCCCAAATTCTACCAGAGATTCTGTCCCTCCTCTGTCCAGCACCAACACTACCTAACTTGTTTCTCCAATTAAATTACTTTCTAATCTCTTCCATAACATGTTAATTACCTTTTACTCACCCAACCTCTACCTTGTTTATGTAGAGGAGGTCAACTAAAATTGAATGAAGACATCCAAGTTTCTTATACCATATGACCTTGGACTCTGATGTAGATTTATGGGCAGTGCCAGTTGTTTTTATCAACTTGACACAAACCTAGTATTATCAAAGATAAGGAATCTTTCCTGATAAAAAATACCCCTATGAGATTGCCCTGTAGCCAAGTCTGTATGCCATTTTATTAGTCAATTGATGCAAGAGGGTCTAGTTCACTCAGCAGTGTCACCAAAGGGTGAGTGTTCCTAGATGGTATACGAGAGTAGGCTGCTAAGCTAAAAGGAAGAAGTCAGTAACCAGTGCACATCTATCCATAGTCTCTGCTTCAGCTGTAACTTTCAGGATAATGACTTTATTCTTTGTCTATGTCAATCAATTGTTATACAAGATATGTAAGTCACATAAACCCTTTCTTGCCCAAGTTGCTTTTGGTCATTATGATTTTCACACACACACACACACACACACACACACACACACACACACACAACTTAACTAAGCCAAGGAGTGAAATCGTATCACCAAGACTAAACTTAGTGCACTAACCAGGACATTGAATTTAGCTGATGTGTCACCAGTAAGAAATAAGGATGAGCTTTCTACAATGTCCATCTTAAAGTACCAAATAGAAAATGAATTACTTAGTTGCAAGTGTTTTCCTTCTATCACAGCAACCTCATCCTAAATGTTTATAATTTTCGAATTACAGCAGCAGGTAATCATACTCCATTGTAATGGGAAACTACAACAGGATTCCCTACTAGTTTAGCAAAGCCCCCAGATGATAACAGTGCGAAACTCCAGATCACATGTTTCTCTCCTATCCTTGTTGTGTTGCCATTTGGCCCTCCTTCTTACTCGCCCAAAGAAAAATAAAACAAACCAAAGAGTTTTCACCATATGACACGGTTGTTGAAAAGAAGCAAAATTAATTTTCCAGAGGAAAAAGCTTAAAATCTTAATGACTAGTATTTAATGATCAATTTCATATGAATGTTCACAGTCAGGTTATCTTCCTACAAAACAAACTGAAGATTCCTATCTTATACATGGTTATTATCACAAATTCAAGAGCCCACACCTGGAATATACATTAGGCTAGAGTCTTTCCTAGTCCATCTTTGAGAAGACAAATCCTTCGTAAGACTGGCAAAATACTAGGAATTTTTATATTCCTAAAACAAATTGGCTATTCAAAGACTGATTGACTAAAGTTCAACAATCTATTTATCTAATCTCTTGCTAGCTTTTATTGCTGAACACCTGTGTCTTCTTTAAGAAGCAAAAACCAGTGACTAACAGATAAAAAATATGTGGAACCCATTAACTGAAAAGACCATGAGCTTCTACCAATACGAAATCTAAGAATGTCATCAGATAATACCCGAGACCAAGAGGAGAGATTTCCCCAACCTTGCTGTAACCACTTCTTTAATGTACCTAACAGTGCATTTGAATAGTATCATAACTTATAGTTTTCATTGTTTTGCTACTATAAAAAACTTCATGAAACTGCTTCCACATTGGAAAAGTGAATTTGAAATAATGAGTGAAACTGCAACATTCTAACTTCTCCAGCCCACTGTATTTTGAATCAATTAATCAATCTTTGCAAAAACAACTCTGAGGCCATAGTAATTTGACTTTATATTAAAGTATCTTTTACTCTTTTTGAGGTAACACCAAGACAAGCACAAAATAACTACACAAGTAATCTCATTGTTCTCATGAGAATCCATCCAGTACCCTGGCATCCACATGGATTATGATCTTTAAAATTGAGGTGTAATTATTTTTAATACTGATAAATTTTCCTTGCACACCACATCAGTAGATTTCTATGTATTTTAGCTATCACTTACATAAAAGATTTCATAAGACACATCACCAATAATAAACACTCAATAATTGCTCCTGATAGACCATCACTTATTCTTCAAATAGATAACTATGATTATTTAAAAACACTAATGTCAGGACAAGATCCTTCCAGTTTCCACCTGTGCCCAACAGCTAACCTTGTGCCACAGCACTCTGCACAAAAATCCAGCCCAGAGAGAGCTGGTCTCCCAAGAGTGCCAACAAAACTAAGATTACAGCACTTGTTACCCCATTACCATCCAGAGAAATGGACTTACAGGAGTTGTGACACACCTAGGATGACAGGCTCACAGGAGGGAGAAGCTCCAGTCAAACCAATCAAGACAAGCTAACACCAGAGATAACCAGAAAGCAATAGGCAAGTACAAGAACCTAAGCAACAGAAACCAAGGCAACTTGGCATTAGAACTCAGCTCTTCCCACCACAGTAAGCACTGGATACCTCCACACAACAGAAAAGCAAGATTGTGATTTAAAATCACATATCATAAAGATGATAGAGGGCATTAAGAAGAACATAAATAACTCCCTAAAAGAAATACAGGAGAACACAGATAAGAAGGTATAAGCCCTTAAAGAGGAGGAAACACATATATCCCTTAAAGAAACACAGGGAAACATAACCAAACAGGTTAAGGAACTGAAAAAAACAAAAACAAAAACAAAAACAAGATCTAAAAATGCAACTAGAAACAATAGAAAAATAAAAAAAGGAGAAAACCATGTAGAAAGAAAACCTAGGAAAGAGTTCAGGAGTCATAGATGCAAACATCACTAATAGAATACAAGAGATAGAAGAGAATCCCAGGTGCAGAAAATACCATACAAAACATTCAAAAAACAGTCAAAGAAAATGCAAAATGCAAAAAGTTCCTAACCCAAACCATCTAGGAAATCCAGGACACAATGAGAAGACCAAACCTAAGGATAATAGGTACAGAAGAGAGTGAAGATTCCCAGTTTAAAGGGTCAGTAAATTTCTTCAACAAAATTACAAAAGAAAATTTCCCTAACCTAAAGAAAGAGATGCCCATAAACATAAAAGAAGCCTAGAGAGCCATACATAGATTGGACCAAAAAAGAAATTCCTGCTGACACATTATAACAAAAACATCAAAGGCACAAAACAAAACAAAAAAATTACTAAAAGCTATGAGGGACCAAGTTCAATTAACATATAAAGGAAAAACTATCAGAATTATAGCAGACTTCTCAACAGAGACTCTTAAAGCCAGAAGATCCTGGGCAGATGTCATACAGACACTAAGAGAACAAAAATGCCAGCCCAGATTACTACACCCAGCAAAACTCTCAACTAACATAGATGGAGAAAACAAGATATTCCATGACAGAAACAAATTTACACAATATCTTTCCACAAATCCATCCCTAAAAGGGATAATAGATGGAAAACACCAAGACAAGGAGGGAAACTACACCCTAGAAAAAGCAAGGAAGAAATCATCTTTCAACAAACCCAAAAGAAGATTGCCACACAAACATAATTCCACTTCTAACAACAAAAATAAGAGGAAGCAAAGGTCACTGGTACTTAATATCTCTTAACATCAATGGACTCAATTTTCCAATAAAATACATAGACTAACTAACTGGATACGTAAACAGGATCCAGCATTTTGCTGAATATAGGAAATGCAACTCTGTAACAAGGACAAACACTACCTCAGAGGAAAAGACTGGAAAATAATTTTCCAAGCAAATGGTCACAAGAAACAAGCAGGGATAGCCATTCTAATATTGAATAAAATAGACTTTCAAACTAAAGTTATCAAAAAAAGAAAAGGAAAGACACTCATACTCATCAAAGGAAAAATCTACCAAGATGAACTCTCAGTCCTGAACATCTAAGCTTCAAATGCAAGAGCACCCACATTTAAAACATAAACTTTGTAAGACTCAGAAGCACATTATACCTCACACAATAATAGTGGGAGACTGCAACACACCACTCTCATCAATGGACAGATCATTGAAACAAAAACCAAATAGAGACACAGTAAAATTAACAGAGATTATTAACCAAATGGATTAAAAGATATCTATAGACCATTTCACCTTAAAACAAAAGAATATACTTTTTCTCAGTATCTTATGGTGCCTTCTCCAAAATTGACCATATAATTGGTCACAAAACAGGCCTCAACAAATAAAAGAAGATTGAAATAATCCAATGCATCCTATCAGATCACCACTGACTAAGGCTGATCTTCAATAACAACAAAAACAACAGAAAGCTGAACAACAATGGAAGCTGAACAACTTTCTAGTCAATAATAACTTGGTGAGGGAAGAAACAAAGAAAGAAATTAAAGACTTTTTAGAATTTAATGAAAATGAAGGCACAACATACCCAATTCTAGAAGCAAACTCCTACAGCTGATAAACAATTTCAGTAAAGTGGCTGGATACAAAATTAACTCAAACAAAAAAGTAGCCTTCCTCTACTCAAAGGAAAACAAGATGAGAAAAAATTAGACACCCTTCACAATAGTCACAAATAATACAAAATATCTTGACATGATTCTAACCAAGCAAGTGAAAAATCTGTGTGGCAAGAACTTCAAGTCTCTGAAGAAAGAAATCAAAGAAGATGGAAAGATCTCCCAATCTCATGGACTGGCAGGAATAATATAGTAAAAATTGCCATCTTACTGATAGCAATATACACATTTAATGAAATCCCCATCAAAATTCCAATGCAATTCTTCAGAGTTAGAAAGAACAATTCTCACATTCATATGGAATAAACAAAAACCAAGGATAGTGAAAAATATTCTTAACAATAAAAGAACTTCTTGGGGAATCACCATCCCTGACCTCAAGCAGATGGGTGGGTGGGTGAGGAAATACCCCCATAGAGGCAGGGGGAGGGGTGAGGAGATAGGGAGGTTCCAAAGGGGAGATCTGGAAAAGGGGAAATATTTTAACTGTAAATAAAGTATCAAAAAAATTTTAAAAAAAAATTGTACAGTATTGGTACAGAAACAGGCAGGTAGATTAATAGAACAGAATTGAAGACCCAGAAATGAACTCACACATGTATGATCACTTGATATTTGACAAAGGAGCTAAAACCATTCAGTGGAAAAAAGACAACATTTTCAACAAATAGTGTTGGTTCAACTGGTGGTCAGCATATAGAAGAATAAAAATTGATGCATTGTTATTTCCTTGTACAAAGCTCAAATCCAAGGGGAACAAGGACTGCACATAAAACTAGATACACTGACTCTAACTGAAGAGAAAATGTGGAAGAGCCTCAAACACATAGGCACAGGGGAAAGTTTCCTGACGAGAATTCCAATGGCTTATGCTCTAAGATCAAGAATCAACAAATGGGACCTCATGAAACTACAAAGCTTCTGTAAGGCAAAGGATACTGTCATTAGGACAAAATGGCAACCAACAGATTGGAAAAAGATCTTTACCAATCCTACATCTGACAGAGGTCTAATATCAAATATATACAAAGAAATCAAGAAGTTAGAGTGCAAAGAACAAAATAAGCCTATTTATAAATGAGATACAAAGCTAAACAAATAATTCTCAACTGAGGAATTCTGAGTGACCTAGAAGCACCTAAAGAAATGTTCAACATCCTTAGTCATCAGGGAAATGCAAATCAAAACAACCCTGAGATTCCACCTCCCACCAGTCATAATGACTAAGATCAAAAACTCAGGTGACAACAGATGCTGGAACACTCCTCCATTGCTGGTGGGATTGCAAGCTGGTACAACCACTCTGGAAATCAGTCTGGTGGTTCCTCAGAAAATTGTACATAGTACTACCTGAAGACCCAGCTATACCACTCCTGGGCAGATACTCAAAAGGTGTTCCAATATATAATAAGGAGACATGTTCCACTATGTTCATAGCAGCATTATTTATAATAGCCTTAATCTGTAAGAACCCAGATGTCCCTCAAAAGAGGAATGGATACAGAAAATGTGGTACATTTATATAATGGAATACTATTCAACTATTAAAAACAATTACTTCCTGAAATTCGCAAGCAAATGGATAGAACTTTAAAATATCATGCTGAGTTTGGTAACCCAGTCACAAATGAACACATATGGTATGTACTCACTGATAAGTGGATATTAGGCAAAAAACTCAGAATACCCAGGATACAACTCACAGACCATATGAAGCTCAAGAATAAGGAAGACCAAGGTGTGGATGCTTCAGTCCTTCTTAGAAGAGTGAACAATATACTCACAGGAGGTAGAGTGGGAGGGCCTGGGTGAAAGAGAGGAGGGGGATAAAGGGGACAGGTTCAGTTATGGAAGGAGAAGGGGATGATATACAAAGGTTCAGAAAATTGAAAAGAGATATGTAATAATGAGGGATGGGGAACTGGGAGTAGCCACCAGAAAGTCCCAGGTACCAGAAAAGCAAGCTGCTTCCAGGAACTAACAAGGAGGACATTAGCTGAAATATCCAACAAAATGGAGGGAGAACTTGTAGAGACCATATCCAGAAGTTAGGCAAGGCCCCCATCTCCAAATGTTTTAACCTGGAATTGCTCCTATCTAAAAGAAATAAGAAGACAAAGTGTGGAGCAGAGACTGAAGGAAAGGCCATTCAGAGACTTCCTCACCTGGGGATCCATCTCCTATACAGACACCAAACCCAGACACTATTGTTGATGCCTAGAAGTGCTTGCTGACTGGAGCCTAATATAGCTGTGTCCTGAGAGGCTGACAAAAGCCTGACAAATACAGATGCGGATGCCCACAGTCAACCATTGGACTGAGAATGGGGACCCCAATGGAAGACTTCAGTGAAAGGACTGAAGGAGCTGAAGGGGTTTGCAACCCCATAGAAAGAACAACAATATCAACCAACTAGACTCCCCAGAGCTCCCAGAGACTAAACTACCAACTAAATACTACATATGAAATGACCCATGGTTCCAGCTGTATATGTAGTTGAAGGTGGCCTTATCTGGCATCAATGGGAGGAGAGGCCCTTGGTCTTATGAAGGCTAGATGCCTCAATGTAGGGAAATAACAGGGAGGTGAGTTGGGAGTGGGAGGATGGGTGAGGGAGCACCCACTTAGGGGCATGGGTTTGGGGGACCATATAGGGGTTTGCAGAGGGTTAACCAGGAAAGGGAGGTGAAATTTGAAATATAAATAAAATATCCAATTAAAAAAATCCACTATTACTATTGGCTAACCGTTTCCTCCAACCTTATGTTGGATTCCTTATTTACTCTTTTTCTTCTAAGCTGTAGAGTCTCCCCTTTTGTACTCATGTTTCAAGCTTAAGGCTGTTACCAGGATTGAAATGGTGACACATTTTCATTGTTATCTGCACCAAATTACATCCCATTTGAGAAGAATAACTTTCTCTTCAGACAACTTTCATGAACTCAACCTATTCTTGACCTCCTTGGAAGCCTTAAAGTAACTTTTTAAACTTTATGTTTGGAAATATAATTACACCATTTTTACTTCCCCGAAACCTCCTATACACTTTTCCTTGCTTTCTTTCACCTGTATAGTATTACTTGAATGTTTGTTTCAAGGGTGGAATCTTTGGCGGTGGAACAATCAATTAGTGTGCTTTTCCCTGGGGATGACTATTTTCCTCCACTTTCAGCATTTCTTGCCTGTCTTTGGTTTGTTTGTTTGTTTGTTTTTCATTTGTGTGTGTGTGCATGTGTGTGTACGCAGGTGCACACGTGCATAAGGTTGAGGTCTCAGATTATTAAGATCTGTTCATTCAGAGATATCTATCACTGCTCTTGTTTAGCTCTATATATGCAGTAATGTTGATGAGAATTAAGGATGAAATGTGGGCATCACTAGGAGACACACTGCCTCACAGCAAACTTTGTATCCTTTGGCTCTTAAAAGCCTGCAGCCTCCTCTTCTGCAATATTCCGTGATTGAGCCTTAGGTGCAAGATATGTTTTGGTGGTTTTTCTATTAGAACTAGTTCCAGGACAGCCAGGGCTATACAGAGAAACCCTATCTCAAACACACACACACACACACACACACACACACACACACACACAAAGAACTAGGGTCACAATCCTGCAAATAGTTTGGCTGTAGTTTTCCCTAATGCTCACCATTCATTGCAAATAATATTTTTCTTAATGAGAGGTGTAGATTACAAATATCTGTGATAGGTATAAAGCTATATACATGGAATATAATTAGGGATAATACTGGCTCAGGAAAGTGTTAGATGTAGGTTCTCCTATATGTATGAGTTTACTAGTTTTAGATATTTGGCTAGGTTTCTAGACCTAATTTCATTTTTGGTGAGCAAAATTTAACTCCAATTACAGAATTGTTGATGACAGGTGATTTATATGTGCCACTATTGTACCCTTTAGGTTATCATGCCATGATGATCAATGTTGTGGTTAAGAAGACTAATAACTGTGTAGGAATTTTCATTGCTTTCATCCTTTGGAAGCTTTTTGGTGACTTCTAGCACCATGAAAGATACTTAAGGACTGGACATTCAGGTCCATTTGTGGCTTGGATTCCATTAAGAGATTGAAGATAAGTCTCTATTGCTAAAGAAACCAGGACCATTTTTTATTGGGTTAGTTTTTAAATTATTTTGAAATCATTTATATACTTTGGATATTAATCCTCTGTCAGAAATATAACTGGTAAAAAACTATCCCACTCTTTGAGATCTCTTTTCAAGTAGTTGATTGATTTGTTAGCTACACAGATCTTTTCCAAATGTATGAATTTATATTGATCATTTTTTTAGTCTTAATTCTTGGCCAGATCAATTTCATTTCAGAGAGTCTTTCATATGCCTCTATCTTGTAAGGTTCTGCCCACATTTTGTTCTAGTAGTTTCAGATTTCAAATATTTGACACTTGGGGTTAGATTTCTTATAAAGTAATAGGTACTGTTATAATTTCATGAATTTGAAATTGAACATTCAATTTTCCTAGAAACAGTTGATGAAATGTTTTCTTTTCTTCAACTTAGGTTTTGTATGTGAGTCATGAAATAGACCTGGTCAGTTGCAGAAGTTGACTGTATGTAAAGAATCAGGGAGAGTCTCTTGATGGACCCTAGAAAAGAACATGGGGGATTTGAATGGATGGAGAAGTAATAAATCACAAGGAAGATACCTGTGGCTTTGTCCCTCACAGCAAGTCCTGTTGGAAGTCAGGAAGTAAGTTGAAGCAGATGCAGTGTTTTGACAGACTAGGCAGTGAAACTGGATGAAGGGTCTGAGACGTATCCTGTGAACTGAAGAGAAAGCCTAGATGAGAAAGTTCATGGAGATTCATTGGAGTAGACTTTGCAGAAAGAGATGGGAGCGCTGTGTGGCTGGCTAAAGATATTTGATGTCCAAACTCTTTTTCAGATAATATGTGTGTGTTTGTGAATTTATTTTCTTTGGTACCTCTTCCTCTGCCACTAATGTCTCCATATCAATAGCTAGAGGCCCTCATGTTAAATGTCTGAATTCTCTTTATGGCAACAAAGTTCACATTTCAAATTCCTGAATTTCTAGACTTAATATCTGACTGCTATTACATGTATCTCTATAGACTTCAACTATGCAAAATCAAATTATTTCCATTGGCCTGTAAATTCTAACCAGCATCTTAATATTCACTTATTTTTGTTTTACTTTACTTCTCCAGTCCCAGTAAAGACCTCTAAATATCTAGAGTACATGATCTATGTTACCCATCACTTGTTCAATAATTCCAACATTGCAAAGACCAACAGCTTCAGGCTATGTCTCTCTTTCGTGATCTATATACACACATATCTCTTACTTGTCCACTTGGGTAAATTCACAGGTATCAGTCTGTACCTAAAAGAAGAGGGGGGCTAATAATATTCTTATAGACTCTGAAATCATATGAAACATAATTCCAAACTGTTTCTAAACTTTCTGGGATTTTTTAAATGACAGATTTCTAAACATAGGGCATCTCTTTGCAAACACTTATTCAGCAACCACAGCATTCCTGTGCTTCACAGAGTAACATTTTCTTAAACAAATCCCACTGGGTCAACTGGATGCCTCTATATACAATGTCACCATTACTGTCAAACCTCTCTCATCATGGGTCAGCTGATCAGTCTTAACCACAGCTAATGGTTAGTACTTTTACCCTAAGAAGTTGACTATATGGAAAGAGTCAGGAAGAGTCTCTGGATAGACCCTAGAAAAGAATGTGGGAGATATGAATGGAGGGATAAATAATAAATCACAAGGCAAAATTTAAAAGTAATGGACTAATTTCTTCAGAAGGTAATTTGAAGACACTCTTATATTGACTTTGTCTCACGGTTATTAGCAGTCACTATCGTGTGAGTCTACAATGAAAATGAGCAAGTGGGGCACAAAAAAACATACAATGTACATTTGGAGAGAAAAGCCACAGCTGATGCTTGTACTGGAAGAGAGAAAAGCTGATCAATGAGAGGACTCATCAATATTGGGTAAATGCAGTAGGTACCCTTAGGACAGGAGCCCATCCAGAAAAGTTTGCAACATGTAAATGGAAACATCCTAAAGAACTTTCAGTGGCTAAAATGAAAAGGAACAAAATAGAGCTGCTAAAAATATGACTCATGGCAGCATCCCAAATGGGCAGCTAAACTTGAATACATCATCCACATGGTTCTGGATATACAGTCGTAAGGTACAACGATAAAGGGCTTGTGGAATAGTCCTCTAAAGTTAGGGAGAGCAACCAATGTCAAGTAATATGTGCCAGGGAAAATCCTGCCTTAAAGAAACTGGGAGTATAAGAACGCCTGAGAGACTATTGTTTGAAGCAGTGAAAGTGAAGCCTGGGTTGTTTTGGAAACACCAAGGCATTTCCCATGTGGCACTATGAGATATAGGATTTAAAAAAAAAAAAGGGAAAAAGAAGAAAGAAGAACCAGTGTAAGAAGGAGACAGCCATCTATTTGCCCCCAAAATGTCCTGGATGTATCATAATTCAAAATGTTTAAGTCAAACTTTAGTCTTCCCTAAAGTCTTTATAGTCTCAGCTCAGTTCCAAAGTCCTAAGCCCAATGTCTCTTATGTTAAAATATATCTTGTGGATACTAAAAGCATTATTTGAAATTTTAACATTTCATTTATTAATGTTTGTGTGTGTCCACACTTGAGCACACTTTGTATGAGTGTGTGTGTGTGTGTGTGTGTGTAGAAGAGAAATAAAGATAGAGATGAGAGAGAGAGAGAGAGAGAGAGAGAGAGAGAGAGAGAGAGAGATCAAAGGATATTTTAAAAGTACATTGTCTCTATCATGGGTTTCTGGTATTGATCTCATGTCTTCATGAGTTGTCTCCATGATTGCCAGACATTCCACTTGTCTGGCAAGTAGATTTACCCAATGAGCCATCTTCCTATCCATTTTCAAAAATTTAAAAGGAAAATCTAAGAATAATTATGCTGGAGTCTATAACAAATAAATGTAATGTCAAACACAAGTTCTCTATGCCAATTATTGCTCAACCTCCTGGCAATTCATTAAGTATTCAAATACTTTAGGGATGGTCACCAAGTTCCTTGCAACCCCATGGGGAGAATATCTGAAGTCAAATAAAAATCTGTACATTTTCCTAAAAAAATATAGTGTTAGGAAATACATGGAAAAATAAAGAGAAATCTTTCATTCACTTCTGGAAAGGTGGAATAATTGATGAGATATCTTGTATTGCTATTATCTACAAGAGTGGTCACAGTGCTCTGGCTTTGATACCTAGTGTAAGAACTAATTTCTAGTCCATTTTTGTGATTCCTACCACACCATAATGCCTAAAGAGCATAGAATCTTTCTTTTGTCATATTTATTTTTGAATATTATCTCCAATTGAATATTAAGTTGGAATGTTTAGAAGTTAAATATTCAAATAAATTTCTGGTATACTAAAGTGGTTTTTAGTGCTTACAAAGTATATTTAATCAAATTATAATTTTATCTACAGATTTCTGACATAAGTGAAAATTAAAGTTGAATAAATAAAAGTTAATACTTTAGAGGGGAACAGTGAAATTTTTTTCATTTGACTTGATGAATAGATATTTAAATAACTCAGACTATTTATTTGTGTTAAAGAAAAGATGAAAGACATTCACTATTATTTTCTTTAAAGACAAAGAGACTTTCTCCTCACAATGAGATATTATAAACTTTTTGCATCTCAGGTGACTTTTAAGCAGCTCTTTCATGGTTATGGCCAAAATGACTGTGCCATGGAATCTGAGTGAATTCTTGCAAAGTATAGTATAATAGCAAATTGTATAATGCTAACAGAGTTTGAAAAAGCAATATATTTGTTAGAATTTAAAAAGATGGTGAGAAGAGATACATTTTTATTATTTACAATATATAAATACTTATATGTACTCATCATATACACTTTAATTTGTAGTATTTCATGACTATATACTCCTCTCAACAAACCCTGAAAATTTGAAATGTTTCTGAATAGCATGTATTAATGTTATCTAGTACTATAACATGATCTATTTTGTCATAAGTAGAAATTATTATTAGAACATTATTTGAAGAAGACAGGGAATGAGTATTAGGTCACCATAATAACATAAAAAAAAAATTTCTTATGAGGTAAGTTTACCTGATCTATGATGATATTCATTTTATATATATAAAACTTCTGTGATCTTATTTATTTGAATGAAGCACTAAATTAGATATTGGTCACTACACCTTTTACTGTTATTTGTGCTTTTTAATTGTATAGTATTTTTTGTCAATTTCTGTATTAAGTACACAGATGCACACACACACACAGAGAGAGAGAGAGAGAGAGAGAGAGAGAGAGAGAGAGATTTTACTCTTTTTTGTGATGTTGTATTCTTTAATACCAGTCATACAGATACACCACAGAACTTCATGAAATTCCTTATAAGTCATTCATACTATAGTTTGTAGTATATTTTATTAATTTCTCCAAAGAAAATTTTATAAGACTTAATTGCATAAATGCAATTCAAATGGCCTATTTTCGTGAGTCTTCTTAAATGTCCACATATTCCTCCAAGTGCCTCAACAATATATTAAATGAAATTTGTTATATTTGAATACACATATCAGTTGTAATTAAAATGTCCACAATAGAACTGTAATAGTTCTATTAAATTCATACAAATACATGTAGCATTAAAATTATAAATATTAGGGAAAAAAGCAAATCAAAAAACCAAAATTCTGCTTGTCTCACTTAGTCTGGCAATGAGAGTCAGTGAGGAATGCTCTGAAATGGTTTGAATATTTATGTCCTAATTACCATTTACTCATCTATTCATCACTGTTTCACAGTAACAGCATTAAAGTCCTTCTACAGAAGAATAATCATGCAAATATAGCTCTTTCCTACAAGCTTATTTGGGATTAAGGAGTAAAAACTGTATCATTCTAACGGGAAAAAGAAGAAGATAAACCAGGTGTACATTGCTGGATCTTTATCACAAAACAATTTTAAGCTGATCAGGGTATTTGGTAGTAGAACTCTTCTTTAGCTTGGTTATAGATATATAGATACCATGGAAAACAGAATCCTTTCATCTTCATCTTTTCAATACGCTAAGGACTTCATGGTTTTCAACATAGCCAGAGTTATACCAGTATGTTGTTGCCTGTGCAAGGTATCTCTCAAATATGTCTCATATTGTATAGCATGTTGTACATTGTATCTACATGAATGGAGCTGCTTTGGGTTTATTCATAAAAACAGTTTCAATTGTTCTCTGTTGTAATATCATATATATATATATATATATATATATATATATATATATATATATATACAAAATTGAAAAATGTTTTTGTAAGGTATAACTGTAGGTATAAGAACTGTGCTTCAAAATAATGATGTATATATGAAGTTTCAGAATTTAGCATTGCGAAATCATAGCATAAAATTGTAGTATATTTTGTGACATTTGATTATTGATTGTCAATATTGTTTTATAATTAGGAAAAATGGTAAAAATTATTATTCCATTAATTTTTTTTATCTACTTACTTAACATCAAAAAGTCTAACATTTATTTTTAAAATATTTTATCTGTATTATCTATATCTGTATTTCTATCATGGCATTTAATCTACCTGCCTGTCATATCATATATCTCATTTCTTCCTTTTCCTCTCTTTATCATTCCTTCCTCCCTTTTTTCCCCCATTTACTTCTTTCCCTCCTTCCTTCCTTTGTGAGTTACACCCTCCCTCCCTCCCTCCCTCCCTCCCTCCTTCTCTCCCTCCCTTCCTTCCTTCCTCCCTTTCTTTCTTCTTTCCTTTCTTCCTTTCTCCTTCCTTAATTCAATTCTTTTTGTCTTTCTCTCTAAACTTTATTAGGTGGAGTTTGGGGTTTGGGTGAGAGAAACCCTGAAACAGTAGTCAACCTGGTTCAGATTCAGGACAACTAAACCAAGTATAGAGAAGCCTTTGTAGAGAAGTTGTTACTAAGATAGAAGCAGAGCTTTGATTTTGTTAAAAGGGAGCTGACTGGCTGAAAATCTCTGAGACCCAATTCAAATGTTTTTTTTTTAAAATGGTCTGTCAGCAAAGGCAAGTCCCTAGGGCAGGACAAGACCCATTACAAAGCCCCCTGCTGTATGCAGGCAGACAGGCACCAGGCTTATTCTGGACAGGGGTCATTTCTGTTATTCCTCAATATTTGTTGAACCATAATGTTTTTCTCTCTGTAATTATTTCCTTGAATTCTTAATTAAAGAAGAGTAAATATAACTTGTGACTGGAATTTGTATGCAGTGTGATGTGTTTAAGCTTAGGTAATCTTTAAACCATTCATTGCCAATAACATTTCACCTTCAAATGTATATGAATGAATTATCCTGAGACACTGAATGAGTTTTAATTTAAAAATACCTTATGTGAGAAACTGCCTCTGCATCATTTATAATTCACTGTATGTGAATCAGATGTATATTCATTTTCAAATGTTCTGTATCAAACCTTTAATATATCACATTAACAAAAGATTTATTTAGCAAATGTTCTGAAGATGACAATGTCTCAAGGTTTTTGACTTCCAAATTCTTTCTATCCAGGACAGTACCTGAAATATACCTGCATGGAGAAACAAAATCTCACAGTGCTAACTGAATTCATTTTGAAAGGCATCACTGACGGTCCTGAGCTGCAGGCCCCACTATTTGGATTACTCTTCATTATCTATCTGATCTCAGCAGTGGGTAATTTGGGTATCATCACCCTCACCAACTTGGACTCCAGGCTCCAAACACCTATGTACTTTTTTCTCAGACATCTGGCTTTCACTGACCTTGGATATTCTACAGCCATAGGACCAAAAATGTTAGTGAATTTTGTTTCAGAGCATAATTCAGTTTCCTATTACCTTTGTGCTATGCAGTTAGCCTGCTTTCTTCTTTTTATTACTTGTGAACTTTTTATTCTTTCTTCAATGTCCTATGACCGTTATGTGGCTATATGTAACCCTCTTCTCTATACTGTCATCATGTCACAAAGAATATGTTGGGTACTTGTGACAGTGCCATATATCTACAGTGTATTTGTATCTCTAATTGTCACACTAAGGATATTCACTTTATCCTTTTGTGGCTACAATGTCATCAATCATTTTTTCTTTGATTGTATCCCATTGATATCTTTACTCTGTTCAAATACACACGAGGTTGAACTGATAATCAGGTTCTTTGCAACATTCGATTTGATTTCCTCTCTTCTGGTCATCCTTGTGTCTTATCTGTTCATTCTCATAGCTATTCTGAGGATGAAATCTGCTGCTGGCAGGCGCAAGGCTTTTTCAACCTGTGGGTCTCATCTGACTGTGGTTACTGTCTTCTATGGGACATTGATATTTATGTATGTGCAACCCAAATCCAGTCAATCATTTGAGACTGATAAAGTGTCTTCCATATTTTACACACTGGTTATCCCAATGTTGAATCCCTTGATCTATAGCTTGAGGAATAAAGATGTAAAAGATGCCATAGAAAGAACCTGGAAAAAGATAGACACCAGTTTTTCTTAAAGGTTGCATACAAATATAGCCATGAAAATTTGTTTCTAACTTTTTTTTTTTTTGCCTACTTTTTTTTTTTTTTTTGTTTGCCTACTTTGGTTTCTTCATAGCAAATAAGGATAGGCTCAATATGTAATTTTACTGTTTGAATTCTAGGTACTAATCTAACTTTTATATTATAATTATATTAGACAAGACAAGAAAAATGTCCTTGCTTTCCTACAGGGGAATGGAAGAATTTAAATAATAGTACTTGTGTACACTCTGTAGAGAGTAGTATCAGGTTGAAGATCAAATGATCACAAATGAGTTCTGTTGAGTTCTATGATGCCTGGGAAAGTCAAAGAGAATTTAAACTGTTTGTGTCATTTATCAACATTTCAGTGAAAAAAAAATGTAGGGCCCATTGTGTGTTTATATCTGTTTTTCTATATTGTATAAACTCAGACTATTTTAGACTATAATTTATTTATGTTGGTTGTCTTCAAAACAAATTATGACACCAGAACTGCTAATTGCAGTTCATGATTGAAGAGTCATTCATGAAAATATTTTCAAGCACTTATTCCTCATGGTAAATTAAATGCATTCCTTTTTTTTTTTTTCTTAACAGTGTTCTTTCATTTATATATGAAACTGCTCATTCTACATATTTGGCCTTTTAATGAGCAAATGATCAATGTAGCATCTGATCTCCTGTAATCTCCAGTGTGTTTGTGCAAAAAGAAACTTAACAGTTACTGTGTTTATCTAATGCAATCCAGTTCTTCCTTAGGTTTGATCATGATTTTTGCAACAGTTTGAACTACAATCCATACGGTCTTCTCAGTACTACTGTGTCTTGACTTCTCTAAATTCAAGCGTGATGCTTATTTAAAACTAATAGTTTATTTGTTTTTCAGTTCATACACAAGAAGCCTCTTGGTAAATATGCTCTTGGTCTGCATTAAGGCAGATTGTTGTGTTTCATCCATAGACTGCTTTCTGTCCTTTCACTGGTTTTGCACTTTTTATTTGGTAATTTAACCTCGATGTAGCTAGCAGAAGTAGTGATTTGTTCTGACATATACTATGTCGAAAGCAAGTGGTAGGTTAAATATTCATATAGAAACTTGCCATATTTTCAGCATACCCAGCACCCATCAATAACTTTATCTACTACAACCTAGTATGTAATATCTAATGCTTACAATTTGGTATTTTATGTGAATCGTGGCTTTGGTGCTCTTTCTTTAGAATGACATCACTCATTCAATAAAATCATTTTAGCACCATGTATTGAAAAACCTACTTATTGCAATTATAAAAGCACATAGGTTTTCATTATTTTAATTTTTAAAAGTTATTACTTACCTTCAAGGGAATATGATCATCATACTTTATAGCTCACCCTCTGCACCCCGCTTCCCTCGTACCCTACAACACATCACCACCGAATTTCATATTTTTTCTTTTAATTGTATATTTATGACATTAAAATATGATTGCATCATTTTCAGAAGATAAAATATTGACTGAGTTTAACTATACAAAACTTCACTAATAAAGTAGCTATGTTTGTAAACTCTTGATGATCCTGTGGAACTGTGACAGGTGATGAATGTTTAGCCAGATAAATACTCCTAATGCATGTTCATGTTTACTCACTGTTGTAAGCTTCTTATTTGATATATGATTTGATTTGATTTGTGAACTTGTGATGAACTTTTTGCTATGCAATCATATATTCTAAAAAGATGGACAAGTGGAAAAGCAGGTGAAGAATTTTCCCTTATCCCCCTTTTTCATTCATTCCATTTTCCCCTCTTTTCTTATAGAGCTTTCATAGGAAACTTTTTACAATTTAGAAATAAACACTAAAATCACTTTCTTCCTGAGACTTCAACTAGTTGGCTGAAAGAGCTGTGCAATTCCTACAGAGATAGAACAAAGGCTACATTATTTATTATTATTATTATTATTATTATTATTATTATTATTATTATTATTATTATTCATCCGCATTTCAAATGATATTCACTTCCCGGTTGCTGCCTACCCACAAACCCCCATCTCTGCCCCCTCTCCCCTTCCTCCTTCATCCATGAGGGTGCTTCTCCACACTCTCACCTACTCCAGCCCCACTGCTCCAGGACCTCCCCACGCTGGGGCATCAAACCTCCACAGGACCCTCTCTAACTACAATGAATGCTAATGATAACTTTTTAAGAAGTCCTAAAAACTTTCTTGCTCATTCTGAGGGTTAAAAGCCTATGGTTTAGGCAAACAACATCTGTAGCCTAATGGCTGGAGATTAAGTAATGTAGCCTACAGGTGTTAATCACCTAATCCAATGGTTTTTAACCCTCAGAATGAGCAAGAAAGTTTTTACAACATTTTAGAAGTTATCAGCATTCAGTATACTTAAAGAGCTAGAATTTTCAGAGACCATCGGTCTTTAAAGCCACACCAGAGTCCTACTCTGTGTCCTGTTTCAATCCACTCCAGGCCAGGAGGTTCCCAACAGATTAAGAAAATCTTAATATTAAAAGTTAATACTAAAAATATGTCCAACCTCATGTAAAAATCAGAGGTAGGTGGCTTCAATCCAGTAAATATCTTGAAAATATCTGAATAATCATTGCACTTTCTACATTTTTGAGAATAAGAAGGAATAAAGATATCAAATGTGCACAAGACAGATAAAAGCATCATACATGGAATAAAACAGTCATAGGAGGCAGAAGAAGGGAGGGAACTTGGCGGGAAGGAGGACAGGAAGGGAATGGGTGGAGTGGGTCAGGATCAGGTATCAGAGAGACAAGAGTGAAAGCCAGAGGGTCAGGAGAATGAGTTGAAATCCAGAGCTCCCTAGGTGAGGGAGTAAGCGGAGTCTTTAGGAAGTCCCAGAGATTTGGACTGGGGGAGGCTCCCAGGAGTCAATGTGGGTAACCTTAGCCAAACAGTGGGGTTATGGAACTTGAAAATGTCACCTCCTGTAGCCAGGCTGGTCTCTCAGTGGAGGGATAAGGATATCAAGCCACACATGAAACTTTCAAACTAAAATATATCCTATCTTAAAAATAGCAAAACAACAACTACAACTACAACAGCAAAAACATGCAGGGACAAAGATGGAACAGAGACTGAAGGAATGCCAAAAAATAACAGGTCCACCTTGAGACCAATCCCATGGATAAGTACCAGTACCTAACACTATTAATGATACTTTATTATACTTGCAGAAAGGAGCCTAGTATAAGTGTCTTTTGAAAGGTTCTACCCAGCAGCTGACTAAAACAGATGGATATACCCCTAATAAAAGAATGCACAGAGGTCAGAGAATCTTATGGAAGAGTTGGAAGAAGGACTAAAGGCCCTAAAGAATATAGGAACTCCATAAGAAAACCAATAGAGTCAAGTGACCTGGATCCTTAAGACCTCTTAGAGACTGAGCCACCAACCAATGAGCATACACGTGCTGGACTTGGGCCCCAGACTGGACTTAGGCTTCAGACACATATGTAACAGATGTACAGCTCCGTATCCATGTGGGTCCGCTCAGTAACTGAAGCAGAGGCTGTCCTGAAAGCTCTTGCTTGTCTGTGGAATCTGTTTCCCAACAGGGATGTCTTATCTGGTCTCAGTGGGAGAGGATGTGATTAATCTTGCAGATGCATGATACAGAAGGGGGAATATCCAGGGTAGGCCTCCACCTTCTCAGAAGAGAAGAGGAGTGGGATGGGGGAGAGACCAAATGAGGGGAGAACGGGAAGCAAGCACAGCGATTAGAATGTAAAATTAGTTATTTAAAAATTACAAGTATGTTGCTGATTCCTAATGTATATACAAAAGATATATCTAATATTGATGCTTGTAAGCAACATATTTGACTTCAGATTCAAAATTTTAAAGTTATTTTGTAAGCAATAACTGAAAAATAATATTTTTATGCAATAAAATAGTAGTTACCAAGGAATTGATGTACCCCTTTTCATCAATAAAATACTTCCTTGCCAAACTATTTAAATAGGAACTTGTGAAGACTAGTAGTTTGGACATTTATTTTTACCTCTCAATTACTTCTCTTATGTATGTTATATATTTCATGCCTCTTTCAAGGATGCATTATGTGATTAAACAATGTTTTTTTGTGGTTAAGCATTGGCTCTGAGGTTAAGGGTATGGGCTGCTCTTGAAGGAGACAAGGGATCTGTTCCCAGTAATTACACAGGGTCCACATTCCAGGGGACACCATGCAAACATTCATAAAAATAAAATATGAATTAAACATTTAAATCATTTTTACTAAACTGACATTATTAATAATTTATCTAGAACTTCAAGTACTATATTGAATATATAGGGAGAGAGTGGACAGACTTTTCTTGTCCCTGACTTTAGTGGGATTGCATCAAGTTTTCTCCATTTAATTTGATGTTGGTTTCTTGTATATTGCATTTATTATGTTATGTATGTGTCGTGACTTTTGATGCCTCCAAGACTTTTAGCATGATAGGGTGTTAGATTTTGTTCTACCTGAAGACTTAAATACACTATTCCTGGGCATGTACTCAAAAGATGCTCCACCATACCCTAAAGATATATGCTCTACTATGTTTATAGCAGCTTTTCTTTTTTTTCAAAATAGCCAGAAACTGGAAGGGACCCAGTTGTCCCTCAAGCAATAAAGGGAGACAGAAATATGGTTCATTTATACAATAAAATACTGTTTAGCTATTAAAAAGAAGGGCATCATGAATTTTATAGGCAAACGGATAGAACTAGAAAAATATCCTGAGTCAGGTAACCCAGACCCAAAAGAACATGCATGGACTGTACTCACTGATAAGTGGATATTAGCCAAAAGGTACAGAATACCCAAGATATAATCCACACACCATAAGAAGTTTAACAAGAAGGAAGGTCCAAGTGAGGATGGGGGAACAAAATAATCACTGGAGGCAGAGGGAGGAGGACCTGAGTGTGAGAGAGGGGGGTAGAGGGAATATATTCCAGTGACTATATGTAACATATCCATTTATTTAAAAAGGAATACATACATTGTATTTTATATCAAGTTAGAATTAAGCTAAAATGAATTTCATGATATGAATATCTTTGAGATAATAATGCAAGTAGTTTAAGATAAAAACAGGCATCTGTTGGCTGATTTTATAATATTAGTTTATTCAAAGTTAAATACAGATTCTTCCTGACAATTAGTGGAGAGTCTCCAGACATTCATTAAGCATTCTGACATTTCAGGTTAATCAAGGGTTTACCTGGCTCACCCATAGGGAGGCTTCTTTAAAGTTTGAAGAAATATTCATAAGTTACCATCTAACAGTGTGTTAAATTATTCATGGGTGAAGTGCTGAGAACATATCACAGGTAAGAGAAGCAGAAGATTTTATGTTATCAGTATCTACAGAAAAGGACACAGTTTATTCTGTTTTTGTCATCAGTGTCCTTTTGTCCATGTCTTTTTCTCCTACTCCTTCATGCCTGAACAAGAAAGCCCCTCTCTAGCAACTTAAGTTAGAGAAAGAAAGTTGATGAGCAATTTTCAGCATTTATATTTTATAAATTCCTAAAATATTTAATTTTCTATATATTAGAATTAAAAACTGATCCACACACATGAAATGAGGTGAAGTATTATTGAAAAACATGAGTGTTTTTAATGTAAAAATTAAAAGCGGAAACTCTGCTTTTTAATATGCTTCAAAAAGTTAAGTATTGTGACTGCTATTTTTTTATAATTATCTCCAAACTATACAGTATGCTTGTAATTACACTGATGAGAAGGAATCCCAATACATTACAGTTAAACAAATCTTCTATATCATCAATATTTTATATATCATGTAAAAGCAATTAGTTATATTAAGATAACATAATAGTAATAACCTTTATACTTATGATAAAATTGTCTTGTTTTCTACAATGATCCGTCCACATATTTTCTAGATGTATAGGTTTCAAATATTAAATTTGATTCTTTGGAAAAGAGAATAAAATAGCAGTATTTTGCATCAGATTAATCTTTAAAACTATTAAGACAATGTCCATTTGTGTTTCTTCGTCATACAGGATTACTGCTACATGCTGGTCACATACCTGTTATTCTGTAATATAATCATAATCATAATCATAGTTATAATAATTATCACAAAATCAAGGAAAAAAAAGAGCAAAACAAGATTTAAACACTTTCTCATTGTAATTTTGGAAGACACTTCTCTAATATTTTAAAAGAACTTGCTGTATTTATATAATAAAATATTTTGCATTGGACAGTGTGGACTATCAATTATGGGCAATCATCTGAATATTATTTTATATGAAGTATGTGGAAATAACTGGAAATATATTCCATAAATAATGTTGGCAACCATATGAATTTATTCAGTTAGCTGATGTCTTTGTAATATAGACAGTTGCCATTAAAATAACTACAAAATACTTTCTTGTATATGATACCTGAAATCAATATAGCAATTAACTATAAAAAATATAATCTCCCTTCCTTTTTTTCTTTCTATTTGTCTGTCTTTTAATTTTGAGACAGAGTTTAAATCACCCAGTATAGTTTCGCATGACATTGTCTATTTGGAGAATGATGACCTTGAACTTCTACTGCTACTAGTGTAAGCCAATAAATTTAGCATCAGTACTTTTATATTCTGCACTCCTCAATCTAAGGAGAATTTTTTGTGATTTTATTACATAAAATCTATTTTAAGGTCTCTTTTTTATAATTTGACCCTATTGTCTCAGTCTCCTAAGTGTATTATATTTGTTACATTAAAGTAAATAAGTAACAAATATAATAAAATTCCCACATGAATAGACTATTATTCAAGAAAACTGACATAAATATAACTTGAAATATTGTTACATTTATAAATGTTAGATGACAAGTAGTGAAAAATCAAAATCAACAATTTTCAACCTATTAACTGTCATGGAAGGAGAAAGTCCGAAAAAGCGATGTGGAAAATAGAAAATTGTGTTGTTTTCTAATAGCCTTTGTCCATTTTGTTATCACTTTTCATATTTTAAAATTTTTATACTATATACTTTGATCTTATTTTTCCCATCCGTCAATACCTCCCAGATCATCCATACATCCCTACCCTACCAGGTTTATTTTTTCCCTCTCACTTAAAAAAAAAAAAAAAAGATACAAGCCTAAATATTAAATTGGGGGAAAAACTTGAAGGATGTAAAACAAACAATAACAAGAGAAACCTCATTAACAAGAAATGGAGTTCATTTATTTTGACCAAATTATTCTGAGTATAAGTCCTGCTATATATTCAGAGTCATTCCACTAGAGGAAACTGATTTTCCTTTATCAACACATAGCAATACAATTGCTAGTATTCTTTTATAGGGGTGGAATTTTGTGATCCTTTCTCTGTACTGCCAAACATTTTTGAAAATAAAGTACATATTTATTTGTAGAGAATATGTATTTCATACAAACTGTGAGTATCTTCAAAGTAATATTACCAGCACTCCAGAGAGTAGACAGAAGGATCGCAATTGCTTGAGCAGCCTTGTCTACACAGTGAGACTCTGCTTCACAGAGTTCTACAGTGGGTATGGTTGC
Source organism: Rhynchomys soricoides (assembly GCA_019843965.1). Taxonomy (NCBI): domain Eukaryota; kingdom Metazoa; phylum Chordata; class Mammalia; order Rodentia; family Muridae; genus Rhynchomys; species Rhynchomys soricoides. The sequence continues at coordinate 106,686 of JADRCH010000278.1, forward strand.
CCAGAGATAAAATTCTTGGCAAATATGTGCAAGTGCCTAGGTTTGTTCCCCAGTAAAGGCAAAACAAAAGGCTGAATTCTATTTGAGAATGATTTCATGATATCACTTCAATATTGAAATACTTAAGTGTTCTTCCAAAATACTACAAAGACATCTTTGGAATTTGTGATAGATTTATGGAAAAACCTGAGTTTACAAAGCAATGCTTGCCTTTATTAAGTACATGACTCAGTTCTATTACTGTATACACCTATTCATTATTTTGTTTCTTAGTAGGAAGACAATATCATATCTGATTATGCTGATTTTTCTTCATAGCAACAGTGTTTACCAAGACAATTAACATCTTCAACTGCATCATCTGCAATAAGTACTTCAGAATACTATACAATAAGGAACAATTTATAAAATACCAACTGAATGTGCATGAGAAAACTACTTGCATACTCTATCTACAATAGCAATGTGCACTATTTACAGCTGAGTTCTCTCTCCAGGTACATGTTTGCATTTTTTCCTTTTCATAAAAATTCTAAGAGAATTGAGTAATGTATTATTGATGCTATCGAATTAATTATTGTTACCAATTGAAATTCTTTTGATGCATATGGAACACAACAATGCAATGATAATTTATTAGCCATTTATCTAACAATTAAAGTTCTAACAGTATTTAAGCATAATTTTATTTTAATTTTCTTTACACATATCTTCATATCTGTGTTCTCTTGTTCTATCAGTATATTTATGAATATCTATATGTATCTGTGTCTATCATCTATTTATATCTATATCTATCTATCTATCTATCTTCTAATAACTCTTAAGTGTATAATAGAAGTTTTTAACCTTACAAATGAGTTGTTGGTATCAATACTATTTACAGCTCTATAAGAAATAAATATAGAGTTTACCAGACTAACTGGTTGTCAATCCTTAGAAGGCAGTGGCAATTCATGTTTACATTGGAACTATCTATCTCATCTAGTCTAGTATTTTTCAATAAAAATGTCATGAATCAGAAAAACAAAATAGCTTCTATCTTTTTATTTACATATCCTCATGAATAAATATATTTGTTTTTAAATATTACCATTTTTACATATTAAGTTAGAAATGTTAGATGTTTCTTACTTGGAATAGTTTTGTCCTTCATATTACAAACTCTGAAACATCCACTCTTTTATTGCTTCTGTTGATGACAGGTTTTCTGGTAGAGAATGGATAAATACAACCTAACAGTGGTGACTGAATTCATCCTGATGGGAATCACTGAGAACCCTGACCTGCAGGCCCCATTGTTTGGGTTGTTCCTCATCATCTACCTGACCTCAGTGATTGGAAATCTGGGGATAATCATCCTCACCAATGTAGACTCCAAACTACAGACACCAATGTATTTCTTCCTTAGGCATTTGGCTTTCACTGACTTTGTTTATTCAACAACTGTGGGACCAAAAATGTTGATAAACTTTGTTGTAGATAGAAATGCAATTTCCTACTATCTTTGCGCTACACAGCTAGCCTTTTTTCTTCTGTTCATTGGCAGTGAGCTTTTTATTTTGTCTGCAATGTCCTATGATCGCTATGTGGCCATATGTAAGCCTCTGCTCTACACAGTCATCATGTCACATAAAGTATGTTGGGTCCTAGTAACAATGACCTATCTTTACTGTACATTTATGTCCCTTGTAGTCACCATAAATATTTTTTCTTTATCTTTCTGTGGCTACAATGTTATCAATCATTTCTTTTGTGACTGTATCCCTTTGATATCTTTGCTCTGCTCAAATACACAAGAAGTTGAACTTACAGTTATGATCTTTGCAGCTTTTGATTTGATATCTTCCCTTGTGGTTGTGCTTATGTCCTACCTGTTCATTCTCATAGCTGTTCTCAGGATGAACTCTGCTGAGGGCAGACGTAAAGCTTTCTCTACCTGTGGGTCCCACTTGACAGTGGTTACTGTATTTTATGGAACACTGATATTTATGTATGTACAACCTGAATCTAGTCATTCCATTGATACTGATAAAATATCATCTATATTTTATACTCTAATCATCCCCTTGTTGAATCCCCTCATCTATAGCTTGAGGAACAAAGATGTAAAAGATGCACTACAAAGAACATGGCAAAAAATATTCAACACATTTTCTTAAAATTACATGCAGTGCAAATCCTTCACACCAGGATTGAATATACACACATTTTACTTTCCCCCAGAATGTAGAACAAGCACCAGTGTGTTAAACATTGTATTAACTATTTGAATGCTGGTGTTTATTAAGTTTCCAAATATACTTGCATTTTGGGATAATAATTTCCTTCAGGGAACATTCTCTACTATACAGGGCTGCCAAGACTATTTCAAAACATAAACAGATTTAGTGACTATAGAACTGAAGGAATAGCTAAAGATGCATCCACTGCATGAGAGAGAGAAATTATAATATGTGCAAAAGAGGACTTTGAATGTTCAAGTGGAATTTTCTATTAAAATAAACATTGTAACATTTGTATATGTCAGCGTGTACTTCTGTTTTATAAAATTATAGTGCTTTCGATTTAATTTTGGTTTATGTAGTCCACAGTTTCATAAATTAATAAAATTAACCTTAATTGTTATCATTTCAACTCCTGACTCCCACATTACCCCTCTCCATCTGCAGCATTTCTTTTCAAATATTCCCTTCTACTTTCTCCCTTGATGTCTGACCCACTGAGTTTAGTAAGAGTTATTTGCACAATGTTAGGTAGCAAGTTGTTTAAAAAATAGGACAAACTGTGTATAGCTTCAACATTGAAGAAAACGGACTTTCTAGTGACTACCTCCAGCTCCCCATCCCACACTGTTACATGTTTCTATTAAATTTCCTGACCCTGTGAACTTCTCCCCTGTCCCTTCCAACACCTGATCCTGTCCCCCTTTTTCCCATCCCCTCCTCTCTTCCTCTCAGATCCTTCCTTCCCTCTACTTCCTGTGATTTTGTTGTTGTTGTTGTTGTTGTTGTTATTACCCTTTCTATGTAAGATTGAAGCATATACATTTTGGTCTTCCTTCTTCTTAAAATGAAGTACATTTATTTGGTTGGGTCCTTGTGAGGTTTAGGTATCAGAGTAATTGTGGCTTCATAGGATAAATTAGGTAGTGTTCCTTATGTTTCTATTTTATAGAATAGTTTGAAGAATATTAGTGTCAGGTCTTCTTTGACAGTCTGGAAGAACTATGCACTAAATCTATCTGGCCCTAAGCTTCCTTTGGTCTTCTTCAATTTATTTCTTGAGAGACTTGAAGTTCTTGCCATATAGATCTTTATAGTCAATAAAGTTTATAGTCAATAGGGTAAATCAGCAACCTACAGATTGAGAAAAAAACTTCACTAACTCCATATCTGATAGATGGCTAATATACAAAATACAAAGAACTCAAGAAGCTAATCTCCAAAAAGCAAAACAACTCAATCAAAATTGGGGTATAGCGCTAAACAGAGAATTCACAACAGAGGAATCTCGAACGGCCCAGAAGCACTTAAAGAAATGTTAAAAGTCCATAGCGATCTGGGAAATCAAATCAAAATGACCCTGAAATTCCACTTTACACTAGTAAGAATGGCTGAGATCAAAAACTCAGGGGTTATGTTGGCAAGGATGTGGAGAAAGAAGAATACTTCTCCACTGCTGGTAGGACTGCAAACTGGTATAAACACTCTGTAAGTCAATCTGGAGTTTCCTCAGAAAATTGGAAATGGATCTACCTGAAGACCCAGCTATACCACTCAGGCATATACTCAATAGTTGCCCACCGTGCCACAGAGGCACATGCTCTGTTATATTTATAGTGGACTTATTAGTGATGTTGAGAAGCTAGAAACTACCCAGATGTCCCATAATGGAAGAATGGATACAGAACATGTGGTTCATTTACACAGTGGAATACTGTGTAAGAATGAAGACATTATAAATTTTGCAGGCAAATGGATGAAATAATATCATCTTGGGTGAGGTGACATAGACCCCAAATTACATGCATGGTATGCATTCACTAATAAGTGCATATTAGCCGAAAAAGTACAGAACACCCATAATATAATCCACAGAACTCAAAAAGTTTAACAAAATGAAAATCCCAGGTGAGGATGCTTCAATCCCAATTAGGAGGAAAAAGAAAGAAATCATGGGGGCAGTGAGAAGAAGGGAACTCGGTGGAAGAAGGATGGGGGAAGCAAAAGGGGAAATGTGATCAGGTATTGGGAAGGAGACAGTAGAGAAGCCCAGAGGGCCAGCAGAATGAATGGAATTATGCAACTTTGGCGGTTATATTGTGGAGGGACCCTGCTGAATGTACCAGAGACCTGGAAGGTGAAGGACTCTCAGGAGTGAAAAGGAGGAACATTAGAGTAAATGCCCAAGAGTGGGCAGGGGGAACTTGTAAAGTCCACCTCCAGTAGAAATATAGGACATCAATGGGAGGGATGGGGATACTATCCCACAGTTTAAAAAAATGGCCCAGAACTGTTCCTGTGTAAAAGAACTGCAAGGACAAAAATGGAGAAATGAGGGAAAAGAGATCCAGTGATAAGCCCAACTTAGGATCCATGTCAAGAGAAGATTCTAAGGCCTAACACTATTACTGATGCTTTCTTCATGGTATCTGGGTTATAAAAGCAACTTAAAAATCCTTAAAATGATATATGAATAGTGAATATGTGGTGCATATACATTGTCCAATACTATTTGTTTGTAACAAAAAAAAATCATGAATATTGTTTGTTAATGGATTAAGACTAGAACAAGACATAGTGACTTGGGTAACCCACATCCAAAGGGGAAAATTCCATTCATGTATTTTCTGTCACTGATGACACCTGGCTTTAGATATTTGTATTTTGAGTTGATATGCTGAATAAGGGTCTGGGAGAGAGGAATGGCAGGATACAGGTTGAAAACTGACCTGAAATTAACTTTAATGCCCATCTATGAATACTGTGTTTAACGTTACCAGAAAATGACATGCAAGCTTTTGGAAGCAACTCGCAAACAATCCCCCTACTTTCTATGATATATATGAACCACATCAACCACCAAAACAGCATAATAACCCTATTTGTATAGTAGCTCCATAGATTGCTTTACAGTAACTATCTTATATCAGTTACTATGGCTATGTTGAAACATTATAATCAAAGACAAAGTGGGGATTATTTGGCTTCCATATCCTGAGTTCCTGTCTATGAAGGAATCCAAGGCATGAACTCACACCAGGTATGAATCTGAGGCAGGAGCTGGTTCTGAGGCCATGAACAATTGCTGCCTACTAGCTTTCTAAGCCTGCCTTTTTACAGAATCCAGTAGCATTGGTCCAAGGGTGTTGCAGTCACAATGGGGCATGCAGTGCCCATTAGTCCCTAAAGTTTAAAATGTCCCACAAGTTTACACACAACCAAATTTTATGAAGAAATTTTCTCAGTTTGTTTCTTCTTCTCAAATGACTCTAGCTTATTTCAAGTTGATACAAAACCTTCTAGAACAGTAACAAACAGCTCTCTAAATGCACTCAAGACCTATTAAAAGGAAGAAAACTCTGCCCGATATGAGAAATCTAGTGAACAACTCCATGCTACTGATGTCATGAATATTGGATGAGAACAAAGAACTACCTCCTTACTAAATCAGCAATAACTATCTATATTCTATATATTTTTCTTATAACCACACTTAAGTTTAGTCCTCACCCCCTCATCAAGAAAATTTATATTTGAAACAGAGGCAGACTATCAGAGAAAATCACACTAATCAAAACACTGATTTGAGAATCCCATAATAAATGGTACATCTACAAAATGTTCGCATATACATGAATAGAGAATATTATCAAAGGGTGATTGGAAAGATTGTAAGAGCCAGAGGACTAGGGGATTTTCTGTGTCACTTGTCTCTTACTAATATCAAATGCTAAATCCATAAAGACTCAACTTGGCTACCCACACAGGAGATATATAAAATTAATTTTAATTCACTAAATGTAATTATCTTTTTGCAGGCTTACATCTGAATAAGCTCACTCTTTATAATTCTTTCTGAACTCTGGCTGGTTGGTTCACCTCAGCATTTCTGACTTAAACTCTTCTCCAAGCACACTGAATCAAACTGGCTTCTCTGGGCTTCACACTAAGTGCTCTGTTTGGCCTAAAACTAACTCTGGCAATTTGTTCTAATATTCTGGCTCCATTTTTCATCTAAAACCACTCTCTGTAAAGCTGTCTGGGTAAAACTGGTTTTCTTCACCATCTCTGCGCTGGTCTCTTAAATTGCCTTTCTTTACTGTACGTTCCCATGAGAATTGGACATATTCTATCTCTGACTCATTTGGTCAAATCATTTCCTAAGTAGTCACTTTATCAGATGTGCAATTAGACTTCACTTTCAAACATGACCACTTCCATGTACAAACTAACTTTACCTTTATTATTCAAAGTCAAAGGTGTTTACTAAGGGCATGTCTGTATTCCAGTGAAAAGAATGAAAGGTGTGTCATTACAGCCTGTTCACAGAGACTTAGAAGGTCCCTATATGTAATCACTTGCCAGAGCAGCCATCATGCCAGATTAAAAATGTTGTACAGAAGAATTTCACAGGGAGAAAACCAAGACAGGACAAAATGTATACAGGAAATCCCAGGAGACCTTAACCCCATTAAAAACAAACAAACAAACAAACTACAGAATACTATGGAATGCTAATATTAAGAGAAATCATCTTCCTCATTTAATAATACACAAACTGCTTATCTAATACCAAATGATCAGCACTAAAAATGTACATATATGTAACTTTATACAGACTGAATAGGTTAAAATAAGTAAATTTATGCATAAAGCCATATATTCCATATGTTCACAGCGACTATTAATGAAAAGGAGGCTGTGAATTTGAAAGGGAACACATAGGGTTCTAAGAGTGTCTTTAGAGGGATGAAACAAAGTTGAAAAAGTGACTGTATCATGACCTTTAAAACTTAAAGGAAATGAAGGAAAGGGACTATTAAATCATTTAGTCTTTTTCTGGTACATGCATGTCAAAATTTTCTATAAAAAGATTTGGCATATTTAAAAAATATAAACATTTAACTTCTTTATTTAAGTAATCATATTTTAAATTTTAACACAAAGGAAAAATGAGGTGCAAGTGGTACTTCAAGGGCTAGAAAGCACAAAAACAGAATCAGCAATGCATACTTACAGATGCAAATGTCAAAGAAAAATTCATCCCTCTCTGAATATATTGGTGATATAGACATTTATCTATCTTACACCTTTTCTTTCTGATATGTCTGAAACTATTTTATTGATTTCCTTGTTGAATTCTTAAAATAGGTTAGATAGAACAAAATATTCATTTTGTGAGACTATAGAGACTTTCCCAGAGGCTGTTTTACGCATTTGATTATTATGGCCCATATTTTTGAGAGTCCATGAGATACCTGGAATTTGTGAAATAATATCACAGATAACTGATATTCTACTATACATGTCTGTTTATCTATCTATCTATCTATCATCTATTTATCTATTATCTATTTATCAATTATCTATTTATCTATTATCTATCTACCTATCTATGTAGTTATCTAATTTACAATCCAATAATCACACTTATATGCATCTTTCTATAGGTAGTGATAGTAGTATCCTAACAATAGGTTAGTGCTCTCATGTTCATTTCTGCATGCTTTATAGCAAAATCTACTTAGATATTATTGAAGGGTAAATTCGTTTTTACTTACTCTAATGAAGGACCAAGATGATAGCTCATGTGTTTATAAAAAAGATAAAGAGAAGAGGAGATAAGTTCTATGGAGTTACAGTCAGGTATGGTAGAAGGGGGTTTCTCTGCAGGCCCATGCCAAGGCATATCTTCCCCGTGAGGGACCAGACAGTTAATGGTATAGTATAAAATAGAGTTTATTCAGGGCATGAGGATGGGTGTCAAGAGGATAGTAGAGGCAGAGAAATGGAGAGAGAGAGAGAGAGAGAGAGAGAGAGAGAGAGAGAGAGAAGAGGAGTAGAGGAGTAGAGGCCAGCAATGAGCATGTGGAGAGAGGGGGAAGGGAATGGGAAAGGGGTGAGGGGACCGAGCAGGAGTAAGAAGGCAAGAAACCAAGAGAACAAGAGAGAGAGGAGGGGCCAGGCAGGCCAACCTGGCTGTTGCCAATAACTGTGGAGTGCAGTTTAGACAGAATGCTAATATTTCCAGGTTTTGGTTTAATTAAAAAGGAAAAAATTAGAAAGAGGCAATGGTGGAGATGGAATCAGAATGCTATCAATAACCATACCCAAGCTGTGAAAATACAGGGCTTGGCCTAAAGACAGAGCATTTCTTTCTCCATTTTAACTATCCCTATGCCTAGGCCTCTATGTTTCTAGCCTCCATAAAATATATTCTTCCAAGCTGACTGATTCAATTTGGCTTCTCTTGGCTTCTGACTGAGTTGCTCTGCCTAGTCTCACATTAATTTTGGCAATATATTCTAATCTTAAGGCTTATCCTTATTCTCTAACTCATTCTTTCTTGACCTGTGTCTAAATGATCCCAGTAAAACTGCCATATGCACACTTCTTTCTCTCATTGTTCTTCCGTAGCCTCTTTCCTAAGTTGCGCCTGTGGGAGTTGTGCATATTCTATCTCTGACTAATTCTGTCAAAACTTTCTCTGATTTATTACTTTGTCTAGTCCTCAATTAGATGTCAATTTTATTTTTTATTTTTTTCATACTTTAGTTACATTTCAAATGTTTTCCCATTTCCACATCTCTCCTTTGGAACCTCCCGATTACCCCCTCCCCCTGCCATTATGGGGGTATTCCCCCACCTACCGACCCACCTACTCTCCTCTTCCCTCCTTGACATTCTCCTCTACTGGGAGATCTAACACCCTCAGGCCCAAGGGATTCTGCTTGCCTGATGTCTAACAAGATTCTCTTCTGCTCCATATGTGGCCAGCACCATGGTTACCTCCATGTATATTCTTTGGTTGATGATCAAGACTCCAGGAGTATCAAGGGGTCAGGCTAGTTGCCACTGTTGCTCACTTCCTGGGGCTGCAAACTCCCTCAGCACCTTCAGTTCCTTCTCCAAGTCCTCCATCTGGGACCTCACTCTCAGCCCTACAGTTTCTGTGAAATGACTCTTGGGTATTTCAAACTTTTGGGCTAATAACCACTTATTAGTGAGTACATACCATGTTCATTCTTTTGTGATGGTGTTACCTCTCTCAGAATGATATTTTCAAGTTCCATCCATTTGTCTGTGAATTTCATGAAGTCATTGTTTTTAATAGCTGAGTAATATTCCATTGTGTAAATGTACCACATTTTCTGTATCCGTTCCTCTGTTGAGGGACATCTGAGTTGTTTCCAGTTTCTGGCTATTATATATATGGCTTCTATGAACATAGTGGAACATTTGTCTTTATTACATGTTGGAGCATCTTCTGGGTATATGCCCAGGAGTGGAATAACTGGGTCCTCAGGTAGTATTGTGTTCATTTTTCTGAGGGTCCGCCGGACTGATTTCCAGAGAGGTTGTATCAGCTTGCATTCCCACCAGCAATAGAGGAGTGTTCCTCTTTCTCCATATCCTCGCCAACATCTACTGTCACCTGAGTTTTTGATCTTAGCCATTCTGACTGGTGTGATGTGGAATCTCAGGATTGTTTTAATTTGCTTTTCCCTAATGACTAAGGATGTTGAACATTTCTTTAGGTGCCTCTCAGCCATTCAATATACCTCAGTTGAAAATTCCTTATTTAGCTTTGTACCCCATTTTTTGATAGGGTTATTTGGATCTTAGGAGTCCTTTGCGATACATTGAGTTTTTTGTATACATTGGATATTAGCCCTCTATTGGATGTAGGATTGGTAAAGATCTTTTCCCAATGTGTAGGCTGCTGTTTTGTCCTATTTACAGTGCCCTTTGTCTTACAGAAGCTTTGTAATTTTATGAGGTCCCATTTGTCAATTCTTGATCTTAGAGCACAAGCCATTGGTGTTCTGTTCAGGAACTTTTCTCCTGTTCCGATGTGTTCGAGATTTTTCCCCACTTTCTCTTCTATTAGATTCAGTGTATCTGGTTTTATGTGAAGGTCCTTGATCACTTGGACTTGAGCTTTGTACAGGGAGATAGGAAAGGATCAATTCACAATCTTCTACACGTAGACTGCCAGTTGAACCAGCACCATTTGTTGAAGATGCTGTCTTTTTTCCACTGGAAGGTTTTAGCTCCTTTGTCAAAGATCAAGTGACCATAAGTGTGTGGGTTCATTTCTGGGTCTTCAATTCTATTCCATTGATCTACCTGCCTGCCACTGTACCAATACCATGCAGTTTTTATCACTACTGCTCTGTAGTACAGCTTGAAGTCAAGGAAGCTGATTCCCCCAGAAGTCCTTTTATTGTTGAGAATAGTTTATGCTATCCTGGGTTTTTTTGTTATTCCATATGAATTTGTGAATTGCTCTTTCTAAGTCTATGAAGAATTGAGTTGGGATTTTGATGGGGATTGCATTGAATCTGTAGATTGCTTTCAACAGGATGGCCATTTTAACTATATTAATCCTGCCAATCCATGTGCATGGGAGATCTTTCTGAGTTCTTCGATTTCTTTCTTTAGAGACTTGAAGTTCTTGTCATACAGATTTTTCACTTGTTTGGTTAGAGTCACACTAAGATATTTTATATTGTTTGTGATAATTGTGAAGTGTGTCATTTCTCTAATTTCTTTCTCAGCCTGTTTATCCTTCAAAGGCTACTGATTTGCTTGAATTAATTTTGTATCCGGCCACTTTGCTGAAAGTGTTTATAGCTGTAGCAGATCTCTGGTGGAGTTTTTCAGGTCACTTAAGTATACCATCATATCATCCGCAAATATTGATATTTTGATTTCTTCCTTTCCAATTTATCCCTTTGACCTCCTTTTATTTTCTAATTGCTCTAGCTAGAACTTCAAGTACTATATTGAATAGATAGGGAGAGAGAGGGCATCCTTGCCTAGTTCCTGATTTTATTGTGATTGCTTCGAGTTTTTCTCCATTTAGTTTGATGTTGGACACTGGTTTACTGTATATTGCTTTTACTATGTTTAGATATGCTCCTTCAATTCCTGATCTTTCCAAGACTTTTTAGATGTCAATTTTAAACATAGCTGTTTCTTTCTCCAAGCAAACCTTACCATCATTGTTAGTGGTTTAAAGTGTGTACTAAGTGCTTGTGCCTATATTTCATACAGATCATACTATAGTCCAGGGCATGTCTGCATTCTGGCAGGATCACATAGGACTAGATGATCTTTGGATGGTATCTCTTACTAAATCAGAATTTCTCTACATCCAAGGATTAATAATAGAATATGACTGCACATTACAAAGCTTAAATGTTTATTACATTTAAATTCAACCTAAACCTGTGTTATAGGAGTCCCCACAGGGATGTTCTCTTCTCTGATGTTGACTAACATTTTATAAATATTTGGAATATTAGAATTTATTAATTACATACAATGAAAGAGTATAGCATTTTCATACAGGTGTATAATATACTTTCACTGTCACCCTATTATGCCCTCCTATCTTTCTCCTTTCCATGTTATACTCTTTTTCTTCCCAGGTAGATCCCATCATATCATAATTGTTTAGCTTGATTTTGTTCATTCATCTATTTATTTTATTTATATAGGACATTATTAGCTTCCTTGGCGTTGCTTAAAGGGATATAGCAAAAAAATATATTCACATGAACATGGGCACCTTGCCAATGGCTATGCCACTGAAGAAAACATCTTTCACTTCCTCAGCAACCATTAATTTCTTAAAGATCATGAAGGAAAGTTCAGGCTTCTGAATCACTCCCCTCTTTATTACAGTGTACTTAGGGTTCCAGTCTTATATAGGTCTTCAGTGCTGTTTAGAATTCATTAGTTTTTCTCAATTTTGTTCCTGATCATTCTACAGAGCTCTTAGAAATAACAACTCAAATATGGTCTCATTTTTGAATGAAAATCCAAATGTGTGTTTTTGTTACATTTATGACAGAAAACTTCCTAACATACCCACATTCACTATATTCACATAGGTCTCAAAGTCAAAATAAAATTAGTTAATCGTTTATTTTATTTCCTTTTTTATTTTAATTATTATTAAATTTTTCATTTCCTCCCTCAAGGGTTCCCTTAAACATATATTACAACAGGAAATATTCTCAGTGAAGAAAATAAAAGCAAAGTGTATGTCCAAAATGACATTATTTTAAGTAGCTCTCCCAAAATCCAAATACTGTGTTTCATACCAGAGTGCTCCATAGTTTTGGATTTGCATTGACTATGGAAGGCACCACACCTCTGATATGACCCAATTCCTTGCTTTTATCACACAACCATAGTCATCTGTTGCTTTTAACTGTAGATATAAAAATGTAACAATTACAACTCCCCTTAGTATGTGTATGAATACATACAGGATTATTAGTGCCTTTAGCATTTAAGTCTTAAACATGACTCAAGACCACAATGAATGATTAATTTTAATCTCCCAATGCTGTTAAGTTTTTACTGTGGAAATGATTCACATTTATAGTAAAAGATAAAAGCCACAGATATAGGAAAAATTTATTTCTGCTCCATGACTGTCCCAAATTAAGACCCATCCTATAGGCAAGAACCAATCTCTGACACTATTAACACTATTAACGCTATTCTGCAGTTATGCTTGCAGACAGGGTTCTGGCATAACTGTCCTCTGAGAGGCCCCACCAATGAACAATGGAAACAGATGCAGAGACCCACAGCCAAGCATTAGATAAAGTTTGGGTAGTCTTGTGAAAGAGTTGGGTGAAGGATAGAGGGACTCAAAGAGGATAGGGACTCTACAGGAAGACCAACAGAGTTAAATAACCTGGACTCTTGGGAGCTCCCAGAGACTGACCACCAATCAAAGAGCTTGGATGGGCTAGACCAACCCTGCCCCCACACATATATAGCAGATGTAAAGCTTGGACTTCATAAGGGTTTCACATTAACTGGAGCAGGGGCTGTCACTGAGTTTGTTGCCTGTCTGTGGGTTCTGTACTTCTCACTCATCTCATTGGAAGAGGATGTACCTAGTCCTACAAAAACTTGATGTGTCAGGGTTAGGTGATAACCAAGGGGAATCTCCCTTCTCAGAGATGAAGTGGAGCGGGTAATGTGGAAGAAGCTGTGAGAGGGGAACTGGAAGGAAAGGAGGGCTGCATATTGGGATGTAAAGTAGATAAAAAATATATTAATGATAAAAGATAGACAAACTGGGTGTGGTAATACATTCATTTAATCCCAAATAGGAGGCTGAAGCAGGAGGATCTCTGTGGATATTATTACCAATCTAGCATGCATAATGGGGTGCAGAACTGCCCCAGGGTTACATAAAGAGACTACATCTAACGTAAAAGACAAATATTTTTATAGAAAATGAGGTAAAATATATGTATAAACTTTAAATATAAAATTACTTTAAAAATTAAACATATCTTATTTGTGGTGTGTGTGTGTGTGTGTGTGTTTGTGTGTACATGCACACACATTAATACTAATCTGGAAAGGGTTAATAAAAATGACAATATAATTATACACTCATTAAAGTGATGTAAGTGCAAAACTTGGTCACTTCTACATGAATCCATAAAATTATACTTCACCAACGAAAATCTTAATGGAAAGACAAAAGCAAACATGTATTCACTGCTGGTGTTAGTCTAATACAAATAGTTCACACTGGCAATGTGTAAGGTGACCACTTGGTGGTGCTAATTACCAGTCAGGGACTGGGAAGGTGGCAGGTTTTAGTTCATCCAACTTGATGTTTGCCTTAGTAACCATGCCCAAGACACATAAGAAAAATAAAATAAAACAATTGGAGTAGTAGTTTGAGGAGCATAGCTTGTAAATGTCTGATAAGCTAGTATTTGGAAAAATTCAGTGATGACTAGATAAATGTAAAAAGGTTGAACAAATCAAAACATATCCACTATGCAAAAGCATTTTTTTTTTTTCAGAATGATATCTCTACTACTGTAGAGATGGCTTTCTTTGAAAACATTTAGAAATTATCTGGGCAATGGTGGCACACGCCTTTAATCCCAGCACTTGGGAGGCAGAGGCAGGCAGATTTCTGAGTTTGAGGCCAGCCTGGTCTATAGAGTGAGTTCCAGGACAGCCAGGGCTATACAGAGAAACCCTGTCTCGAAAAAACAAAAAACAGAAAAAAAAAAAAAACCCAACAACTAATCTTTAAAAAAAAATAAAACCATTTAGAAATTGATAGAATATCTTCCATATAAATACATAAACTATGATTCACCAATAAAAAATTAATGTGAATGATATTGAATGGTCTGTACCTGATAGCATAATTTGATGTTAAACTCATAATTGTGAGGTTGAGTAAGGCTGAAAAATAAATCTCAAATTATAAAATGAAATTTTATGCAAAATTTTAACATTCTATGATACACTTAAACTATGAGGTAATACCTGCTGTGAAAACTACGTTCATAATAATTTGAGGAAGTACGTAGTGATATCAAAAATTTAACCAGGGAATTAAGGTTCACAGAGTGTAGATGCTTTGAGCAAACCAATTTTAAAACTATTTAAAAAATACTATTATAAGCCAATTGAGGGATTAACATTTAATTTCATATTATATACAAAATTCTTTCAGATATATAAAAGTAATATGGGCAAAATATGAAAGCAAACACTTCCATGAAAAGTAATAAAATATTAAAATTATGAAATAATATTTTATGTAACTTTGATCAGTTTGCTTACATACATTTGCATATAATAAAATGTGCTTTATTGCAATGATCAATTAATTATAGTTATTGAATTGTATTACTATTATCATCTGTTTCTAGAACAAATCCCTTAATGAAGGAGCCATAGATAATTGCTCTGTATTCATTACATCCTATGTACATGGTAATTAAAATCTCACCTTTGTATATATTAGGTCTGCACCTGCTGTGCTTTGTATTAGAACTTCGCTCTCCTTCAAATTTATTTTATTGGTCTTCATCTGACATGTATGCCATTAAAAAGTAAACAAATGAGATATATTGCTGTTGACTGTAAGTGAAAGCTTTTCTTCAGTACTGAAGAATTTAACTGAGACATGATGTTTATTATGCCCCATATACATTACTACAGCTACTTTTACCAACCATTACACATTCTAATTGAATTAGACAGGGCTTTTTTTTTTTTTTTTTGATACTTTTTTTACATTTCAAATGTTCCCCCCTTTCCAGATCTCTCCTTTGGAACGTCCCTATTCCCTCCCCCCTACCCCTGCCTCTATGGGGGTATTCCTCCACCCACCAACCCACCCACTCTCCCACCTACTCTAGTCTTCCCTCCTTGGCATTCTCCTATGGCATCTAACTTGGGCATCTAACACCCTCAGGCCCCAGGGTCTTTCTTCCCCCTGATGGCTAACAAGACCCTCCTCTGCCACATATGTGGCAACACCAATGACTTCATGAAATTCGCAGGCAAATGGATGGAACTTGAAAATATCATCCTGAGCGAGGTAACTCAGTCACAAAAGAATGAACATGGTATATACTCACTGATAAGTAGATATTATCCCAAAAGTTCGGAATACCCAAGAGTCACTTCATGGCAACCATAAAGCTGAGTGAGGTCCAAGATGGAAGAGTTGGAGAAGGGACTGAAGGAGCTGAGGGAGTTGGCAACCCCATGGAGGGAGCAACAGTGTCCACTGGCCTGACCTCCGGATGCTCCCGGAGACTGGATCACCAACCAAGGAATTAGACAGTTTTATGTAGCTCATGTTATGTAGCTCATGGAATTGGAAGCTTACCATGTTTTCCCCCGTATAACTGAGGATTATTTCACTCAATATGATACCGCCAATGCTCATCCCTGATACAATACCTTTTTTAAGGTTGAATTACTCTTTGTACACTCATCTATGTTGGATATTTAATTTTCTTTACCTCATGGCACCATATGCTATAAAGAACAGGAGGGTCCACATTTACCTTTGAGAACCTGGCCTCAATACTTTACTGATTAGTACGTGTAAGTGGAAATGTTGGATTATACAACAAATAATTAAATCACAGCTGAATACAAATTTATCTTGAAAGTTTTAATCTCCAGGCATCACCTCATTAGACTTTCTAAAATGTTGCCTATAATTAATTATTTATTGGAGTCTCCTCAGGGAGAGTGTCCATGGTTTAAAATGCATACATAAATAGATCTCAGAAACCCTTCCCAGATGTTGGGAAATGAAGACAGCATTTTCACATCAGGTAAGAAAGCTACACACAGCCCCGTCATTTCATCAGATGTATGGGGGAGGGGGGTGCTTTTGTTAATGTCTCACCATCTGGAGGTAATCGTTTCTGATTAATTTTCTATTCTTTTTAATAGTCCATAGATTACTTTTGAAGCACACTAAAAATATTCTATCATATGTTATTATAAACATCCTCCTTTCTCTCCACCTCTCTTCTCCCTTCTCTCTCTCTCTCTCTCTCTCTCTCTCTCTCTCTCTCACACACACACACACACACACACTTAATTTTATAAATAGTGAAGTGCTGAGATGAGAAAAAATAGGAAATAAGCAACATGAGATTTTTTTTAAGAGAATAATGGTAAATGTGCATTATGCTGTCTATCATCCTTAGTTTTATTTTGCCCTAGATTTATTAAGTATCCCCTACAAAATTATACTAAACAAAAATTATACTAAAGGATATAAGTATCTAGGTACTGACAGCAAAGAGGAGAATTAAGACAATGTTTGATGACATATATGTATGTTTGAATGACATATATGACATGTATAAATGGTCATATGGAAAGCCATTCTTGTAAATTAATCTAACCTAAAATAACTAGAGTGTTAACAAGTAAACTTTATAGTAATAATTTACAGATGTGATTACCTTTTGATTCTTTTATATTTTTACCAGTTGCTTATCTTTGTGTATGTGCACATATACAGAGATCAGCAGAAAAGTGAGTTTGTTCTCACCTTACTTTGAGGTGCCCTCTTTCTCACACTCAATTCCGCATACCAAGAAATTTTACCTGTGATGAGAGCTCTCTGAGCCACTTCCTGATTTTATTTATTTATTTATTTATTTATTTATTTATTTATTTATTTATTATACTCCAGATTTTATTCCCCTCCTGGTCCATCCTCCAACTGACTGTTCCACATCTCATCTCTCCTCTCCACCCCCCATCTCCACGGGGATGTCCCCACCCCCTACCCACCAACCCACCAGACCTCTAAACTCCCTGGGGCCTCCAGTCTCTTGAGGGTTAGGTGCATCTTCTCTGGACCTAGACCTGGCAGTTTTCTGCTGTATAAGTGTTGAGGACCTCATATCAGCTGGTGTATGCTGCCTGCTCGGTGGTCCAGTGTTACAGAGATCTTTTGCAGGTCCAGGTTAATTGAGACTGCTGGTCTTCCGACAGGGTCACCCTTCTCCTCACTTCCTGATTCTTTAAGGAAGCGCCTCTAGTTGCATCCCACAGTGGTTGTGAAACCATTAATGAGAATCAAGAGACACCTAATTATACCTTATGATAAAAGGAGAGTTCCTTCATTTTTTACTAAGGAGCACTAGTTATTCTGAGAGCGTAGTTTAGAAAAGTAACATGCCAGGATTCAGCGAGCATATTAATCTATGAAAGAAATAATTTTTCATTGAGTTCTAAAGCTATTCAGAGGAAAACTTTGTGTCTCCTTACTTATGAGAAAATTGACATTTAGTGTATTTCATTTTTTGTACCGATTTACCATGGCAAAGCAAACCAATACAGAAGGGACCAAGATTGGGTGGCTTTAGTTAAGCAATAATTGATGTTTTTTCATATTAAATATCTGAAGTAAATGGAAGAATAGCAGGAAACCACATGTTTTAAAAGCCTTTTAAGTAAGTGAAGTACATATTACATATCCTCACCTTTACCCAGAACCTTAAAAACTGGGAGATTCCGCTACCATATTCTCAGAGACTGAAGTTTCTACCATGATTACCAATGTAAATCAATTTATTTCTGGTTTTATTAAAAATAGTTTCATAGTTTTTGAATACATACTTTTACAAAATTAATAATCCTTCCTCTCTGATTTTCTCTCTGTTTCACTGTAAACATTCAGACACTTTATCTTACAGTATAGAAATAAATTGCATTGTGTTCTATGGCATGTTTGGAAGTAGTTCCTTTGAACTAACCACAACAAATATTTTCTGTTTCCACTTACATCCATGCAAATGTCATAATACTGCATTTTTATTTAGTTTTGTGATATATACAGCACAGTTAAAATTTAATACAGTGTCAGGGATTAAATTTCTTTCACAACCCTTGCCAAGCATAATTAAAATGATTTTATTAACAATTAAGTTATTTTTAATATAGTACTTCTTGTTTTAAAATGAGCTTTTGAAAGTTTGATAATAAGCCAATTTTAATGGACTCTCTTAATTTCCTTTCTCAATTTCTTCACATTTTCCTAGACTCCAAGTTTTAGTGTGTGTCTGACTTCAGACAATGAAATAAATTAGTCTATGATAAAATATAACCTCCCAGAAAAATATTAATTTACATAAAGGAGACTTACTTAAAATTTTATAAAAAATAGTAATATGTCAAAAATAATTCAAACTGTGAGCAAACTATGAATATTTCTCCCTGCCTGAGAGATCTATAGGCCGTGATAGCTTGCATTTACCCAGTTCTTTATAACTAACCCATTTGCTCATCATTACAGATCTAACAAAGAAACTACACTTCATCTTGTAGGATGTACACACACAAATATATAAGGAACAATTTTTCAGGTGAGTTATTATAACAAGTGGCTATTTGAAATTGATGTGTGCATCATCTTTGTGAACTATGTTAAGGGAGCAAAGACTCCCTGGATCACTTACCTTTACTTCAGGTTTTCAAAAGACCATACTGAGACTTCTTGGTATTATATATGCTAAAAAATATTTTAGACATTTTGTCTTATTTTCCCAAAGAAAAAGTTGTATATCATAGGTTAGTATGTAAGAGGATGTCACAGATATACTTACAAGCACTTTGGTTAATACAAATAAAAACAAATATGAGTAAAATTGCATATGACAAAGATGCATGGTTAAAATAACTCTGGATATTCCAACCTGCATGTCTACAGATTCTCTAGATCTACCTATGAAAGTAGTCTTGTGTGCACTTTTGAAATATTTCAGTAGGTGTGTGTATTGTTATTAGCATGTGCCTTATATGTTATTACAACTATGCAATAGTTAAATGACACAGTTTATTTTGATCATTTCAGAAATAAAAGCAAAATGAAAATAAATTATATCCATATGTGTATAAATCTATCTACAGTTTAAAAGGTATATATATTAATACATGCAATCTATTTATACATAATATATAATAAAGCACATACTATAAGTTATTACATATATTTATCTATACATGTGTACATATGGCTGTGTAGCAACGTTACTAGATCCCAAAAGTAAGAGAAATTGAGTTGGGATTTATCCATGCTATACATTTGATGTAGAAAGTTAATTTGCTTTCCATATTAACTACTGTTAAACCATTAGATTAAAGGAACAGCTCACATTTGTTTTGGAGAACCCACGTATTGTTAGTGACAAATTTTGTCCTCTGAATAAAACATTCATTGGTTGAGAGCCAAAGATCCATATATATGTCCTTTTTTTTTAAAGCTACATGTTTATATATGTAAGCATAGAAGTGTATACATACCTCTATTTTAGTAGTTTTTTATTCAAACACTAATTTCATATATTTGGACACATTATATTTAATAAATTTGAATAATAAAATCCACAAAGTGATAATATTTGAAATCTCTTAACTGTGCTATTCTATCCATGACAGGTGTTTTAATGAACCCAGATGGAAAGCCAAAATCTCACAGTAGTGACTGAATTTATCCTGGGGGGTATCACTGACCGCCCTGAGCTGCAGGCCCCATTGTTTGGACTGTTTCTCATCATCTATCTGATCTCACTGGTGGGCAACTTAGGCATGATCATCCTTACCATAGTGGAATCTAGGTTGCAAACACCCATGTACTTCTTTCTCAGACACCTAGCTATCACAGATCTTGGTTATTCAACCGCTATTGGACCTAAAATGTTAGTAAATTTTGTCGTCAGTAAAAATACAATATCCTTTCATCTTTGTGCCACACAATTAGCCTTCTTCCTTCTGTTCATTGCTTGTGAACTGTTTATTCTATCTGTGATGTCTTATGACCGCTATGTAGCTATATGTAACCCTCTGCTCTACAATGTCATCATGTCACAAATTATATGTTGGGTACTAGTGGCAATCCCATACCTTTACAGTGTATTTATTTCTCTTATAGTCACCATAAATATCTTCTCATCATCCTTCTGTGGCTACAATGTCATCCCTCATTTCTACTGTGATGGTCTTCCCTTGCTATCTCTGCTCTGCACAAATACAGATAAAATTGAACTGATAATTTTAATTTTATCTGCTATTAACCTGATTTCCTCTCTTCTGGTCATCCTTGGCTCCTATTTGCTCATTTTCAGAGCCATTCTCAGAATGAACTCTGCTGAGGGCAGGCAGAAGGCTTTCTCCACCTGTGGGTCCCATCTGACTGTGGTCACTGTCTTCTATGGGACTTTGATTTTTATGTATGTGCAACCTAAGACCAGTCACTCCTTTGACACTGACAAGGTAGCTTCTATCTTCTATACCCTAATTATCCCTATGTTGAATCCCTTGATCTACAGCTTAAGAAACAAAGATGTAAAATATGCTCTTAGAAAGACAGGGAAAATGATACACAATAATTTCTCATAGTAGTCACAGGATATTAAGTGTTACCTTAGTTCACAACAAATGAATTTAAATGCTCTATAAGTTTCACTAAGGAAAATAGAAAAGAACTCCTCTGAATAGAAGACAGATTGTAAATAAAAGATCTGAAGAAATGAAGTAGTAGAGAAAATTCTTTCAAAATGTGTAGACCGAAGAGGGTAGCAATGTGCTCGTTGTATGTGAATGAAGAGAAGGACAAGTGTCTCGAATAATTTTTGGTTTTGTGATGATGAGGAAGTTTTAGGATGATTTTAGTTTTGTGAATTGAACTTTACAATAAATTGTCTGGTGTTTATGTGTATCTGTGTATTTATTTGTATAAAAATGCATTGCTATTATAGTAGTATTTAGATATATTTGGTATTCATGTACATTTCCATTAACAGTATTAAAAGATTTTAATCACAGTAAAAGTAAAGTCTTTCAGTTTGATAATAAGGTCCTAGTAATATCAGAGCACACAGATAATTTCATTCCACAGGAACATTTATGTCCTGATTCTACATTAATTCCTTTTCATATCACTTCACATATGATCACAATAGCACTAACTAATACCATACATTTAGTGATTAAATAGTTCATAATTTCAGTGTATTATCTGATATTGTATGATTCTCTGTGTGTATGTATGTGGTTATGTAAGATAGCTTGAGTTTTCCATAGCAGCTTATAATACTTTACTCTTGTCTGGTTCTTGGACAATCTTAAATCTTTTCAATTCACTATCCTGAATAATTTGATGTTTTCTTACTATACCTAAAGTATATTTCCTGTAAGTCATATACTAAGTTTGATTATTGAATAAAATGCCACCACTATAATAAATTAGGATGTAGAAGCAGGACTTCAGGATTCCTAGGATAGCCTGGGGTACTTAATGAAGATGAGGTAAACTTGGGATGAATCAGATGATTTGAAAAGTGAAAAAGCTGAGATATATTAATAAAAAAATGACATTTGGTAACACTCAAAATTGTTTTGTGGGTTTGATACCAAAGCAAATCTAATACAATATTAGATGAATGTAATTAAGCATAACTTGAAAATGTCTGTGGAAAAGAAAATCATGATCAGATAATAAATTGATAATAAAAACAATGAAATTTATATTTAGGTTGGATATGAACAATAAAACGTTGTTATTCCTGACAGGAGAGATTGAGGCAGGGACTTGTCCATTCATGATGAATGAGTGACATCATTTTATAAAACAAACACATGATACAACATTCAAATAAACAGCATGTAATTAGCTACTAAAACTTAATACAAGTTTTTATTTCAAAAACTTACCAATTAGCTTGATACCATATTTTTTTTTAAGGATAAAATGCCCAAACATGTGTAAAAAGCAATTCAACATCACAAATAGTCTTAGTAATAGGATCTAAAGTATTTTAAGTACTGTTGAAAATAATATTTCTCTCAGGAAGCAGCAACAGAAAAAAACTTTATTCCTGAAGTATTATGGTTTTATTGTTTGCTTGGTTTATTTTGTGTTGGGAGCCGCTTGAGCACCCACATCCGCCACTACAAGATAGCGCCTACATCTGGCCGAGGACAAGTTGTAAACAGGCTAGTGCGCATGCACCAGGTAATTTTCCACCTCAGAGTCTCAGCCTCTCTTGTGGCGGCATCTGGCCTGGTGTGCAGGAGCCAATGGGGAAGCTCCATGTCCCAGGCAAGCGCTGTGACCCATATAAAGGGCAGGTATTCTATTGTTCGGGGTCTCCACTCGTGGCCAGCTTATGCTCTCCCTCTCAAGATGCATTAAAGCTGTTCCTGCAGAAGGATCCTATGTGTGCCGCGTCGTTCTTGCTGGCGAGACCGTAGCGCGGGACAATTTTGTTTGTTTGTTTGTTTTTTGTTTTTATTGTTATGTTTTTTATTTGTTGCCTTATTTGGCTTGGTTTGGTTTGCTTTGGTTAGGTTTTACCCATAACTCCCTACGTTTTCCTTGTGCTAATTTCTAACCAGAAGATAAATGAGGTGTAATACTTCTGTGGCACGTTCTTTAGGTTTTATCACTGATTGTTAAAAGGATATAAACAAGGTGAATTAGGGATACTAAATATGTTCAAACCTGCATGCTCTGTTCCTTGAGTTAGACTGAACAGTAGAATATCTGCCGTATTTTGGTAGGCTGGAATCTAAAGTTTCAAGATTAATTTTTTCTATTTTTGTTTTTTTTTTATTTTTAATTAATTAATTAATTTTAAACTCCAGATTTTATTTCCCTCCCGGTCCACCCTCTGACTGTTCCACCTCCCATATTTCCTCCCAACACCCCTGTCACCACAAGGATGTCCCCACTGCCACCCCACCCAACCAGACCTCTAAACTCCCTGGGGCATCCAGTCTCCTGAGGGTTAGGTGCATCCTCTTTGACTAAACCCAGACCCATCAGTCCTATACTGCATATATGCTGGGGCCCCATATCAACTGGCATATGCGGCCTGGTCAGTGTTCTAGTATCTTTGAGATCTCCAGCATCCAGGTAAATTGAGACTGTTAGTCCTGCCACAGTCCTGCCTTCCTCCCAGCCTCTTCCAGCTCTCCCCTAATTCAACCACAGGGTTCAACAGTTTCCTCAAACTCCTCTCCATTTCCATTCCTGAAGTTCTTTCAGACAAGGACAATTATGGGTCCGAGTTTTGACTGTGGGATGGCTACCCCATGCCTCACTTGATGCCCTGTCTTTCTGCTAGAGGTGGGTACTACAAGTTCCCTCTCCCCAATGTAGGACATTTCATCTAAGGTCCCTCTCTTTGATTCCGGAGAGTATCTTACCTCCCAGGTCTCTGGTACATACTGGAGGGTCCCCACAACCTTGTAGCTCCCGAGGTTGCCTGTTTCCATTCCTTCTGCTGGCACTCAGGGATTTCAGTCTAGGCATTTTAGTTAATAAAGGAGTCATTTCTTTACTGTGTTGTGAAAAGTGCATGAATCTTAAAATTCTGATTTACTCATAGTGCTGCCTAGAGATGAAAGAAATCAAGATTTTATTGAAAGTTATAAACAACTAACCTCAGAATTTGTAAAAACAGGTATTAAAGAGTTTGTAAATTTCTTGATTAATAAATGTATTTCAAAATTAGGGTACTCATGAGTGTATACAAAAAGGAGAAATTTGTAAAAACAG
This sequence comes from Rhynchomys soricoides, assembly GCA_019843965.1. Lineage (NCBI taxonomy): Eukaryota > Metazoa > Chordata > Mammalia > Rodentia > Muridae > Rhynchomys > Rhynchomys soricoides. The sequence continues at coordinate 130,806 of JADRCH010000278.1, forward strand.
TTGTTAAAGAGTTTGTAAATTTCCTGATTGATAAATGTACTTCAAAATTAGGGTACTTATGAGTGCATACAAAAAGAAGAAATGGCAGTTTCCATCTGTGGCAGGAGACCTCTGCCTGGGCCACCAGGGCTCTATAAGCAAACAGCACTGGGAGAAAGCTAGCTGCCCACAAGTCTGGAAAAGCCAGTGAGAGGAGGGATCCAGACACAGGGACTGAAGAACAGCCAGGAGGTAAGAGCCTTCCAGTTTCCATCTGTGGTGGGAGACCTGTGCCTGGGCCACCACTACTCTATAGTCAAATAGTGCTGGGAGAAAGCTATCCTCCCTGGAGTGGGGGCAAGACTGAGTGTTCAGAGGGACCCACCTGGACTACCCATGTCACAGTGACTGAGGAACAGGGATCTGGTTTCTTTTGGTGGCTGGAGAGCAGATCCTGTGACACAGGGCTCCATACTCAATTAGTGCCAGGAGAGAGCTGGTATAACAGGAGTACCGACATACCTTTAAATACAGACAAGACCACCATTTCTTTTCAAAATCACTGGACCAAGAGGGACTCTAGCAGAGCCATCAGAACACAGGAACAAGGGTCAGCTGGAGATTAGATCCTTCCTGTTTCTGTTTGTACCCCAGAGCTAACCCTGCACCACAACTCCCCGAACCCAAATTCCTCTCAGAGAGAACTGGTCTCTAAGGAGCATTGACACCTAGGCTTGCAGGAAAGACAAGCCAGAGTCAGAGAGAATAAGACCAGCTAACACCAGAGATAACCAGATGGCAAACGGCAAGGGCAAGAACACAAGAAACAGAAACCAAGACTATTTGGCACCATCAGAACTGAGCTCTCACACCACAGCAAGCCCTGGATACCCCAACAAACTGGAAAAGGAAGACTCAGACTTAAAATCACATCTCAAGAGGATGATAGAAAATTGTAAGAAGGAAATAAATAACTCCCTTAAAGAAATACAAGAAAACACAGGTAAATAACTGGAAGCCCTTAAAGAGGATACACAAAAAATCCCTTCAAGAATTACAGAAAAACACAATCAAAAGGGCAGGAAAACATGATCAAACAAATGAACAAAACCATTCAGGAATTAAAAACAAATATAGAAATAATAAAGAAATCACAAAAGGAGACAACCTTGGAGTTCGAGAATATAGGAAAGAAATCAGGAGTCACAGATGCAAGCATCACCAACAGAATACAAGAGATGGAAGAGAGAATCTCAGGTGCGGAAGATACCATAGAAAACATGGACACAACAGTCAAAAAAACCCCACAAAATCCAAAAAGCTCCTAAACCAAAACATCCAGGATATCTAAGGTACAATGAGAAGACAGAACCCGAGGATGATAGGTATAGAAGAGAGTGAAGATTCCCAACTTAAAAAAACAGTAAATATCTTCAGCAAAATTTTAGTAGAAAACTTCCCTAACCTAAAGAAAGAGATGAAAATAAATATACAAGAAGCCTACAGAATGCCAAATAGGCAGGACAAGAAAAGAAATTCCTCCCATCACATTATAGTCAAAGCACCAAATACTCAAAATAAGGAAAGAATATTAAAAGAAGTAAGGGAAAAAGGACAAGTAACATATAAAGGCTGACCTATCAGAATTAAACCAGACTTCTCACCAGAGACTCTGAAAGCTAGAAGATCCTGGGCAGATCTCATACAGACTCAAAGAGAACACAAATGCCAGCCCAGGCTGTTATACCCAGCAGAACTCTCAATAATCATAGATGGTGAAACCAAAATATTATATGACTAATCCAAATTTACACAGTATGTTTCCACAAACCCAGCCATACAAATAATAGATGGAAAATGCCAACGCAAGGGGGGAAACTACACCGATGAAAAACCAAAAAAGTAATCTTTCAACAAACTAAAAAGAAGATAGCCACACAAACATACAAAGAACATCAAAAATAACAGGAAGCAACAATCACTATTCTTTAATATTTCTTAACATCAATTGGCTCAATTCCCTAATAAAAAGACTTGACTGACAGACTGGATCTATAAACAGGACCCAACATTATGCTGCATCCAGGAAACGTTCCTCCGTGTAAAATACAAACACCACCTCAGAGTAAAGGGCTGAAAAACAATTTTCCAGGCAAATGGCCCCAAGAAACAGGCTAGAATAGCCATTCTAATACCGGATAAAATCGACTTTCAACCAAAAGTCATCAAAAAAGATAAAGAAGGACACTTCATACACATCAAAGAAAAAATCTACCAAGAAGAACTCTCAATTCTGAACATCAATGCCCTGAATGCAAAGGCTCCCACATTCATAAAAGAAACATTACTAAAGCTCAAAGCACACATTGCACCTCACGCAATAATAGTGGGAGACTTCAATATCCCACAATCAACAATGGACAGATCTTGGAAACATAAACTAAACAGAGACACAGTGAAACTAACAGATGTTATAAACCAAATGGATTTAACATATCTATAGAACATTTAATCCTACATCAAAAGAATATACCTTCTTCTCAGCCTCATGGTACCTTCTCCCAAATTGATTATATAATTGGTCACAAAACAAACCTCAGCAGATATAAGAAGATTGAAATAATCCCATGTCTCCTATCAGATCAATATGGAATAAGGCTGGTCTTCACTGGCAACAACAACAACAGAAAGCCCACATACACATGAAAGCTGAACAATGCTCTGCTCAATGATAACTTGGTCAAGGAAGAAATAAAGAAAGAAATTAAAGACTTCCTAGAATTTAATGAAAATGAAAGTACAACATACTTTCATATGGGGCGCAATGAAAGCAGTGCTAAGAGGAAAACTCATAGCTCTGAATGCCTCCAAAATCAAAAACAAAAAACCAAAAAAACAACAAAACAAATAAACAAACAAACCTGGAGAGAACATATACTAGCAGCTTAACAGCACACCTGAAAGTTCTAAAACAAAAAGAAGCTAATACACCCAAGAGGAGTACAAGGCAGGAAATAATCAAATTAAGGGCTGGAATAATCAACCAAGTAGAAACTAAAAGCACTATACAAAGAATAAACAAAGCAAGGAGCTGGTTTTTTGAGAAAATCAACAAGATAGATAAACCCATAGTTAGACTAACCAGAGGGCACAGAGTCAGTATGCAAATTAACAAAATTAGAAATGAAAAGGGAGCTATAACAACAGATTCCAAGGAAATTAAAAAATAATCATCTGATCCTACTACAAATGTCTATACGTAACAAAAATGGGAAATCTGGAGGAAATGGACAAGTTTCTAGATAGATACCAATTACTATGGTTAAACCAGGATCAGATAAACCATCCAAACAGTCCCATAACCCCTAAAGTAATAAAAGCAGTCATTAATAATCTCCCAACCAAAAAATGCCCAGGACCAGATGAGTTCAGTGCAGAATTCTATCAGACCTTCAAAGAAGGCCTAATACCATTACTCTTCAATCTATTCCACAAAATAGAAAAAGAAGGAACACTACCCAATTCATTCTATGAGGTCACAGTTACACTGATACCAAAACCCCACAAAGACCGAAAAATAAATAAAAACTTCAGACCAATTTCCCTTAGGAATATTGATGGAAAAATACTCACTAAAATTCTAGCAAAACGAATCCAAGAACACATCACAATGATCATTCACCATGATCAAGTAGGCTTCATCCCAGGGATGCAGGGATGGTTCAATACCTAGAAATCCATCAATGTAATCCACTACATAAACAAACTCAAAGAAAAAAACCACGTGGTCATTTTGTTAGATGCTGAAAAAAGCATTTGACAAAGTTCAACATCCTTTCATGATAAAAGTCTTGGAAAGAATAGGAATTCAAGTAGCATACCTAAACATAGTAAAAGCAGTATAGAGTAAACCAGTGGACAACATCAAACTAAATGGAGAGAAACTCGAAGCAATCCTACTGAAATCAGGGGCTAGACAAGGCTGTCCTCTCTCTCCCAATCTATTCAATATAATACTTGAAGTTCTAGATAACCCAATTAGACAATAAAAGGAGGTCAGAGGGATACAAATTTGAAAGGAAGAAATCAAAGTATCACTATTTGCAGATGATATGAGGGTATAATTAAGTGACCTGAAAAACTCCACCAGAGATCTGCTACAGCTGATAAACAACTTCAGCAAAGAGGCTGGATACAAAATTAACTCAAGCAAATCAGTAGCCTTCCTATACTCGAAGGATAAACAGGTTGAGAAAGAAATTTGGGAAATGACACCCTTCACAAGTGTCACAAACAATATAAAATATCTTGGTGCGACTCTAACCAAACAAGTGAAAGATCTCTATGACAAGAACTTCAAGTCTCTAAAGAAAGAAATCGAAGAAGACCTCAGAAGATGGAAAGATCTCCCATACTCATGGATTGGCAGGATTAATATAGTTAAAATGGCCATCCTTCGGAAAGCAATCCACAGATTCAATGCAATCCCCATCAAAATCCCAACTTAATTGTTCACAGACTTAGAAAGAGCAATTCTCAAATTTATGTGGAATAACAAAAACCGCAGGATAGCAAAAACTATTCTCAATGACAAAAGGACTTCCTGGGGAATCAGCCCCCCTGACCTCAAGCTGTACTACAGAGCAGTAGTGATAAAAACTGCATGGTATTGGTACAGTGACAGGCAGGTAGATAAATGTTACGGAATTGAAGACCCAGTATTGAACTCACACACTTATGGACACTTGATCTTTGACAAAGGAGATAAAACAATCCAGTGGAAAAAAGACAGTATCTTCAACATATGGTGCTAGTACAACTGGTTGTCTACATGTAGAAGATTGAGAATTTATCCATTCCTATCTCCCTGTACAAAGCTCAAGTCCAAGTGAATCATGGACCTCCACATAAAACTAGATACACTGAATCTAATAGAAGAGAAAGTTGGGAAAAATCTAGAACACATGGCACAGGGGAAAAGTTCCTGAACAGAACACCAATAGCTTGTTCTCTAAGATCAAGAATCGACAAATGGGACCTCATAAAATTACAAATCTTCTGTAAGGCAAAGGACACTGTAAATAGGACAAAATTGCATTCTACAGATTTGGAAAAGATCTTTACCAATCCTAAGTCTGATATAGGGCTAATATTCAATGAATACAAAGAACTCAAGAAGCTAGACTCCAGAGATCCAAACAGCCCTACCAAAAAATGGGGAAGAGAGCTAAACAGAGAATTCTCTACTGAGGAAACTCGAATGGCTGAGAAGCACCTAAAGAAATGTTCAACAGCCTTACTCATCAAGGAAATGCAAATGAAAACAACCCTGAGATTCCACCTCACAACACTCTCAATGGCTAAGATCAAAAACTCAGGTGATAGCAGATATTGGCGAGGATGTGGAGAAAGAGGAACACTCCTCCACTGCTGGTGGGAATGCAAGCTGATACAGCCTCTCTGGAAATCAGTTTGGCAGACCATCAGAAAAATGAACATAATACTACCTGAGGACGCAGCTGTACCACTCCTGGACATATACCCAGAAGATGCTCCAACATGTAATAAAGACACATGCTCCACTATGTTCATAGCAGCCATATTTATAATAACCAGAAACTGGAAACAACCCAGATGTCCCTCAACAGAGGAATGGATACAGAAAATGTGGTACATTTACACAATGGAATACTACTCAGCTATTAAAAACAGTGACTTTATTAAATTTGCAGGCAAATGGATAGAACTTGAAAATATCATCCTGAGTGAGGTAACGCAGTCATAAAAGAATGAACATCGTATGTACTACTCACTGTTAAGTGGTTATTAGCCCAAAAGTTTGGAATACCCAAGAGTCACTTCACAGCAACCATAGGACTGAGTGTGAGGTCCCAGATGGAGGACATGGAGAAAGGACTGAAGGAGCTGAGGGAGTTTGCAGCCCCAGTGAGAGTGCAATAGTGGCAACTGGCCTGAACCTTAGATACTCCTGGAGACTGGATCACCAACCAAAGTGTACACATGGAGGGACCCATGGTGCTGGCCACATATTTGGCAGAGGAATGTCTTGTTAGACATCAGGGGGAGCAGAGGTCCTAGGGCCTGAAGGTGTTAGATCCCCCAGTTTAGGAGAATGCCAAGGAGGGAAGCTAAGAGTGGGTGGGTGGGTGGCTGGGAGAATACCCCCATAGTGGCAGGGGATGGGGGAGGGAATGGGCAGGTTCCAAAGGGAATATCATAAAAGGGGGAAACATTTGAAATGTATATAAAGTATGAAAAAAAATAAAAAAAGGAGAAATGCTTTTCTTTATGGTATGTTAAGCCAGCTATATGTTAAATATTAATACAAAGATCATTCTATGAATGATCCTTTAAAATTTGAAAACAAAGCAACATTGGTAGTCCCTCAGGGCACTTATCCCTGAAGAACGGTGACTCTCCCATACTCAGCACTAAGTTAGCACCAGTAGCTTCTCAGCTAGGATTGTGACTTCATCATCACTTCCTCAACTCTACTTTCATTTTTGTCTTTCTCGACCTCAGATAGCTTTTGTGCATGTAATCATAGTCATTTTCAGCTCATGTGTACAACAGTCTTGTGTATCTCAAAAACACAATTTGTCTGTTATATATAGTACTGATGTTTATACTCTCCTCATACCCATATCTCTTCTGGGATATGGATTTCTACTAAGTCATGTGACGAAGTTACCACATTTAGGTTTGAGTATCATGAAATCCTTTATTTTCTACACTAACAGCAGTTCTGGATCTTTGTTAATGTTATTTACTATAAATCAACTACAACAAAACTTGCTTCAGTGATGAGTGTTGAGAGACACACTTAATTATTGCTATATTATAAGTCTTTAGAGTCCTAATAAGACTATGTCCTTTTATAAAAATCACCAATGTAGTATCTTCGGGAGGGTCTATAACTTAAGATTCTTAGCTGTCTAAATGGTGCAAGGTATGATGTCTATTGTGCAACAGGAAGTGTTCTCCTTCCACCATGTGGGTTACAAGGAATAAAATTAGGTCTTCATGTTTGGCAACAAGAAACCACATTAGAAGAACCATATATGGAATATTTCCTTATGATTCACTGAGAGAAATGTAATTTGCATCTAACTCTAGGTTTGGAAAGAATTGCTGGAGAGTAATTGCTGAAGACTATATCTCACCAAAATATCTAGGAAAATACTTTACAAGAAAAAAGTAAAGTGTTTGACTTTCTTGCTGAAAAAAAAATTGTATTAACTGTACTTAAAAAAAATAGTTTTATCAGTGTCACAGGTTCCTTCTGGTCTGAGCTGGTGCCCTGAGCAGATCTTAGGCTTAGCTCTGCACCCAGTCCCACAACAAGCAGAAAATCTCGACTCCCAGGAGCTTTAACAAGCCCTGGATCAGAGGACCATAGGTGAGGAGGTCACAACATCTGCCCCAACACGGGGAGTAACTGAGTCCTGCTGGGTCCAGGGACACAGGAACACCCCCCCACACACACACACACACCTGCTTAGCCAGTGGCACGGTTTCCCCTTGGGACTGAGCCAGTCCCCTGTGTAGACCTTGGGCACTAGCTCCGCACCCAGTCCTACAACACAGAAGAAACTCCACTCCCAGGTGCTCTAACATGTCCAGGATCATAGGTGATGAGGCTACATCTGCCCCAACAGCAGGAATAACTTGGGCCTGCGGGATCCAGGGCTGCCGGAACCCTTGCCTAACCTGTGGCACGGGTTCCTTCCAGTCTGAGCCAGTGCCTTGAGCAGAACTTAGGTGCTAGGTCAGCCACCAGTCCCACAATACCCAGAAGAAACTCGACTCCCAGGTGCTCTAACATGCCCAGTATTATAGCATCACAGGTGATCTAACATGACCAGGATCACAGGATCTCAGGAGCTTGGTCACAATAAGATTTCAGCTTCCAAAGAAGCAGCTTGACTCCCAGGAGTTCTGACACACCCGGGATCTCAGAATCACTGGATCACCGAATTACAGGATCACAGAGACAGCTGGATTCTGAGGAGTTCTGACACAACCAGGATCACAAGATGGACAGGGTCCAGTCAGAGGTGGTGAGGACAAATAGCACTAGAGATAACTAGATGGCAAGAGGTAAGCTTAAGAACACAAACAACAGAAACCATGGTTACTTGGCATCATCAGAACCCAGTCCTCCCACCATAGCAAGTCCTGGATACCCCATCAAAGCAGAAAGGCAAGATTTGGATTTAAAATCAGTTCTCATGATAATGGTAGAGGACTTTAAGAATGGCATAAATAACTCCCTTAAAGAAATACAAGAGACAGAAGAGAGAATTTCAGTCATAGAAGATACCATAGAAAAATTAATGCAACAATCACAGAAAAGGCAAAATTCAAAAAATCTCCTAACTCAAAACATCCAGTAAATCCAAGACATAATGAGAAGATGAAACCTAAGGATAATAGGTATCAAAGAAAGCAAAGATTCCCAAATTAATGAGCCAGTAAATATCTTCAACAATACTATAAAATAAAACTTTCCTAATCTAAAGAAAGAGATGCCCATGAACATGTAAGAAGCTTACAGAACACCAAATAGACTATACCAGAAAAGAAATTCTTCCCATCACATATCATCAAAACACCAAATGCACAAAACAAAGGAATAATTATAAAGTATTAAGGGAAGGAGGTCAAGTAACATATAATGGCAGACCTATCAAAATTACACCAGACTTCTCATGAGAGACTATAAAGGCTTGAAGTTCTTAGGCAGATGTCATGCAGACCTTAAGAGAATACAAATTCCAGCCCAGGCTTATATACCCATCAAAACTCTCAATTACCATAGAAGGAGAAACCAAGATATTCCATGACAGAACCAAATTTACACAATATCTTTCCACAAATACAGTCCTACAAAGGATAATATGTGGAAAACTCTAAAATATGGAAGGAAACTACACCCTAAGAAAAGCAAGAAAGTAATCTTTTGACAAACCCAAAAGAAGATAGCCACACAAATAAAAATAACATCAAAAATAACAGTAAGGAACAATCACTTTTACTTAATATCTCTTAATATCCCCAATAAAAAAGATGTAAACTAACAGTGTTTGTAAATAGGATGCAGCATTTTGCTGTATACAGGAAATGCACCTCAATGACAAAAACAAACACTACCTCAGAATAAAAGGCTAGAAAACAATTTTCCAAGCAAATGGTGCCAAGAAACAAGCTGGAGTATCCATTCTAATATCAAATAAAATAGAATTTCAAACAAAAGTTATCAAAAAAAGATAAGGAAGGACACTTCATACTCTTCAAAGGAAAAATCTCCCAAATGAACTCTCAGTTCTGAACATCTGTGCTCCAATTGCAAGGGCACCCACATTTATAGCAGAAACTTTACTAAAGCTGAAAGCACACATTGCACCTCACACAATAATAGTGGGAGACTTCAACACCCACTATTATCAATGGACTGATCTTGGATACACAAACTAAACAGAGGCACAGTGAAACTAACAGAGTTTATGAAGCAATTGGATTTAACAGATATCTATAGACCATTTTATCCTAAAACAAAAGAATACACCATCCTCTCAGCACCTCATGGTACCTTCTCCAAAAATGACCATATAATTGGTCACAAAACAACTGTCAACCGATACAAGAAGATTAAAACAATCCCATGCATCCTATTACATCACCACAGACTAAGGCTGGTCTTTAATAACAACAAAAACAATGGAAAGCCCACATATACATGGAAGGTGAATAACACTTTACTCACTGATAACTTGGTCAAGAAAGAAATAAAGAAATAAGTAACTTTTTAGAATTTAATGAAAATGAATGCATAACATATCAAAACTTATAGAACACAATGAAAGCAGTGCTAAGAGGAAAACTCGTAGCTCTAAATGCTTGGAATAAGAAACTGGAGAGAGCATATAATAGGAGCATGACAGCATAACTGAATGCTCTAGAACAAATCAAAGCAAATATAACCAACGGGACTAGGCAACAGGAAATAATCAAACTCAGGGCAGAAATCAACCAAGTAGAAACAACAACAACAACAAAAAAAAAAACAACTATACAAAGAATCAACAAAATCAGGTTCTGGTTTGTTGAGAAAATCAAGAAGATAGATAAATTATGGTCCTTCCAACTAAACACTGTTACCTGTGGAGAGATCTCTCTGAGCCATATCTAATTCTTTATGAGGGAAAAAGTAGTTGGTATTTCAAAATGAGTGTGAAGACAATTTCTTGATAATTAAGATATACCTGTAATACATTTATGATAGTGGGAAAGCTTCTTTCTTTGTACTCAGTGTAATTAAATTTTCTTGATTATAGCTTTGGAAAAATAGCATTTTGCATCCTTAATATGTAAAGTGTATATAGCGAGAATGGAATAATAAAAGGTAACGACCCCTTAAAACATCCTGTTAAGTGAGCAAAGTATCAATAGAATACAATCAGCTGTACATAGAACAGGGTCTGCTGGAAGATTTTGCTCCCATTCACTCAGAGGCTGCACATTTTACCATTATTACCATTGTAAATAACTTTATTTCTGACTTTATTCAGAAATCCTTAACACATACACATTTTTACAAAAATAAAAAATTCGTCCCCTCCTGTGACTTTCTCTCTGGTGTACTGGGAATATTCAGATAGGGCATATCACAGTGTTTTCTATGTGAGGTTTTGAAGATGTTCCTGTGAACTAACTAAACAGAATGATTTTCTGATCCTCACTTGCATCCAGACAAATGCCATCTTACTGTACTTTGGTTTTGTTTTGTGTCAGTTATTCCACAGTTAAATTTTTAGCCAGTATCAAGCATTAAACATCTATCATAAAAAGGGTCAGCCATCCTTAGAAATTGTATGACTAAAAAGTATACTATTGCAACATACTTCTTAATCAATGTGGGATTTTAAGATTTAATTCATAAGTTGATTAAACTCTCCTGATATTTTTCAGATTTCCTCATATTTTTGATGGTTTCTAAGTGAGTCTGTCACAGACTCAATGCATAAAAACAACCTGTGCTATAAAAAAAAGTGTTCTTTCAAGGATATGTAGATTTATATGAAGGAATCTAACTTTTTAAAGGTTTTTATATTTTTCTTAATTTTTATATGCTCTATTTTCTTTTGTATTGAAAATAGATGATTTTGTTGCATAATATATCCTTATTAACATAGTAATGAATAAAATATAAATTTAAAATGAGAGAAAACTATGGAAATTTCCTCTTGATATTTTGAGCTGCACAGTATGCTATTTTGTACACACCCTATTTCAGTGGCCCATTTCCCCTTTTTCACATATTTTCAGATCTATCAAAGAAGGAAAAACTGAATAGTCCTTGACACATATACATACTTATAATGAGAATTCTTTCAGGTAAGTTAGTATATCCAGTTATGTTTGAAATACCTGTGTTTATCATCTTTGTAACTATGTCCAGGAAGCTCAGACTTGTTGGATTGCTTACTTCTGATTCAGGTTTTCAAAATCCATACAGAAAACTTTTGATTTAAAAAAATAATAAGAAAGCATTCTATATATCTCATATTACTTTACCAAAAGTGGTTCAAGGTAATGTATAAGATGATTGCACAGATACTCTTGCTTACATGGTGTTTGATTTCTTCAAATCAATACAGTATGAGTGTAAGACAATTTTGATGTGTAAGACTAAACTTATTCATAGATCTGACCAATATTAATTGTGATAACAACTCCAAATATTCCATTTTTACCTGTTAAGATTTTATAGATCTACATAAGAAACTAGAGTATTATGAATTTTTAGAATTTTTTGTAAGCATATGTACTATTATTGGCACACATCTTACATGTTACCAAAAGTATCAAATTGTTAAATATCACAATGTGGTAGTAAGCTTATCAGAAATACAAACAATAAGAAAAATAACTTTTATCAATGTGTGTATAAATCCAACCATATATAATATAAATACTTTATTTTTCACGTATATTATATATTCATATATATTAATCTAGACATACACTCCTGTATAGCAGCAAGCTCATGTCCTAAGAGTAATAAAGTTTGAGGTTGGATGAGTATTTGGCTACATATTATGGGTAGCAGGAGGTTTTCGAGATTAACTAATGTCTAATATTGAAATTAAGTGATTTCTCTCATTATAGTTAGGAAAAGCAAGTACTGTTGGCCAAGATTTATTTTAATCATGATTGAAGCTTTCATTGTTTGAGGAACCAGTTTCATATCTGTGTCATTCCAGCCACATGTTTGTATCTGTATGATTTGTATAATAAGAGTATGTCTACATCTATTAGATAGATTTTTCAAAAATAATTGAAAATGTTTCAAGATATTTGATTTAAGCTGCTTTGAATAATATATTTGAAATCTATTTACTGTACAAGGGTCTCTACCCCAAACAGGTTTTTCCATAACCTGAATGGAGAACCAAAGTTTCACAATGGTAACTGAATTCATCCTGGTGGGCATCACTGACCACCCTGAGCTGCAGGCCCCATTGTTTGGACTGTTCCTCATCATCTATCTATTCTCATTGGTTGGCAACTTGGGCATTATCATCCTTACCACAGTGGAATCACAGCTACAGACACCCATGTACATTTTTTCTCAGACACTTCACTACTACTGACGTTGGTTATTCAGCAACTGTGGGACCAAAAATATTAAGAAGTTTCTTGTAGATAAAAATACAATATCATTGTATTTTTGTGCTGTCCAGTTTGATTTCTTTAGTATGTTCATTGTTAGTGAATTTTTTATTCTTTCTGCAATGTCTTATGACCGTTATGTTGCCATCTGTAAACCACTCCTTTATAATTTCATTATGTCACAAGGAGTTTGTTGGTTCCTGGTGACAATCCCTTACATTTACAGTATATTTGTTGCTCTCATAGCCACCATAAATATTTTTTTCATCCTTCTGTGGCAAAAATATTTTCCTAGAAATTGCATCTTGTTTCACATTACCTTATTTCACAACAAATAGATTTAATTGCTTTATGTGTTTCAGTCAAAAAAGAGCAAACAAAAATCATTCTTGGAAGAAGAGGCAGATTGTGAACAATATAGTTGAAGAAATAAAGTAGTACAGAAGACTTATTTTAAAGTCTACAAACCTAAAGAGGGTAGCAATGCTTTTTCTGTATATTAATGAAGAGGACAAATATCTCTTGTGATTTTTAATTAGTTTTATGAATTGAACTTTCCAATAAATACTGTCCTGTTCATATATATATATATATATATATATTTATTTTTATGAAAATTTATTGTTAATATTTTAGCATTCATACAAATTTTACATAAATGCATATTTCAATAAAATGTAGCTTAAAAAAATGTTGGTCACCATATCTGAAAATTAAGTCTATCACTTTTATATTAAGGCCCCAGCAATATCAGAGTACATGAATGCCTTCAGTCCACAGGGAAACTTTTATGTTGCTTTTGTTTCTTGTTTTGTTTTGTTTTCTTTGTTTGCCTTTTTAATTTTTTTCCCTATTGGTTATTTTATTTGTTTATATTTCACATTTTTTTGTCCCGTTCCCAGTTTCTTCTCCAAAAATTCCCTATGCCACCCCTGACTCCACCTGCTTCTTTGGGGGTCTGCCTCTACCTACCCACCAAATCCTTCCTCACCACCCTAGCATTCTGCTATGCTGTAGCATCTAGCCTTCACAGGACCCAAGGCTTCCCCTCCCACTGATTCCATATAAGGACATCCTTTGATACATGTGCAGCTGGAGCCATGGGTCCCTCCATATGTATTCTTTGGTTGGTGGTTTATTCCCTGGGAGCTCTTGGGTGTCTAGTTGGTTGATATTGTTGCTCTTCGTATGGGCTTACAAGCCCCTGCAGCTTCTTCAGTTATGTCCTGAATTCATATTTCTTTTCTTTCACATTACTTCCGATGAGATTCAAATAGCAATAATTAATAATTTATGCTATACATTTAGTAGTTATAGTTCAAATTTCAGTGTATCATTTAACATCATGTACACCAAAGCATACATATATGTGGTTTTTTTGTAAATGTGTGTGTGTGTGTGTGTGTGTGTGTGTGTGTGAGAGAGAGAGAGAGAGAGAGAGAGAGAGAGAGAGACAGAGACAGACAGAGACAGAGACAGAGACAGAGAGTGGGGGGAGAGTTTTGGTTGGATGTTTACAGTTTTTCTATGGCTGCCTCTACTACTTTAATATTCTCTTGTTTATTGATCAACATTAATTCCTTTCTTGCCATTCCATGTTACTGAATGATGTAATGTTTTCTTTCTAAATGGAGCATATATTTCTTGTAAGTTATATAATAAGTTTTCATTATTGAATTATTTAATACAACAATCTTATAATTAATTGGGAAGTACAGGCTGAAGAATAGTTGTTCCAAGGTTAGCCTAACCCCCATAGTTATTCTGAGATCAATCTGTGCTAGATAGGATGAGTTGAAAAATGAAACAAATCCCAGAAATATTAATCAAAGAGTAGCTTTAACTTATGCTTGACAATAATTTTGTGGGATTTAAATAGTGCTAAAACATGTTTATATGAATGAATAGCAGCAGAAGATGCTTTATTCCAGAAGTATTGTTGTTTTTTATTTGTTTGTTTGTTTATATTTTTTCACATTTCTTAGCACATTTTCATTTTGTGACTTTCAAACCAGAAGATAAATGCAGAATCTCTCTGGGGTATTTCCTGCAGTGATTATCACTGAAGGATAAGTGCATTCATAGCATATTCAGACTTATATGTTAAATTTTTTGAGTCAGTGAATTATAGAATATCTGAAGTATGTTAGTTATGGAGCTGAAATTCAAAATTTGAAGATTAATTGCTCTATTCTTGGTTAGATATTTTATTTAATAAAATATTGATTATTTACTGTCTTGTAAAAGTCACAAGTATTTTCAGTTTCTGATTTGCTCATATTAATGTCTAGCAACAAAAATCAAAGTTTTATTGAAAGTAATAAAGAACCAACCTCAGAATTTACAATGTTGAGTTTAAAAGCACTTCTAAAAGAGTTTTTAAATTTTCTGGTTAATTAATATATTTCAAAATAAGGATACTCAGGAATGCATAAAAAATAGATAAATGCTTTTAAATATGTTGAATTAAAGAAGTTATATACTAAGTTTTGATACAAAGGCAATAAATGAATAAACCTTTAGAATTTGAAAATAAAAGTGCATGGGTAGTCCCTCAGAGCACAAGTCCCTGAGGAATAATAACTCTCCTATACTCAGCAATCTTTAATTAACCTCAATAGCTTCTCAGCTAGGGTTGGGACTTGATTATCACATCCTCTTCTGTGCTTAAATTGTTGTATTTCTTGGTCTCACTTAGTTTTTATGCATGTAATCAAGGTCATTTTCAGTTCACATGCACATCAGCCCTGTGTATCTCAAAAATACAGGTTTATTGTTATCATCCATTTGCTCCTGATGTTTACTCTCTCCTTATAATCATATCTCTTCTGGGATGATACTTTGAACAAAGTAGTGTGATAAATGTGTCACATTCAGAGCTGAGTGTTTTTGATGTTTTTTGAAACACCCTCAACATTTATGGGGGTAAGATGGTGTTTTGTTTTGTTTTCTTTTTTTCTGTGAGGAGTATTGAAAGACTCACTTATCTATGTGTATAAGTCTTTGAAGTCTCATAAATAATTTGTCCTTTTATCAAAATCATTATAGTTATAACCCAGGTGTCCTCAAGAACACCTCATTAAATGATGGAGGTAGGTATAATTGAGGTTTTGCAGGAGTTGGGTTTTTCACCCTGCCTATATCTGCCTGAGTGCTGCAGTCTGCAAGTGTCCCAGGAGGTCCACAGAAACCAGGGACACAGGAGATCTGCTCTAACCAAATACACAGTAAGCCCAAACTAACCAGAGACAACATAGCTTGCATCCAAGGAGACCAGCTCTATCTCAAGTCACAAAGGTCTACCTGCCTCCAAGCAGGTCATTTCCAGTCAGTGACACCCAGGCCAGTTAACACAAAAGACAAACTGATGGCCAGAGGCAAGCACATGTTCATAAGCAATGGAAACGTATGCTAGGGGGCAACATCAGAACTTATTTCTCCCACCAGTGAAAGCTCTGGTAACCCAAACACACAGGGCAAACAAGATAATGACCTAAAATTCCATCTCTTGAAATTGCTAGAAGCATTTATGGAGGATATAAATAACTCCTTAAAGAAATATAGGAAAACAGGAGCAAAAGTAGAACAACCTATAGATGAAAAATAAACAAATCCCTTAAAGAAATACAAGGAAATAAAATCCAGCAGGTATAAGAATTGAACAAAATGGTATAAGAACTAAAAATAGAAATAGAAATAATAAAACAAAAACAAACAAACAAAAAACAAAGACAGACAATCCTATAGGTGGACAACATATGAAAGAGATCAGGAGCTATAGATGCAAGCATCACCAACAAACTACAAAAAATAGAAAAAGGAAACTCAAGCTTAGAAAATACTATTGAAAATATTGAGACATCAGTCAAAGAAAACATAAAAAGTAAAAATCTCCTAACCCAAAATATCCAGGAAATTCAAGACAAAATGAAAAGAACAAAGCTAACAAAAATAAGAGTAGAAGAGGGTCAAGATTCCAAGCTCAAAGGGCCAGAAAATATCTTCAACAAAATCATAGAAGAAAACATTCCTAATATAAGAAAGAGATGGACATAAATGTATAAGAAACCTTTAGAACATGACAAAGATTGGACCAGAAAAGAAAATCTTCTTGTCTCATAGTAATCAAAGCAATAAATGCACAGAAAAAGAAAGAATACTAAAATTTGTAAGGGAAAAAGGCCAAGTAACATACAAGGGAAGACCTAACAGTATTATAACTGACTTCTCAACAGAGTTGAAAATTCAGAAAATCTTGGACAGATGTCATCCAAACCCTGAGAGAACACAAATCCCTGCACAGGGTACTATACCAGCAAAACTCTCAATCATCACAGATGGAGAAACCAAGAGGTTTCATGATAAAACCAAGTTTAAACAATTTTTTTCTACTCTTCCAGCCCTTCAGAGGATACTGCAACAAGGAGGGTAACTAACCCCAAAGAAATATAGTTCACAAAAAAAAAAAAAAAAAAGAGAGAGAGAATCATACATACATAATACCACATTCAACAACACAAATAACAGGTTATAACAATTATCTGTTTTTAATATCTTTCAATATCAATGGATTCAATTCCTTAAAAAACAAACAAATAAACAAACAAACAAAACATGCTAACAGACTGGATATGTCACACAATCCAGCAGCACTTTAGTGCATACAAGAAACACACATACTGATAAAGACAAATACAACCTCAGAGAAAACAGTTGGAAAAAACTTTTCCAAGCAAAAGGTTCCAAGAAACCAGCTGTAGTTGTCATTCTAATATCAGATAAAATAGACTTTTAACCAAAAGTTATCAAACTTGATGGGGAAAAACACTTCATATTCATCAAAGCAAAAGTCCCCCAAAAGGAAGTCTCAATCCTGCACATTCATGCCCTCAGTGCCAGGGAACCCACATTAATATAAGAAACATTACCAAAGCACACAATACACATTGAACATCACACAATAATAATGTAAGTTTTCAACACCTCACTCTCAAAAATGGACAGAAATAGAAACAGAAACTAAACAGTGACACAGTAAAACTAACAGACATTAAGAACCAAATGGATTTAACAGATATCTACAGAACATTTCAACCCAGAACAAGAGAATATATCTTCTTTTCATTACATCCTAGAACCTTCTCCAAAACTGACAACATAATTGAATATAAAACAAGGCTCAACTGATACAAGATGATTGGAATAATCCCAAGCATTCTATCAGATCATGATGGACTAAGGCAATAAAAAGAAAAACAATGGAAAGCCCATATACTCATGGAAACTGAACAACTCTCAGCTCAATGATAACTTGGTCAGGGAAGAAATAAAGAACAAAATTAAAGACTTTATAGAATTCAATGAAAATGAAAACACATCATTCAGAAACTTATGGGACACAATGAAAGTGGGTTAAGTTGAAAATTCATAGCACTAAGTGCCTTCATAAAGAAATTGAAGAGATCCCATATAAGAACCTTGAAAGAATCAAACACACCCAATAGGAGTAAACAGCAGGAAATAAATGAAGTCAGGTATGGAATCAACCAGTTAGAAACAAACAGAAGGATGCAAAGAGACAAGAAGAGCTGATGCTTTGAGAAAATCAACAAGATAGATAAACTGTTAGGTAAACTAACTAAAGGGCATGGAAGCAGTATCAAAATTAACAAAATCAGAAATGAACATATAGACATAGCAACAGATCCTGAGGATATTCAAAAATTATCAGAACCTACTACAAAAGACTATGGACTAAAAAGTGGAAAATCTAGATGAAATAGATGATTTTACATAGATAACCTAAATGAAAATTAAATCAATATCAGGTAAACTATGTAACCAATCACATAAGCCCTAAGGAAATAAATGAGGAAATAAATACCACCCAAAACCTCCCAACTAAAATAAAGCTAGGGCCAGAAGGTTTTAGTGTAGAACTCTACCAGACCATCAAAGAAGAGCTAATAATAATACTCCTCAAATTATTCCACATAATAGAAACAGAACAAATACTGCCAAACTCATTCTGTGAACCCACAGTTCCCCTGGTACCTATACCACACAAAAACCCAACAAAGAAAGAGAACTTCACACCAATCTTACTTCATCACATCCATGCAAAAATACTCAACAAAAATTCTGACAAACTGAATCCAAGAACACAACAAAAGCATCTTTCACTATGCTCAAGTAGGCTTCATCCCAGGGATTCAGGGATTTTTCAGTATTCAAAAATCTGTCAATGTAATACCCTCTATGAATACACTCAAGGGGAAAAAAAAACAAAAAACATGGCCATCTCATTAGATGCTGAAAAAGCTGTTGACAAATACAACACCCCTTCATGGTAAAAGTACTGTAGAGGTTAGGAATTCATAGCATACACCTAATGACAATAAAAGCAATATATAGCAAACCATCAGCCAACTTTATGTAAATGGAGAGAAACTAGAAGAAATACAGTAAAATCTAGAACACTACAAGTTTGTCCACTCTCTCCCTATCTGTTCAATATAGTACTTGCAATTCTAGCTCATTTTAAAAATGTTATCTTATGAATATCTTACCTGGTTATCACAAGAGAATTTTGACATTTCATCATATGAGCCTAATTTAACAATTCTTCTTCCCTTAATGCTTTTAATTTCCTCATATTTTCCTAGATCAGTTCGTAGCTTTAATACTTATGTAAGTATTGTGTGAATGTGTATGAATCATTATAAAATTCCCTGTGAATAAAAGATTAAATTATATGGAGAAAAATCATATCAGAATGTTATTATTTTAAAAATAAACACAGAATTATTATCCTAAGAACAATGTTAATCCTGCTGATTCATGAGCATGAGAGATCCTTCCATCTTCTGAGGTCTTCCTCGATTTCTTTCTTCAGAGACTTGAAGTTTTTGTCATACATATATTTCACTTGCTTGGTTAGAGTTACACCAAGATATTTTATATTATTTGTGACTGTTATGAAGGATGATGTCCTTTACCTAATTTCTTTCTCAGCCAGTCTATTCATTGAGTAGAGGAAGGCTACTGATTCTTTTGAGTTAATTTTGTACCCAGCCACTTTGCTGAAGTTGTTTATCAGGTGTGGGAATACTCTGGTAAAATTTGTAAGGTCTCTTATGTATACTATCATATCATCTGTAAGTAATGATATCTTTACTTCTTCTTTTCCAATTTGTATCCCTTTGACCTGATTTTGTTGTCTAATTACACTGGTTAGAACTTTGAGTACTAAAAATCGACATCTTATCAAAAGCAATTTACAGATTCAAAGCAATCCTTATCAAAATTCCAAGTCAATTCTTCACAGAGATAGAAAGAGCAATTCTCAAATTCATCTGGAATAACAAAAAAATAACCAAGATAATGAAAACTAGTCTCAGCAATAAAATAACTTAAAATAACCATTATCCCTAATCTTAAACTGTACTATAGAGCAGTAGTGATAAAAACTGCACTTTATTGTTACAGTGACAGACAGAATTTAAATCCCAGAAATAAACCCACACAACTATGGTCATATGGTCTTTGAAAAATTAGTTAAAGCCATCCAGTAGAAAAAAGACAGCATTTTTCAATTTGTTATTGGTTACTTTATATATTTACATTTCGAATGTTACCCCCCTTCTCAGTTTCCCCTCCACAAGAACCCTATCCCCTCATTCCTTCACCTGGCCCTATGAGGGTACTTCCCTAACCACCCACCAACTCGTGCTTCAGTGCACTAGCGTTCATTCCCCTATCTTAGGTCATCAAGCCTTCACAGGACCAAGGAATTCCCCTCCCAGTGATGCCAGATAAGGAAATCCTCTGCTACATGTACAGCTGGAGCCATGGGTAGCCCCTGTGTACTCATTGGTTGGTGGTTTAGTCCCTGGGAGCTTTGGGGGGTCTGGTTGGTTGATACTGTTGTCCTTCCTGTGGGGTTGCAAACCCCTAAAGCTCCTACAGTGTTTGCCCTCACTTCTCCATTGGGGTTGCTATGTTCAGTTCAATGTTTGGCTGTGTACATCCACATCTATATAGGTCCAGCTCTGGCAGAATCTCTCAGGGGACAGCTATACCAGGTTCCTATCAGTAAGCAGTTCTTGGCATCAGCAATAGTTTCAGAGTTTGGTGTCTGAAGATTGGTTATATCCCTAGGTGTGGCAGTCTTTGAATGGATTTTCCTTCACTGTCTGCTCCATTTTTATCCCTATATTTCCTTCAAATGTGCTGGTTCAACTGGCAGTTGGCAGGAAGAAGAGTGCAAATTGATCCAGTCTTATCCCTTTGAACAAAGCACAAGTCCCAGTGGATAAAGGACCTCTAATAAAACCTCTGAATCTAATAGAAGAGAGTAAAAAGAGCCTTCTACACACAAGCACAGGGAAAAATTTCCTGAACAGAACACCACTGGCTCAGAATATAAGATCAAGAATTGACAAAAGGGACCTCATAAGTTGAAAATCATTTCATACCAATCAAAATTGCTAAGATAAAATATCCATGTCAGCTGGGCAGTGGTGGTGCACACCTTTAATCCCAGCATTTGGCAGGCAGAGGCAGGTGGATTTCTGAGTTCCAGGCCAGACTGGTCTACAGAGTGAGTTCCAGGACAACCAGGGCTACACAGAGAAACCCTCTCTTGAAAAAAAAAATTCATGTCATAACAGGAGCTAGTGAGGATGTGAAGAAAGAAGAACACTCCTCCATTGCTGGTGGGATTGCAAGCTGGTACAACTATTTCTGAAAACAATCTAGTATTTTCTAAGAAAATTGCAAATAGTTCTACCTGAAGACCCAGCTATATTACTACTGGCCATATAATCAAAAGATGCTTCAACATATAAGAGGGACACATGCTCTACTATGCTTATAGCAGCCTTATTTATAATATCAGTAGGTGGAAACAACCTAGATGTCCCTCAAAGGGAGACTGGATACAGAAAAAGTGATATATTTCCACAATGGAGTATTCTTCAGCTATTAAAAACAATGACTTAATGAAATTCTTAGGAAAATGGATGGAACTAGAAAATATCATCCTGAATCAGGTAACCCAGTCACAAACAAACAAACAAAAACAAAACAAAAACAAAACAAAACAAAAAAACCAAACATTTGGTATGCACTCACTGATAAGTGGATTTTAGCCCCAAATCTCTAAGTATCCAAGAGAGAATTCACAGACCTCATGAATATCAAGAAGAAGGAAGACCAAAGTGTGAATGCCTCAGTACTTCTTAGAAGGGGAAACAATAATAATCATGGGAGGAAATATGGAGACAAAGTATGGAGCAGAGACTGAAGGAAAGTCGATCCAGAGACTGCCACACTTGGGAATCCATCCCATATACAGACACCAAACCCAGAAACTATTATGAATGCCAAGAATTGCTTGCTGACAGGAGCCTGATATAGCTGTCTCCTGAGAGGCTCTGGCAGAGTCTGACAAATACAGAGGTGGATGCTAGCAGCCAACCATTAAACTGAGCATGGGGTCTCCAATGGAGGAGTTAGAGAAAGGACTGAAGGAGCTGAATGGGTTTACAACCCCATAGAAAGAACAACAATATCAACCAAACAGAACACCCAGAGCTCCCAGGGACTAAACCAGTAACCATGGAGTACACATGGAGCAATACATGGCTCCTGCTGCATATGTAGTGTGGATTGGCCTTGTGGAACATCAATGGGAGGAGAGTCCCTGGGTCCTGTGAAGACTTGATGCCCCAATGTAGGGGAATGCCAGGGTAGGGAGTTGGGAGGGGTTGGGTAGATTTTGGAGCACCCTCACTGAAGCAGGAGGCGAAGATAGGATAAGGGGTTTCCAGAGTAGAAACTGAATAAGAGGATAACATTTGAAATGTAAATAAATAAAATATCCAAGAAAAAAATTTAAAAATGTTCAAAACCCTTAAGCATCAGGAAAATGCAAATCAAAACAACTTGAAGGTTCCATCTTATACCAGTCAGAATGGCTAAGATAAAAATCACAAGTGATAGTACATTTTGACAAGGATATGGTAGAAGAGGAACACTCCTTCATTGCATATGGAAGTACAAACTTGTTCAACCACTTTGAAAATCAATTCAATGATTTCTCAGAACACAGAATATTTCTACATGAAGAGCCAGCTATATCACTTATGGACATATATCCAAAAGATGGTTGAGTATCCCACAAAGACACTTGCTCAATTATTTTCATAGGGACTGTATTTGTAATTGCCAGGAACTAGAAATAACATTAATTTTCTCCACTGATGAATAGATAAAAAAAAATGTGGTGTATCTTCACAATGGAATACTCTTCAACCGATAAAAACAAAAACATCAGGAATTTTGCAGGCAAATGTATTGAACTTGAGAATATCATCCGGAGTGAGGTAACCCAGTCCCAAAAGGACATATACAGTATTTACTCACTCATAAGTGGATATTAACAATAAAATACAGGATACACATGCCACACTCCACAGACCCAAAGAGGCTAACTCAGAAGAAAGGCCTAAGCAAGGGTGCTTGAATCTCACTTTAAAAGTGCAATAAAATTGTCATAGAAAACAGATGGAATGAGGAAACTTGGTGGGAGAAGGGATGGGGAACAATTGGGGGTGTCTACAGAGTCAGATGTGGGAAGGGACAGGAGAGCTGCCCAGATGGCCATGAAAATTAATGGAAATCTACAACTGACATGGATGAGGAGATGGGGGCATCTCCAGGACACGACTGAGGTTTGGAATAAGAGAGGCACCCAAGATTCAATGAGGATGACCAGAGTTGTGACTCACAGCATTGAAGATAAGAAATCTATGATACCATCTCCTGTAGCTGTAGGAAACCTAGTAGACATCAGGAACAGCAACCAACACACAAAACTTTGAAACCAAAATTTATCCTGTATACAAGAAATGGAGGGACAGGGAATGGAACAGAGACTATGGAATGGCCAAGCAATAACCAGTTCAACTTGAAACCCATCCTGCAGGCAAGCACCAATATCTGACTCTATTAATGATATTCTGTTATGCTAGCAGGAGTATAGCATGGCTGTCCTGTGAGTTGCTTCACCCATCAGCTGAATCAAAGGATACAGACATTCACAGCTAAAGAGTGGATGGAACTTGGGGACTCTTATAGAAGTTTTAGGGAAAGAATTATGGCCCCAAAGGATAAAGGACCACAACAGAAAGACCAAATGAGTCAATTAACCTAGACCCTTGTTTCTCTCAGAGACTGGACCACCAACCAAAGTGCATACATGTGCTGGACCTTGGCATATATGTATCAGATATACAGCTTGGCCTTCATATGGGTCTGAAACAACAACTGGAACAGTGGCTATCTCAAAAGCTCTTTGGGATATGTTCTTCTAGCTGGACTGCCTCAGTAGGAGAGAATGTACTTAGACCAAGAGAGATTGGATGTGCCAAGGTGGGAGAATACCCAGCGGGTAGCCTCCATCCTCTCGTAGGATGCCTTAGGATTTTACTGCTCTTAACAGACACGATGACCAAGGAAACTTATAAGGACATTTAATTGGTCTTGGCATACAGGTTCAGAGGTACAGTCTGTTATCATCAAGTCAGGAACATGGCAGCATCCAGACAGGCATGGTACAGGAGGAGTTGAAAGGTCTACATCTGAAGGCTGCTAGCAGAATAGTGGCTCCCAGGCAGCTCAGACAAGGGTATTAAAGTCCACACCCACAAGGCCACACCTCCCAACAGGTCGACTCCCTGAGCCAAGCATATACAAACCATCACAGAGAAGCAGGGGATTGTGGAGGGTAGAAGGATAGCCAAAGGGGTTACCAAGAGGAGGGGCTGTGAATGGTATGTAAAGTGAATCAGTAAAAATAAAATAATAAAAAAGTCACACTGGGAATTATAACTGCGGTTTCCTAAAGGTAACAGTGTAACATACAGGAATTTATTTACATCAGGAATGTTTTCAAAGATGGTCACATTTCACCATGTTCCAGAAACCTCTAACTGCCCATTTCCAATAGCAATTCTGTACTTTCTCATTCTCTGTTGTGCACAAGCTGCCATCCTACCACTAAAACCTTTTCTTCATGTTAGTTTTAAAATTTGTAACTAAGCAAAAGAGGTCAACTTTAATGAGCATCTTCAAAAATGTTACTATCTCGTTATAATATATCATAGAATTATTCCTTTCATATCCATTTATCTTTCAAAAAGCAATGCTGGCGTTCTATCTGCTAATCAGAGCTTTAGATGAATTTTTCAAAAGTAAAGGTTTTTATTCATCTTGTTAAAAATACTATGTATGAATAATTTAATATGAGTTTTATTTTAATATAATATAAATTTATATACAATGTTCTGATATTTTAATGACAGAATTTTAAATGCAAGGATTCCATTTTTCCATGTATATTTCTAGTTTTCATTTATTTTTTGCTCCAGGACCTCTGAAAACAATAAAATGTATTTTATCAATATGTATGTTATTAATATAAATCATTCTATAGCAAAATAACTTGTCCATGTTACCAGAGGTGTAGCATCATTTTGGTAGATTTTTATCCAAATTTATGGTTATGACAAAGTTTTTCTGTATTTAGTATTAAGATCTGAAAATAATGTTTAGAACATACAAAGAATCTTCCATTATTAATTAAAGATAGCATATATGAATATGATGTCTTCTTTTTGTCATTGACTCTTAAAACTATAAATAAAATACAACTTTATCTGCCCTTACACTTAGAAAAATATGATCTTTATATTTTGTAATTTCTCCTTTAAGTTCCCATAATTGGAAATCAAAGCAGTAAAATGGAAAAAAAAGTTTCTTAAAGGCATTTCCCTAATGATAAAAACTAATAGAGTTTTTCCCCATATGAGTAGAATTTGGGACATAAACCATAAAAATCAACATTTAATTAAGCAGTGCAAATTAAATTTAAGTTTTTACAGAACACTGTAAATCTTTTTGAATTTACAGATTAATTGTTTAACAGGCAGATTTTCCCCCCAGTATCCTCACAATAAACTGTTTTATTTCTAGTCCCTTCTTATTTTGTAAATGCCACTGTTAAAAATATTAAATAAAACTGTAAATGTCTGCTCTTTTATACTTTTAATGTCTAAGATAATTGGTATAATGACATATATTACCTTTGACTTCAAAAGATTTCCTCAATGTGTCCTTTTTTAAATTTGAATAAATAGAAAAGAAAAAAAATGGTTGTGTATGTAATACATAGGAAGATTTTTAAATCATACCAAATTGCCCGTGTAATATCAACTTTTATAATTTTATCTGTACATTATTACTTACTACTCCCATATCTGAACTCTCCCCCCTTTATTCCCTTACCCTCTTCTCTCCCTCCCAGATCCCTCTCTCTGTATATTTCATGGAGATTATTTTCTTCCTCCATCTGAGTAGGATTATAGCATCCACGCTTTGGAGTGATCTTCTTTCTTCTTGGGTTTCATATGGTCTGTGAGTTGTATCATGGGTATTCTGAACCTCTTTTTGGCTAATATCCAATTATCAGTGAGAAAGTACCATGTGTGTACTTTGCTGACTGGGTTACCTCACTCAGGATATTTGGAGTTTTTAAAATGTCTATAGCTGCTATTGCAGAATAATTATTATATGCATTATTACATATTACTAAATATGCTGATTATATTTCACTATGCACTTATAAAAAGATGAATACACAATTTGAAAATAGAAATAAACATTCATATATATGTCATCAAATTTTGTGAAAATATTAAAGCTTTTTAATATACTTGTCAATAAATTATATCTCCACCTCTATTTTGCATTATCTTTCCTTTATTGTGTGTCATTATCTCTATGTTTCTATGGGATTGATAACCTTGAAAGCAGTAAAGAATCAACTAAAGTACCCATAAGTGTGCGGTTGAATTTCTGGGTATTCAGTCTATTCCACTTATCAACCTGCCTGTCTCTGTACCAATACCATGCAGTTTTTATCACTATTGCTTTGTAGTAAAGCTTGAGGTCAGGAATGGTGGTTCCCCCAGCCATTCTTTTATTGTTAAGTATTGTTTTCACTGTTCTGGGATTTTTGCCTTTCCAAATGAATTTGAGAATTATTTTTTCCATGTCTTTGAAGAATTGTGTTGGGATTTTGATGAGGATTGCATTGAATCTGTTGATGGCCTTTGGTAGGATGTTCATTTTTACTATGTAAATTCTCCCAATCCATGAGCATGGGAGAGCTCTCTATTTTCTGAGATCTTTGATTTTTTTTTTCAAGAGACTTGAAGTTGTTGTCATACAGATTTTTCACTTGTTTGGTTACTGTCCCAAGATATTTTATATTATTTATGGCTATTGTGAAAGGGGATGTTTCCACAATTTATTTCTCAACATGTTTATCATTTGTATAAAGGAAAGATTTACAATGTAAAAAAGAAAGAATCTTCAGCAACAAATGGTACTGGTCTACCCAACTGTTGATATGTAGAAAAATGAAAACAGATCCATATTTATCACCTTGCACAAAGCTCAAGTCCAAGTGGACCTCAAGATAAAACCTTACACACTGAATCTAATAAAAGGCAAAATGGAAAAGAACCTTGAACTCATTGTTATGGGGGAAATTTCCTAAACAAAACTGCAGTGGCTCATGCTCTAAGGTCATGAATTGATAAATGGGACCTCATGAAATTAGAAAGCTTATGTAAGGCAAAAAACATAGCCAATAATACAAATCAGCAACATACATATTGGGAAAAAATCTTCACTAACCTCACATCCTATAGAAGGCTAATATCCAAAATATATAAAGAACTCAAGAAGCTGCCACCAAAAGAAACCACAAACAACCCAGTTAAAAAATGGGGTAGAGAACTAAACTGAGAGTTCATAACAGAAGAATTTGGAATGGCTGAGAAACACATAAATAAATGATCAAAGTCCTTAGTTATCAGAGAAATGCAAATCAAAACAACCCTGAGTTTCCACCTTACAACAATCAGAATGGCTAACATCAAAACTTCAGACGACAAAACATGTTGGCCAGGATGTGGAGAAAGAGGAACACTCCTTCATTGTTGGTAGGATTGCAAACTGATACAACCACACGAAATCATTCTGAAGGTTGCTCAGAAAATTGGAAATAGATCTACCTGAAGACCCAGCAATACCACTCTTGGAAATATACCCAAAATATGCTCCACGATGCCACAGGGGCACTTGTTCCACTATGTTCATAGTGGCCTTGTTTGTGATAGGCAGAAATTGGAAAAAACCCAGATGTCCCACAACAGAAGAATGGATACAGAAAATGTGGTTCATTTACACAATAGAATACTACTCAGCTATTAAGAATGAGGATATCCTGAGTTTTGCAGGCAAATGGATGGAACTAGAAAATATCATCCTGAGCAAGGTAACTCAGACCCAAAAGGACATGCAAGGTATGTGGTAAGTGACATTAACCAAAAAAAAAAAAAAAAAAGAAAGAAAGAAAGAAAAAAAAGAAAACAAGTGCCAAATACCCAAGATACTGTCCACAGAACTCAGAAAGTTCAACAATCTGATATGCCCAAGTGAGGTTGCCTCAGTCCCACTTGGGAGGGAGAAGAAACCAACCATAAGTGGGGATGGGGTGGGTGGAGGGAGGGACCTGAAGGGAAAGGAGATTGGGGATGGGTGGAGAGGAGAACATGATGTGTTATTGTGTAAGGGAAAATGACTGAAAACCCTGAAGGCTAGCAGAATGAATGGAAACATGCAACCTCAGGAGATAGGAAGTTGGGGGACCCTCCAGAATAAGCCAGACATCTGGGAAGTGAGAGACTCTCAGACCTCAAAGAAAGGGATCTTAGATGAAATGTCTTGCACTGGGGAGAAGGAACTTATAGAGCCCACCTCCAGCAAAAAGGTAGGGCATCAAGTGAGGGTTGGGGTTGCTATCCCACAGTCAAAACTCTGACCCATAATTGTTCCTGTCTGAAAGAACTGTGGAGATGGAAATGGAGAACAGCAGAAGGAAAAGAAGATGCAGCAACAGGCCCAAGGGGGGGGGGGGGGGGCTTAGTCCGAAGCCCCAAGACCTGACTCTATTATCGAGGTTATGGAGTGCTCACAAAAAGGGACCTAGCATGGCGGCCCTCTGAAAGACCAAACAAGCAGCTGAAAGAGTCAGATGCAGATATTTGCACCAAACTAATGGACAGAAGCTGACCCCTGTGGTTGAATTAGGAGAAAGATGGAAGCTGAAGAAGAGGGCGACCTTGT
This sequence comes from Rhynchomys soricoides, assembly GCA_019843965.1. Classification (NCBI taxonomy): domain Eukaryota; kingdom Metazoa; phylum Chordata; class Mammalia; order Rodentia; family Muridae; genus Rhynchomys; species Rhynchomys soricoides. The sequence goes on from JADRCH010000278.1 coordinate 159,741, forward strand.
AGGAGGACCAGCAGTCTCAATTAACCTGTACCCCTGATATCTTTCAGACACTGGACTGCCACCAGGCAGCATACATCAGCTGATATGAGGCCCCCCACCCATATACAGCAGAGGACTGCTGGGTCTGGGATTAGTCAAAGAAGATGCACCTAATCCTCAAGAGACTGGAGGCCACAGGGTTTTTAGAGATCTATTAGGGTGGAACTGAAGGGTGAGGACATCCTCCTAGTGGAGTATGGGAGTGGAAGGAGGTATGGAACAGTTGGAGGGTGGGCTGGGACGGGAATAAAAGCTGGAGTTTAAAATAAATAAATAAATAAATTTTAAAATTCAGTAACAACAACAACAACAAAAAAGAATCCACTAAATATTTTTAAGTTCTGATTTGATGAATTAGGATACTTTACAGTTCAATTGGGTTGCTGTCACTGGATATGTCAGGGGACATAGCTCCTACAGTTGCAATAGCAAATATTGGTAAACATTGAATAATATTATTTTATAACACAAATCTATTTTAGAACTATAACAACATATCTTTGTCTATTTTTTTGAAAGACATACACAGTAATGTTATATATGTATTCTAAATGCAGACTACTAAATATTAAAAATTATTTAGATTTTTGTTACCTAAAATATTTATAAAATTTCCTCCAAATAGTAATATTTAAACTCTGTTGATAATATAACGTTTATTTAGAAAAATTTGTCTGATAAGCTATGATGGAGAACCAAAACTCACAGTAGGGACTGAATTCATTCTTTTGGATCTCAAAAATTGCTCGAAGGTATAGACATCATTGTTAGAATTGTTCCTAGCAATTTATCTGATCCCCATGATAAGCAGTATGGGTATGACCCTCATAAACATGGTGGACCCCATTAACATGGTGGACTCCATTAACATGGTGGATCCCATTAACATGGTGGACCCCAATAACATGGTGGACCCCATTAACATGGTGGACTCCAGCCAGAAAACACCCGTGTATTTCTTTCTCATACATATAGCTACTAAAATTCTTGTTTATTAATCAGCTGTCAGAACCAAAATTTTGAGATATTTTATTGTGGATCAAAAAACAGTATGTTTTAGACTTTGTGCTACACAATTAGCTTTCTATCTTTTGCTCGTTGCTTGTGAGCTATTTATTCTGTTTTAATGTCCTATGACTACTATGTGGCCAGTAGTAAATCTCTGCTTTTATGGTCATCATGTCAAAAAGAGTATGTTGGTGTCTAGTGGCGATCATTATCTTTACCAGACAACTTTGACTAAAAATTAAGATTTTTACTTTGTTTTTCTGCACAAACATCAGTAAATTCTAATGCAACAGACTTCCTTTTAAATTTTGTTCTGCTCAGATATTTACAAAATTAATGTGATCATTTGCTCTCTTCAGCTTTTTTTCTTCTTTTCTAATTTAATGCAGTTTATATAATTGAAACTTTATTAATCATCACTTAGTTAAGGATTATTTCATTCAGCATGGTATTCATCTTGTTTATCCATGTTAACATAGCTTGCATTTTTAAAGGTAGAATAATACAATATTGTTTGTATATATTATAATACTCTACTCTCTTTATAAATGATTTTTGTTTTCATCCATCCACTATTGGATATTTCATTATTTACATCATGGAAATTACATATATTGCAATAAACAGAAGAGCACAATTCACCCATTAGAACCTAGAGTCAATACTTTATTATAAGTATTTTTCAGTTAGAATGCTGGCTTATACAACAAATAAGTAAATCAAAGTTGATGACAAATTGATCCTGAGAGCTGATAACCTCCAGGCATTATCCCATTAGATTTTCAAACGTTTGCTTCTAATTAATAAGTTTTTGTGTGTCTTTAGGGAGAGTCTCTATGGTTTAAAAACACACAAAAATGAAAGCTAAGAACCACAGTGGGAAATGAAGACAGGAGTTTTACTGCAGGTAACAAACTGTCACACAGAGGACTATAGTTTAAGCATTAGAAAGATAAGGGCATCTTTTTCTATGGTTTCAAAATCTAAAGGGATCATTTGTTGCTTAGTGTCTATTCTTTCTAATATTCCACAAGCCTTGGCAGTAATAATACGTCCTCATTTCTCTATTTTATGCTATATTAAAAACATTTTTTCCTGAGGTTGAGAGAGCAAATAGAATTAACTCTCTTTTAAACATACACAGAAATATTTTCTTAGATAAAATATTTTCCTTCTCTCTCTCTCTCTCTCTCTCTCTCTCTCTCTCACACACACACACACACACACACACACACACAATTTTATAACTAGTGAAGGCTGAGAAGAGATAGAGAGTAAATAATGTGATATAATTTCATTTAAAGAAAAACTGAGAATACAAATGGTAAGTCTATTCTTATGATTTTTGAAGAATCCTAAACTATATTTGGCCGAGATTTAATCTGTATCCCCTATAAACATTATCATAAAGCCAGAGTGGTGGAGCATCTAGGATAAAGAAAACTAGTCACAGAGAGATAGAAAAGAGAGAAGAATTAGAACAACATTTAATAATATATTATGAAAATTCTATAATAAACCCATTGTTAACCTCTCTTAAATAATTAAAAAGTTAATTGGTAGAAGAAAGGTGTAGATGTGATTAATTTTTAATCTTTTAAATATTTACTGTATACTAATCAATTAATTAACTACCTTACTGTTAGTGCACTTATGCAGAGGTCAGAGGACAGGTTCAGGAATCAGTTTGCCCCTTCCATCCTTGTGTCCTCTTGCCCCCACACTAAGCAGTTTTATCTGTGCACAGATCTCTCTGAGCAATTTCTGATTCTTCCATGAGGGGAATTATTGAGGTTATATTTCACAAGGGGTATGAAAACCATTAATTGAGAGTCAAAAGGTACCCATAATACATTTATGACAATGGGAAAGCAACTTTTTGTAATAAACACAATGAAATTTTATGAGATTATAGTTTTGAAAAATTGCATTCAATTTTTAGTTAACAAAAGAATATATGCTAAAGAATGTTTTTCTTTTCATTGATTCCTAAATCTCTTCATTGGAAAACTTTCACTTTTTTTTTTATGTTTTATTTATTTATTTATTTATTTACACTCCAGATTTTATTCCCCGCCCCCTTCCATCTTCAGACTGCTCCATATCCCATACCTCCTCCCCATCCCCTCTCTCCACATGGATATCCATAGTCCCAACCCCATCACACCTGACTCTAAACTCCCTGTGGCCTCCAGTCTCCTGAGGGTTAGGTGCATCATCTCTGACTGAACCCAGATCCTGCAGTCCTCACCTGTATATATGTTGGAGGCTTCATATCAGCTGGTATATGCTACTTGTTTGGTCGCTCAGTATTAGAGAGATCTCAGGGGTCCATATTAATTGAGACTGCTGTTCCTCTTAAAGGGTCACCCTCTTCAGAGGAAAACATTTTGGTCCGACTTTATCTATAAGAAAAGTGTACTTATCTATAAGTGTACTTATCTTACTTATCTATAGTAAGTGTACTTAATTTTGTCCTTTGTGTTATTACAAATCAAACTAATGCAAAATATAATATGATAGGATGTTATCCAGTTATGTAATAATTAATATTTATATACTAAAGATATGATGTACCTGGAAATTAGAATACTATCGGGTAACCACAGCGTAAAACAACCAATTGAGTCAAGTGTCAATTAAGTACAATCAGCTGTACACAGAGCACTGACTCCTGGAGGATTTCACTCTCATTTACCCAGAGGCTGCACTTTCTACCATGGTTAACATTGTAAGTCACATTAGTTTTTACTTTACCCAGAAAACATTAACAACATATCCATTTTTACAAAAGTAAAAATTCTTTCTTTCTTGTGCTTTTGTCTCTGGTGCATTGGAAAAATTCAGACATAGCACATTACTTTGTGTTCAATGTTATGTTTGGAAGATGTTCCTTGAACTAACCAAACAGAAAGATTTTCTGTCCCTCATTTACATCCATGCAAAGGCCATCTCACTAAACTGTGTTTTTGTTTGGTGTTGTCTAATCCTCACTTAAAGGTTTATCCAGTATAAAGTATTAAACAATTACTACAATAACTGGTCAGCCACACTTAGAAATGCTGTGATGAAAAGTATATTATTGTAATATACTACTTCTTTATCAATGTGGGATATTGATATCTCATCCTTAAGCAAATTTTAATAAATTCTCTTTATTATTTTCAGATGGCTTCATATTTTCTAGGTACTTAAGTGTAGCCTGTGTCTGACACATATAAAACAAATTGTGTAATAAAAAGTGTTCTTTAACAGAAAGCTTAATATACAGAGAAGAATTTTAATTTTAAAATTTGATATGATTCATTTTTTTATTGAAAATAAATTATTTTCCAAGCAATACATTCTTACTTATTAGCATGATATTAAATAAAACAATTTTTTAAAATGAGAGTAAAGTATGAAAATTTCTCTTGGCTCTTTGAGCTACAGACAGTGGCAGCTTCCAGGTACCATGTTCTCCAAAACCAATAAATTCTTGGCTCATATTTTTGATCTAACACAGAAACTAAGATCCTATTGTACATGATATGCATATACCTTCATAAGGAAAATAATTTCAGGTCACTTTTTGTGTACCCAGAGATTATTTGAAGTCACTGTGCTCATCTCCTGTTTGGACTATGTTCTAGAAGCACGAACTTTTGGATCATTTATTTCTACTTCAGGTATTCAAAGTCAATACAGAATCCCTTGACTTTGTGTATGCCAAGAAAGCATTTTATATATCTCACCGTATTTTCCATAGGAATGATTGTACATGTTAGGTAATGTGTAAGAGGATTGCATAGATATTCTTGCTATTAGGTTTCTTCAAATCAAGAAAATCTGAGTGTAATAAGTAACCCTAACTTGTTCATTGATCTGACCAACGTAGTCTATCATAAAAACCCCAGATCTTCTATTTTCATATGTTAAGATTCTGTATACCTATACATAAAAGTAGAGTTATTTGCATTTTAAAATGTCTTAGTAGGTATATATAATATTATTGGCAAACATACTACATATTATCACAAGTACCTAATTATTTTGTGCTACAATATGGTAGTAAGCATATCAAGAATAAATATATAAGAAAAACAAATTTAATCAATGTTCTATCAATAACTATATACAAATTAGAGACTTTATTTTCTTTGTCACACACACACACACATAAACACACACATATCATCTATACACATACAAATGTCTGTATCGCAAAATTTTTAACTCATGAGAGTATTAGGGTTTGAGGCTGGATGACTTCTTGGATAGATAATGGGTATAGAAAGATCGTTTTCAGATTTACTAATGTCTAGTAATGAATTTAAGTGACTGCTCTCATAGTTAAGAAAAGCAAATATCATTGGCAGATAATTACAATTTTTTTCTGATTTGAGTCATTATTGCTACAGGACTAAAGATTCATATTTCTAATCACATGTTTGCATATGTATATATGTAGATGTACATACAGGTATATGTACATTTTTAAATAGAATGTTTGGAGATATTTTATTTACTCTACTTTAGATAATAAAAACTCACCAAATGACATTTGTCTATTGATGATGCAATGATTTCCACTCAAAACAGAATTTCTCATAAACCTGATGGAAAACAACAACTTCACAATGGTGACTGAATTCATCCTAGTGGGCATCACTGACTGCCCTGAGCTCCAGGCTCCATTGTTTGGACTGTTCCTCATCATCTATCTGATCACTCTTTTGGGCAACTTGGGCATGATCATCCTTACCATGGTGGAATCACGGCTACAGACATCCATGTACTTTTTTCTCAGAGACCTCGCTACTACTGACCTTGGTTATTCAACAGCTGTGGGACCAAAAATGTTAAGAAATTTTCTTGTAGAACAAAATACAATATCATTTTATTTTTGTGCTGTCCAGTTGTCTTTCTTCAGTATGTTCATTGTTAGTGAATTTTTTATTCTCTCTGCAATGTCTTACAACCATTATGTTGCCATCTGTAAACCACTCCTTTATAATGTCATTATGTCACAAAGAGTGTGTTGGGTCCTGGTAGCAATTCCTTACCTTTACAGTATATTTGTTGCTCTCATGGTCACCATAAATATTTTTTCTTCATCCTTCTGTGGACACAATATTATCAGTCATTTCTATTGTGATAGTCTCACCTTGATATCTCTGTTCTGCTCATATAAAAAGGAAAATGAAATGATACTTTTAATTATATCAACTATTAACTTGATCTCTTCACCACTGGTCATTCTTGCTTCCTATCTGCTCATTCTCACAGATACCCTCAGGATGAATTCTGCTGAGGGCAGGCAAAAGGCTTTTTATACCTGTGGGTCCCATCTTACAGTGGTCACAGTCTTCTATGGGACTTTGATATTTATGTATGTGCAACCTTTAAGTCTAGTCAATCTTTAAACAGTGACAAGGTGGCTTCTATCTTTTATGCCCCATGTTAAACCCCTTGATCAACAGTTTGAGGAATAAAGATGTAAAATATGCTCTTAGAAAGACAGGGAAAACCATACAAAATATCTTCTCCTAGAATTCACATATTATTTAAGGTTGTAATTCTTTAAATCAAATAAATGTAATTGCTTTCTATGTTTAGGTGAAGCAAACAGAAAACAAACAGACAAACAAAACAATGTATTCCTAAAGAGAAGATAGATTATATGCAAAAATTAATTATCACATTGAATTTTTTAAGTCTATAAAAGAGGGTAACATGTTTTTTGTTGTATATAAGATATAATAGGACAGGTGTCTTTAGTAACTTACATTCACTTTGTTAATTTAACTTTACAAAAACTGCCTGGTGTTTACTTGTGTCTGTGTATTTATTGGTATGAAAATGCATTATTAATATCTTTAGTATTTATACTAATTTGTTACTTATATATTTCTATTGTTAATTGTTTTTAAAATGTTCTTCATCTCAGTGTCTGAATAGTGAAGCCACTCACATTGATATGAAGGTCCCAGTAATATCACAGATGACTTCATTCCACAGGAAATCTTATATCATCATAATTTCATATATTTCTTTCATATCATATTGCATATGATTGCAATAGAAATATGTAGCACCATATATTTAGTGATTAAATAGTTCACAATTTCACCATATCATCTAATATTATATAACTACCTCTCTCTCTCTCTGTCTCTCTCTCTCTCTCTCTGTTTCTCTGTCTCTCTCTCTGTGTGTGTGTGTGTCTGTGCGTGTTAGAGGACTTGACACTTTCCGTGGTATATACCAGTACTTTCCTTCTGTCTTGTTATTGAATTAATCTTAATTCATTAATTCACATTTCTCTTTACTGAATGATTTAATGTTTTACTTCTAAATGTAAAGTATATATGAGTATATTTATTATAATAAAGTATACTAATTATACTATACTAAATTATGTAGATATACTAGCTGTATTAAAGAATGTTTATTATACATTTTGGTTATTGGATGAAATGGCATCCCTATATTAATTGGAGTATGGAGGCAGAAGGATGAGGGTACCTAGGACAGCTCAGTTAGTTTAAGGTCTACCTGTTGACATAGAATAACTTGAAAAAACAAAGTGTATAACTATTCATGCAGGAATACCTTAAATTTTGCTTGACAATCATTTATTGATTTTTTTACAACAATGCCTAGCTAATACAATATTATATGACTGGAATTAAGTATAGGTTTAAATGTATATGTGGCAAAGAAAGTTATCACCAGACTGATAAAAAAAGTATGAATATATACACAAAAGATGGTACCCCATACCACAAGGACACTGGCTAAAATATGTTTATAGAAACTTTATTTGTAATAGCAAGAAACTGGAAACAACCTCAACCAAAGAATAAATAAAGATAATGTGGCTCATTTACACAGTAGAATACTCCACAGTTACTAAAATCAAAGACATTATGAAATTTGCATGCAAGTGGGTGGAAGTAGAAAATATCATCCTGAGTGATGTAACTCAGACCCAGAAAGACATTGAGTGTTGTATTTACTCACTTGTACATGGATTTTAGCCATAAAGTACTGGATAACCATGTTACAATCCACAGACCCGAAGAATTTAAGAATAAGGAGAACCTAAGGGAGGATGTTTGAATCTCATTCAGAAGGAGAAATAAAATAGACATAAGGAGTGGAAAGGAGAGGGGATTGGATTGAGAACAGGAGTGGGTATGTGGTGTGTGAGGATGGGAATGTGGTATGAGAGAGCTTGGAGTAAGGAAATCTGTGGAACAAGGGGCATCTATGGGACAAGCTTGAGACTTGGGAGGATATAGGGGTGACTCAAGCAGAGACTCCTAACATCAAAGGATGATATGGAGTCTGAAATTGCCACCTCCTCTAGCCAGACAGGACTTCCAATAGAAGGAGGAGAATAACAAGCTGCTCAGAAATCCTTTTACCCAAAATTTGCCCTGCCTATGAGATATGCAAAGAGAAAGATTGAGCAGAGCTTGAGGGAATGGCCAAGCAATGATGGGACCAGTTTGAGATCCACCCCATGGGAGAACACCAGCCTCTGACACTACTAACGATTCTCTGCTCTGCTGGCATACAGGATACTACCATAAATGCAATCTGAGATGCTTCTTTCAAAAGCTTCCAAAAACAGATGCAGAGATCCAAAACCAGACAGTAGGCAGAGCTCAGGGTGTCTTGTGGAAGAGTTAAAGGGGACAAAGATACCACAAGAAGACCAACAGAGCCAATTAACTTGGGCCAATGGTGTCCACAGAGATTGACACACCAAACAAAGAGTATGCATGAGCTGAACCTAAGGCTCATACACATATATGGTAGATGTATAGGTGGTCATCATGTAGGTCCCCTAACAATTGGAACAGGGACTGTCTTTGACACTTTTGTCTGCTGTTGGATCTCTTTCTTATCACTGGGCAGCCTGGTCTGACCTCAGTGGAAGAAGATAGATTTAGTCCTGAAGAGACATGTTGTGCCAGAGTGGGTGAGTATCTGTGGGGAGGAAGATGAATGAGGAAGAGTGGTTAGGGGCAGAAAAGGTGGGACTGGGAGGAAAGGAGAGAGGGGGCTGCAATCGGGATATAAATTGAGAATTTAAATTAATTATTGGAAAATGAAACAAAAACAAAAACAAAAGCTACTCTATGGATACTGATGTTACACTTGGATTCAAAATAACTTAGTATAGTCCCAACTAGCTGGAATAAATATTTTCAATTGTCTTAATCTATTATAAAATTCTATGAAAATATAATGTTTAGAATACATATAAATAATCAAACTTTGTCATTTCTTGCACTACAGACTAAGCCAGGGCCTTTGGCATTCTTTCACAATGAACATCTTTCTACCAACCAAATATATAAACAAGATTTGAATAAACAGCATGAAGTTAACTACTAAAACTTAATAAATAGTCATTCCAAAAACTTGCCAATTAGTTTGAACTCTATTTCTTCTCAAATAAAAAAACTTCAACCAACAGAATATATGAGATAGAAGGCTGGGTCTGGAGCCGAACCTGTGACACAGCTCTTTGTATTCAGATCCCACTGGGAGAGAGCAGGTCTCCCAAGAGTGCTGACAAACCTGAGAGCACAGGTAAGACCATCTCTTCTGCTCAAATACCTGACCAAAGGGGACCTACCCAGAGCCCTCAGGACACAGGAATTGAAGAGCAGCCCAGGACATGATCCTTCAATTTTCTATCTGACCCTGTGCGACAGCTCTCCTTACCTAGATCCCACCTGGAAGGCAAGGGTCTTCCAAGAGTGCCTACACACCAGAGAACACAGGTGAGACCACTACTTCTGCTCAATTTCCTGGCACAAGAGGAACCTGCCCAGAGCCATCAGGACATGGGAACCAAGGAACTATATAAGAAAGGATCCTTCCAGTTTCCTACTGTACCCTGGAGGTGACACTGTGTCACAGATCTCCATACCCAAATTTCTCTTGGAGAGAACTGGTCTCCCAGGAGTGTTGACACACAAGCTTACAGGAGGGACAAGCAACAGTCAGAAAAAGCAAAAACAGCTAACACCAGAGATAACCAGATGGTGATAGGCAATGGCAAGAACATAAGGTATAGAAAACAAGGCTATTTGGCATCATCATAACCCAGTTCTCCCACCAAAGCATGTCATAGATACCCAAACACACAGGAAAAGCAAGACTCTCTTTTAAACCACATCTCATGATGATGATAGACAACTTTAAGAAGGCCATAAATAACTCCCTTAAAAAAAATTATATATATATATATATATATATATATATATATATATATATATATAT